>JAJHIY020000379.1:7500-165000 GCA_022114975.2 Lampris megalopsis
AAACCCCCACCCGCACTCAGGATCTGTGCTGAGGACATGTGCCAGCTCTTCCAGAGACAGAAGACCAGGAAAGCACTGGGCCCGGATGGCGTGTCACCCTCCTGTCTGAAAGTCTGTGCTGACCAGCTGGCCCCCATTTTCACACTGATCTTCAACAGATCACTGGAGATGTGTGAAGTCCATTCCTGCTTCAAGAGCTCCACTGTCATCCCAGTCCCCAAGAAACCCCATATCACGTGGGCGTCCATTCCGTTGCCTACCAACACGGGGATCACCGGATCGAATCCCCGTGTTACCTCCGGCTTGGTTGGGCGTCCCTACTGACACAATTGGTCGTGTCTGCGGGTGGGAAGCCGGATGTGGGTATGTGTCCTGGTCGCTGCACTAGTGCCTCCTCTGGTTGGTCGGGGTGCCTATTTGGGGGGGAGGGAACTGGGGGGGAATAGCGTGATCCTCCCATGCACTAGGTCCCCCTGGCAAAACTCCTCACTGTCAGGTGAAAAGAAGCGGCTGGCGACTCCACATGTATAGGAGGAGGCATGTGGTAGTCTGCAGCCCTCCCCGGATCGGCAGAGGGGGTGGAGCGGCAACTGGGACGGCTTGGAAGAGTGGGGTAATTGGCCGGATACAATTGGGGAGAAAAAGGGAGGGAAAAAAAATCCCCCCCCAAAAAAGAAACCATGTCTTACAGGATTAAATGACTACAGGCCCATTGCCCTAACTTCTGTGGTCATGAAATCCTTCCGAGAGACTGGTGTTGGCCCACCTGAAGGAAATCACAGGCCCCCTGCTCAACCTCCCGCAGTTTGCCTACCGAGCAAGCAGGTCAGTGGATGATGCAGTCAACATGGGATTGCACTACATCTCCCAACTCCTCTTCAGCTCAGCGTTCAACACCATCGTGCCAGATATCCCCCACTCCAAACTCACCCGGCTCACTGTACCAGCCTCCATCAGCCAGTGGATCACAAAATTCCTGACAGAGAGGAGGCAGCTGGTGAGGCTGGGGAAAATCACATCCAGCGCCCGGACAATCAGCACTGGTGCCCCCCAGGGATGTGTGCTCTCCCCTCTACTCTTCTTCCTCTACGCAAATGACTGCACCTCAGGTGACCCGTCTGTTAAACTCCTGAAGTTTACGGACGACACGACCATCATTGGCCTTATCCGGAATGGTGACGAGTCTGCATATAAACAGGAGCTTGATCCACTGGAAATCTGGTGTGGACATAACAACCTGGAGCTGAACATGCTCAAAACTGTGGAGATGACAGTGGACTTCAGGAGCAGCCCCCAACGCCCCCCACCACCACCATACTCAACAGCACAGTGTCTGCGGCGAAAACCTACAGATTTCTGGGTTCCACAATCTCCCAGCACCTAAGGTGGGCATCCTAACCCTAACCCTAACACGACAGGGACAGACTACAATGGACAGTTAGGTCTGCAGAGATCATTGGTGACAACCTGCCCTCCATTCAGGACTTATACACCTCCAGACTCAGGGAATGGGCAGGCAACATCACTGCAGACCCATCACACCCTGTTCACAACCTGTTCCAACTCCTCCCCTCTTTTAGGCGTTACAGAGCACTGTACCCTAAAAAAAAACACATACAATAAAAACAGTTTCTTTCCACAGGCTGTCATTCAAATGAATGCTTAATACTGTCAAATAAATCCAACCATTTTGTATATACTGTACTGTACACTGGACGTATACTGGTTCACTCTGTCATGTCCATCTACCTCAGGCATGTACGTAAGTAACCTGCTAACATCTATTTCAGCATCTCTGGTATATTCTCTGCACCATATCACCTCTTATTTCGCCTGTATAAGTCAATCCTTGTGTATATATCTGAAGATTGTTGTGTTGTAGTGTTGTTATTCTATGTTAAGTACACCGAGAGAGCCACAAAACCGGAGCCAAATTCCATGTAGTGCAAACCTACATGGCCAATAAACACGAATCAAGATTCTGATTACTTTTTCCCTTAAATGTGACTGAGAATGGATGTTTTGAGAGCAGTGCGAACATAAAAACATCATATGGGAATGCATCTTTTCAGTATCAATTTGGGTCACTTTATATGTTATCCTAGATCAGACACATATCTTCATGCAACGTGTGTCCGGATGGTAAAACTGGAGTTCATGTGAATTTATTTTGTTATTCTTCACAGCAAAAATTCATGTTATCCTTCAAGTTCATTGTGTATTTCAGCATCTTGAAAAAACCTGAAAAAGATGGAAGCAATGATCGAAGGTGGTGGAAACAGATCTGATTTATAATCCGTTTGGAGAAATGCTACTTTTCAAGCTACCCTCATGGGCAAATATCAATATGGACCAGTGTTGGAAAGAAACTGCTCTTGAAAAGGCTGCGCGCAGTCACATGTCATTTTCCACTTCTGGTGTGGGAAGATGGTGGTGCAAATTCACATTTGCACATTTGCAGCGGCCTCACCTAGTACAGGTGTGGGAAGATGGCGGCGCGAACTTACGTTTGCGGTGGCCTCACCCAGTACGGTCCATGCAGTGTCTTTGTCCACGTCTGCGTCTACGTTTGTTCGATGGCTGGGAGAGCTGGTGCTGGATCGGCTGGGAGAGCTTGGTCTGCTGCATCCTGTGGGCCCAGGGACCACGGCCCTGCCTGGAGCTGAGCCTGAAGAGGAAACACCGAGGGCGTTCTGACAGGATGCGGAAGCGGGGCAGGCTAAGCTAACTGCTAGCCCATGCAGACCGGCAGTTCTGATAACACTGAGGGCGGTCTGGCGATGGCGTCGCCTAGCGTTGACTGCGGGTTTTTTTTTGGTGTCGTCGTGTGGAGTGCGGGGAGGTGATCCGAGGGGCCTGGCTGGGAGAGCTTGGTCTGCTGCTTCCGGTGGGCCCAGGGACCACGGCCCTGCCTGGAGCTGAGCCTGAAGAGGAAACACCGAGGGCGTTCTGACAGGATGCGGAAGCGGGGCAGGCTAAGCTAACTGCTAGCCCATGCAGACCGGCAGTTCTGATAACACTGAGGGCGGTCTGGCGATGGCGTCGCCTAGCGTTGACTGCGGGTTTTTTTTTGGTGTCGTCGTGTGGAGTGCGGGGAGGTGATCCGAGGGGCCTGGCTGGGAGAGCTTGGTCTGCTGCTTCCGGTGGGCCCAGGGACCACGGCCCTGCCTGGAGCTGAGCCTGAAGAGGAAACACCGAGGGCGTTCTGACAGGATGTGGAAGCGGGCAGGCTAAGCTAACTGCTAGCCCATGCAGACCGGCAGTTCTGATAACACTGAGGGCGGTCTGCCGATGGCGTCGCCTAGCGTTGACTGCGGGTTTTTTTTTGGTGTCGTCGTGTGGAGTGCGGGGAGGTGATCCGAGGGGCCTGGCTGGGAGAGCTTGGTCTGCTGCTTCCGGTGGGCCCAGGGACCACGGCCCTGCCTGGAGCTGCACCCAAGGAGAAAACACCAAGGGCAGTCTGACGGGACACGGAAGCGGGACCGGCTAAGCTAACTGCTAGCCCATGCAGACCGGCAGTTCCGACAGTCATCCTGGCGTTTGCTCTCTTGGACAGTGAAATTTGTTTTTTGGATATGTTGGATATATATGTGTTTTTGTAGTTTGGATATGTGTTTTTGTCTTTGTGTTGCACTGCTGAGGGCTGGGGAAAACTATATTTCGTTTCATTTCATGCACTTGTGTACATGAAATGAAACGATAAATAAATGTTCCTGATTCCTGATTTGTTGTTGTCTGTTTGCAAATGCAAATAGTTTCATGGGAAGGAAGATCTGTCCACACTGATATTGCACACAGATCACTTTCAAAATGTATGCAGTTCGACAAAAAAACAACGGATCCGGCTAAAACGATCGGAACTGAGCGTCCTGTCCTGTGGCGTGGATGTGGTCTTTCGCTTCGCTTCAGTTGGCTCAGGATTTCCTTTTGCCTGGCTGGACCCAGCTGCTCCGAGGCCTCCATCCACGTGCCAGGATGGACTGTCTGGGTTCTTTAAGCAGTGACGTCTCTGTCGACTGGCCGAACAAAGTCCAGCTTTTATTTTTCTACCCTTGCTTCCTTATTTTGCTCAAACACGGATCCGTCCGCTGACACACCGAGACACAGACATGTTCACACATGCACACAAACAAACACAAACATGCATAGCAGTGTGGGAATACAGGGACACACACACACACACACACACACACACACACACACACACACACACACACACACACGCTCAAGCCCGGAACAGACGGACAAACACACCTATTCATGCTTGTAAACCAACACATTCACTCCTCCTCTTCCTCCCTCCTTCACAGCCTTCGTCCATCTCTTGTGAATCTCTTGCCGCATCCCCTTCCATTTCCCAGCGAGTCAAGAAACAGCGAGAGCCAAAAGAAATCCAAACTGCGTCATTCATGCTTCCCAAATATTTCGCAGAAACCACTTGCGGGGTGTATTACAGTACACAGGTAGACAGTCAGTGCAGTACCAGATAGAAGGGTAGGTTTAAAGCGATGGTGTCCCTTTATTTAAAAAGTAAATATGAGTATACATTTCAAACACTTTTAACTCCATCATCCGGCAATAAGTCATAGCAAGTTTAGTTTAGTTTATTTTCTTGCACTCTTACTTGTACCAACACCACCAAGTTAAATTCCTAGGGCATGTACTACACATGACAATAAAATAATTTCTGATTCTGATAAAACAGACCATGAGCAATACCTCTTCTTCAAGTCCTGAAAAACACAGCAGCGCTCTTCCCGTAATCACTCTGCTGATACAGGAATATTTTCAGGGTGCTGTGACTGATCATTATATTCAGTGGTTGCTTTTAGTGTTGGCGATCTAAGAAATCAAGCTTGAAATCAGTTCTGATTTAGTTATCTCTCTTTTTTTTTTTAGAGTAAATGTCTTGGAAACAAGTAATATTCTCATAAAACGAGTGCTCATGCTCAACAGCAGTTCTCAGGGAAAAAAAAAACCCGGCCTCCGTCTGGAAAGGCCTCAGACAGATCGCCAAACTACAAACCGAAAGCCCCTCAATCCAGTAATGACTTGCGCCTGGCCAACGATCTGAATGAGTACTATTGTCAATATGAAAGACAATGGGACAGTCCTTACACCATCCCCCATGACTCCATCCACCAGCTCCTCCTCTCCCACCTCAGCATGGGCCCGGGCCTCTCCACAACTGCCCACCTTAGAGGTCCCCTCCTCCCCTACCACAAGGACGACTCTCTCCATCCTGGTGAGGGCCTTTAACAGTCAAGAGACAGAACCCCTGCAAAGCAGCTGGACCAGCAGTGCTCTTTCCATAATCATTCTGCTGATACAGGAATGTTTTCAGGGTGTTGAGACTAATCATTGTATTCATTGGTTGCTTCTAGTGTTGGTGATCTAAGAAATCAAGCCTGAAATCAGTTTTGATTTAGTTATCTTTCTTTTTTGAAGTAAATGTCTTGAAACAAGTCATATTCTCATGAAACAAGTGCCCTGAAGCACTGTGCCGATCAGTTGTCGCCTGTGTTCACAAACATTTTTAACACCTCACTGGAGACACGCCACATATCATCCTGCTTCAAGACCTCTACCATCATCCCAATCATCTCAATGACTACAGACCCGTCACCCTGACCTTTGTGGTAATGAAGTCTTTTGAGCACCTTGTTCTGTCCCACCTTAAAACTATTACTGACCCACCCCTGGACTCCCTGCAGTTCACCTACAGAGTCAACAGGTCTGTTATGATGCAATAAACATGGGACTCCACTTCATCCTCCAGCACCTGGACTCTGAAGGAACCTATGCCAGGATCCTGTTTGTGGATTTCAGCTCCGCCTTCAATACCACCATCCCAGATCTGCTGCAGGACAAGCTCTCCCAGCTGCATGTGCCTGACTTCACCTGCAGGTGGCTCACCAACTTCCTATCTGACAGGAAGCAGCATGTGAAACTGGGGAAACATGTCTCTGACTCTCAGACCATCACCACTGGTTCCCCTCAAAGCTGTGTCCTTTCCTGTCTACTCTTCTCCCTGTATACAAACAGCTGCACCTCCAGTCATCATTCAGTCAAGCTCCTGAAGTTTGCTGATGACACAACCCTGACTGGGCTCATCATTGGAGGGGCTCTCCCACCTACAGGTGGGAGATTGACCATCGGGTGTCCTCATGCAGCCAAAACAACTTCGAGCTTATCGCTCTAAAGACAATTGAGATGGTTGTGGACTTCAGAAAGTACCCAGTCCCACCTGCCCCCATCACCCTGTGTGGCTTCCGAGTCGACACTGTGGAATCCTTCCGCTTCCTGGGTGCCATCATCACCCAGGACCTCAAGTGGGAGCTGAACATCAGCTCCCCTACCAAGAAGGCACAGCAGAGAATACACTCCCTGTAGCAGCTGATTAAGTTCAACCTGCCAAAACCAATGATGGTGCACTTTTACACTGCCATCATTGAGTCCATCCTCACCTCCTCCATCACTATCCGGTACGCTGCTCCCACTGCCAAGACAAGGGCAGATTGCAGTGTATCATAGCTACCCAGGCCATGGTCTCTTCAAAATACTCCCCTCTGGCAAGAGGCTAAGGTCTGAAAAAACCAGAACCTCACACCACAAGAACAGCTTCTTCCCTATAAGCTCCAGACACCGACCGATGCTGACACTGCCGCCTTCCTACCCCCCACCCCCCTTCTATCGTTCCTACTGTTCTCTCTGCATATGGACACCTTGCATAAAGCCTGCATTACCCTGTTAATAACTTTTATTCTGTAAATAATTTCTTAAAATTCTCATTCAACTTTTTGTACATACAGCTCCTGCCACCCAGTGCTGGGTATCAGGGACTGCCACGTGGTCTCTCGTGTTTCAGCTCTTTACCAGTGGTGATTGCACCTTACTTCTATTTTCATTTTTATTTTATCTTGTATATACATATTATTTATTTATCTTTTTAACTTTTATCTTTACTATTTACTGATAATCTTTCCCTCTTGCTCAAACATACCAAGACAAATTCCTTGTATGTTCTCGTACTTCACAATAAATACAATTCTGATTTTGATGAAAAAAGCAATAATATCTGCCAATGGGGTAATATTTTTAGTAAAATATTACCCCATTGGCATAGTTTTTACCTTATGGCACACATTCATGTATTTATTTGGGTAAGAGTGCTGGATTTCCTGCGGGTTCAAACCCTGGTTGGGATGAGTCACCAATAAGAGTCTGCGGCTGAGACTCCTGATGCTATACAAGCCACAACCTCAGAGATAAGTGAGAGTAACACGAATAGAGTCATACCGGCTCAGACGTTGCTCGGGTTAACAATGGCCATGTCAGGTATTGGGAAACTAGGGCAACCTGATGAGAAATGGGCTACTGGAACAAGACATTCATGGACAAGGCCCGAGAACCTGGAACTGATTGAATGCTACTATAACAGCAGACCCCAGGAGAGGGGCTATATGAAGTGTATGTGGGAAATGTGGACCAGTAGGAAACCTACTTCCACACTGACTCAGAAGCAGCTAGTGCAGTAGCTTCCTTCTATTGATGCTCAAACATCAATAGAAGGAAGCTACTGTCACAACTTGATACGGAGAGGCTCCAACAGGATGACTATACAATTCAGCACCCTGAATGGCCACCCAGTAGACAGGAGATACATGAGGACAAACTTCAACCAGCTGAAACAATCCTACCAGCCAAGACAGCTGAAGCTACTGGGGTTCAAATGAGAATCATGGCCAGAGTAAAGACAGTCAACCCCTGCGCTTGGCTTCCACGACTCAGTGACAAAGTACCATCACAAACCCTGGTTGTGTACGTGAACGCAGCCTTATATGCAATATCTCAACTGCCACCGTAACAGAGACCAACAAGCTTGTATATGCCACTGCAACTGTAATCCTGGAGATGCTTGGGTACAGGATTAAGAACACAGGTCACCAACAGTACCGTCCACGGAAGAGAAGGCTGGAAGCCAAGATCAAAGCAGCACAGAGAGATGTTAGCCAGTTAACAGAGGTGCAGAAAGGTATAATGAAAGACAGGCCTTGGTTGAAGAAGTACAGCATGATGCCCATAAGAGAGGCCTTGAAAACTGCCTAACAAAGGCTCACAGCTCTGGCCGCCAGGATGAAGAGATACACTAGAGAAGCGGAAGCCAAAAGAGTAAATAGCCTTTTCCTCAAAGAATCATCCAAAGTGTACTCCCAGCTGCAGAGTAACTAAGGAACAACACCAGACCCACCCAGAGCAGAGACTGAGTGATACTGGAAAGCTATATGGGGAAAGGAGGCATCACACAACACCAATGCCCAGTGGCTGGTGGACCTAAGAGCAGACCACAGCAAAATCCCAGAACATGAACCAGTTAGTATCACAATGGCCAACATCCAACGACGAATCTTAAGAGCACCAGGCCTTGACATGATTCACACCTACTGTCTGAAGAAGCTAACGGCACTCCATGAATGCCTGCTGCTAACATCTGGGTCTCACCCTGACCAGTGAACACAGGGGAGAACAATACTGAACATGAAGGATCCCCACAAGGGTACAACACCTTCAAACTAACAGCCGATAACCTGCCTCTCCACAACATGGGAGATCCTGTCAGGCATCATAGGAGCTAAGCTGAATGGGCATATGAGTTGAATTGGGAACACCGCCAGAGGATCAAACCATCAGCTAATGTTTGACAGAGCAGTCACCCAAGACTCTAAGTCCAGGCAGACCAAACTGAGCACAGCCTGAACTGACTACAAGAAAGCCTAATATTCAATGCCCCACACATGGTTGCTGGAGTGCGTTGCACTATACAAAGCCAACAGGACACTAATAGCCTTCATCAAGAACTCGGTGTGGCAGTGGAAAACAACACTAGAGGCCAACTCAAAGGCAATCATACAGGTAACCATGAAATGTGGCATATACCAAGGTGATGCACTATCTCCGCTACTGTTCTGCATAGGCCGGAAACCCCTCAGTCAGATCCTCACAAAGAGTGGATATGGATACAAGTTCAGAAGTGAAGTTACCGTCAGTCACCTCCTACACATGGATAACATCAAGCTGTATGCCAGGAATCAGCGAGACATTGACTCGCTGATCCACCTCACCAAGCTCTACAGTAATGACATTGGGATGTCATTCGGACTGGACAACTGTGGTTGAATGGTGGCAAAAAGAGGAAAGGTGGTGAGGGCTCATGGGGTTGAATTACCAGATGGCAGAATAACAGACACACAGGATAATTACAAGTACCTGGGTATTCCACAGGCAAATGGAAACCACAAGGAGGCAGCAAGGAGATCAGCTACAGCCAGAGAGTGAGGCAGGTTCTGAGGAGCCAGCTCAGTGAGAAGAATAAGATCCAAGCCATCAACACATATGTCCTACTAGTCATCAGATACCCAGCTGGAATAACAAGCTGGCCAAAGGAGGAGGTAAAGGCTACAGATATCGGGACACAGAAACTCCCCACAATGCACGGAGGGTTCTACCCGAAGTCCAGCAGCCTAAGCCTGTACGATAAGCAAAAAGGTGGAAGCCGAGGGTTAGTGAGGTTAGTCGGAGCCACTATCCAGGATGAAACAAGGGACATCCATGAGTACATGAGGACAAACTGCTGAGTGAGTGCCTCAGGCAGCAGAAGACAGAGCGTGGGGAAGAAGAAGAAGAAGAGGAGGTATCATGGAAGACTAAGCCCCGCCAAGGGATGTACCATCAACAGATAGAAGACGTGGCTGATATCAAGAAATCCTACCAGCGGCTAGAAAAGGCTGGACTGAAAGACAGCACGGAGGCTCTGATCACAGCAGCACAAGAACAGGCACTCAGCACCAGATGGGTTGAGGCAGGGGTCTACCACACCAGACAAGACCCAAGACGCAGGCTGTGCAAAGATGCCCCTGAGACAGTCCAGCACTTAGTAGCAGGGTGTAAGATGCTAGCTGGGAAAGCGTACACTGAAAGGCATAACCAAGTGGCTGGGATAGTGTACAGGAACATCTGTACTGAATACAGACTGGAAGTCCCCAAGTCCAAATGGGCGACACCGCCAGCCGCAGACACACACACACACACACCAAACGCATCATCCCCTCCAAGCTATCTGCCTGGTGAAGATAAAAACTGAGGAAATCAGGGAAGTATACTGTACCCAAGTAAATACTAAATACAATGCAGCACAATGGCGGAGTGAGGACCATCTTGCCGTGAGGTGTCAGTGGTCATGTTTGCTTCCAACTTTACAATAAATTTCAAGCGAATACAATAAACATCGCACAACAAATCGCGTGAAGTGAGATGAGTTTCTGTCAGATGTGTTACGTGAATAAAACCCTGGATGTAGTTTTGTCCATACTTCAACACCAACCAGGAAGATGGACCGGTTAAGATGAAGAGACAGCTCATCGTGTGATCAAACGGTATTCAAATTTCTTTTTTTTGTTCTTTCTAAATCTGCAAGTGTGTTTCCGTCGTAACGTCGCATCCCTTTGTATCAAATAAAACGTTTATCCGCCTCAAGCGGGACGAACACATTTTTATGGAAACTTTGGGGATTTTTCTCAACATGTGCCGTTTCCAAATCGATATACGAATCTTTGATGGGGATACAACCACCATGTCATAACCGACACCAGTATGGCAGAACCCCAACAGCTGAGAGACCCGTTTCTACACCCGTGTTCATGTTTCTACACCCGTGTTCATGTTTCTACACCCGTGTGCATGTTTCTACACCCGTGTTCATGTTTCTACACCCGTGTTCATGTTTCTACACCCGTGTTCATGTTTCTACACCCGTGTTCATGTTTCTACACCCGTGTGCATGTTCCTACACCCGTGTGCATGTTTCTACACCCGTGTTCATGTTTCTACACCCGTGTGCATGTTTCTACACCTGTGTGCATGTTTCTACACCCGTGTGCATGTTTCTACACCCGTGTGCATGTTTCTACACCCGTGTGCATGTTTGTTCCACTGAGATGAAACAGAAATATTAAAAAAGTGGGGCAGATTACAAAAGAACAGCGATACATAAATAAAGGGAGGGACTGAGCGAGCGAGACACAGAGAGAGACAGAGAAATACAGAGAGACACACACACAGAGACAGACAGACAGACAGACAGAGAGACAGACAGAGACAGAGACAGAGAGAGACAGACAGAGACAGAGACAGAGAGAGACAGACAGAGACAGAGAGAGACAGACAGAGACAGAGACAGAGAGAGAGAGACAGACAGAGACAGAGAGAGACAGACAGAGACAGAGAGAGACAGACAGAGACAGAGACAGAGAGAGACAGAGATAGATAGAGAGACATAGAGAAAGAGATAGAGAGAGACAGAGAGAGACAGACAGAGCGCAACAGAGAGACAGAGATAGAGAGACAGAGAGATAGAGACAGAGAGATAGAGACAGAGATAGAAAGACAGAGACAGATAGAGAGACATAGAGAAAGAGATAGAGAGAGACAGAGACAGACATAGCGAGACATAGAGACAGACAGAGATAGAGAGACAAAGAGAGAGAGACAGATCTGTCATATAACCCTCAATCCATATGTACCTCCAGTCATGCTCCTCTATCTCGTTTTAATTAACCTCTCTCCTCCCGATTCTCCCATCTCCCTCAACTTCTCTCCCACCTCTACTTACAGCTCCTCTCCACTCCCCATTCCTCACCATGCGACTGCAAGAAGAGAACAAGAAACAGCAGAGAGGAGGAGAGGAGAGGAGGTGAGAGGAGCAGCGGGGATGAAGGGCAGAGGAGTGAGGAGAAAAGAGAGTGTGAGAGAGGGGAGGAGAAGTGGGATTCAAATATGTTTTGAAACCCAACAGGGCAACACCAGCCTTTGGCATTAGTGCACGCGCACACACACACACACACACACACACACACACACACACACACACACACACACACACACACACACACACACACAAGGTAGACTGAGAGGCTCATTGTTATTCAGTGCACAGATGCGGTCACAGACAGGGCCAGGCGATGTGCAGACAGACACACAAGCGCAAGCAAACAAAAACACACAAACACACACACACACACACACACACACACAGGCAGCACTGCATTGAGACAAACCCTTGATAGAATTAAGAAATACAAAAGCAAAAGACTCACACAGCCTTAATTGCATGGACGAGCGTGTGCACGTGCACACACACACATACACACATGCGCGCACGCACACGCACACACACACACACATACACACACACACACACATTCCATCACAAACATCTGCCACCAATAGCTTCTCTTTTTCAAAGCCAGCTTTCCCCCCGGCACATCATGAGACAGTAGGACACAGGGCAGAAAGAACAGGGAGGACAGGGAGGACAAGGGGGACAGGGAGGAAAGGGGGAACAGGGAGGACAGGGAGGACAAGGGGGACAGGGAGGACAGGGAGGACTGGGGGGACAGGGAGGACAAGGGGGACAGGGAGGACAGGGGGAACAGGGAGGACAAGGGGGACAGGGAGGACAGGGGGAACAGGGAGGACAAGGAGGACAAGGGGGACAGGGAGGACAGGGGGAACAGGGAGGACAGGGAGGACAAGGGGGACAGGGAGGACAGGGGGAACAGGGAGGACAGGGGGACAAGGGGGACAGGGAGGACAAGGGGGACAGGGAGGACAGGGGGACAAGGGGGACAGGGAGGACAGGGGGAACAGGGAGGACAAGGAGGACAAGGGGGACAGGGAGGACAGGGAGGACAAGGAGGACAAGGAAGACAGGGAGGACAGGGAGGACAAGGAGGACAAGGGGGACAGGGAGGACAAGGAGGACAAGGGGGACAGGGAGGACAGGGAGGACAAGGAAGACAGGGAGGACAAGGAGGACAAGGGGGGGGACCAAAGACAGACAGAAAAAAGACTGAGTCATATTTCAACAACATTTAAATCAGTTCCCAGATGTATTGTGTATTTTGTCGTTCTGTATTCCGCCACATAATTGTCAGTTTTCATGCTTTGTGTTGCTCTGTTGTTCTACAGTTCCTGTGTGTATTTCATTTTAATTCATTCAAATGTTGCCTTTCAACAACTGTAAAGTGAATTTGGGAGCCCACACACTCCAGAAAATTAAATTTGTGCACAAACATGATGATTTGGGTGCAGACAGACTATTCTCATGTCCGTTCCAGAACCTAAATGAGCTACGAAGTAACCACGAGACATAGAGTTGTCTGTTTTTTTTACTTTGTTTTACTTGTGTGTTACGTTCCAACCTATCTGCATGACGACCCCCCCCTAAACCAGCTACAACGAAGTTTTATAAATTAATAGTTTTGAGTTGACTCTAGGGTTGCAGCCATAACGTGCATTACCAAACCTCTCCACCAGAGGGAGCAGATCACACGTGTTTTTGGTAAATGAGTGGAGGTGTTGAAGGCGTATGAGTTGAAATACCTGGGGTCAACTGTCCGAAGTAACGGGGAGGGCAGAAGAGAGGTGAAGGAGAGAGTGCAGGCAGGGTGGAGTGGGTGGAGGAGAGTGTCAGGAGTGATGTGTGACAGAAGGGTACCAGCAAGAGTTAAAGGGAAGGTTTACAAGATGGTTGTGAGACCAGCTATGTTATATGGTTTGGAGACAGTGGCACTGATGAAAAGACAGGAGGTGGAGCTGGAGGTGGCAGAGTTGAAGATGATAAGATCTTCATTGGGAGTGATGAAGAAGGACAGGATTAGGAACGAGTATATTAGAGGGACAGCTCAGGTTGGACGGTTTGGAGACAAAGCAAGAGAGACGAGATTGAGATGGTTTGGACATGTGTGGAGGAGAGATGCTGGGTATACTGGGAGAAGGATGCTGAATATGGAGCTGCCAGGGAAGAGGAGAAGAGGAAGGCCAAAGAGGAGGTTTATGGATGTGGTGAGGGAGGACATGCAGGTGGCTGGTGGGACAGAGGAAGATGCAGAGGACAGGAAGAGATGGACATGGATGATCTGCTGTGGTGACCCCTAACGGGAGCAGCCGAAAGTAGTAGTAGTAGTAGTAGTAGTAGTAGTAGTAGTAGTAGAGATTCACCTACAGAGGTCATCTCAGCTGTTTCAGACGAGACAAGATGAAGATGAAACTGTCCAGGAATGGTATGTGATGAAAGTTGTGAGTTAGATTTAAACACAAAAACGTGTTTTTATACAATGCAAATGTAGTGTGAAAACACATTTGAGGCTTGTCTGTGAATGATCTCATTCGTCCAGGTCATGGTTATCCAAAGGAATTGAATCAAGCGCCACTGGACTTGGTATATATCAGTGAAGACATTTCGCCTCTCATCCAAGAGGCTTCATCAGTTCGTGCCTTTCAGACTAGCTTGGTCTAGTCAGGGCCTTTTCTGGCAAAGCTGCAGTGCTCTTGGCAACATGTGATCTGGATGTGACCCTGAAGTGGCCCGTGTGGTCAATGGTGAATATGGCCCAAATATCACAAAACAAATATGGCCACCTTTGGCACATATGTGGCACATGCGGCGTTGCTATGGCTCGGTTCTGGCCCAGAACTGGCAAACAAGACCGGACCGCCCAAGTGCCATCATTCCACGCGGAATGTGGGCCGGATGAAAGAAAGATGAAAGTCGGGTGTGGGACGGGTCCGGGCAACAGCGATTTTGCTATCTGGGGGTGAGGGTGGGCGAGGTTTCTTATTTTGATGATTTGATCTAATTGGTTGTATGTCACATGAGGTGCACCAAGCTATAAACGAGCTGTCTGTTAACAAAGCAAGTGGTTTAGATCATATTACTGCTGAACACCTTAAACACGCCAGTCTGAGGGGTAGCTCCTCCCTTTGGTATTTGTTTTATTGGCTTTATGATTCAGGGTGGCACGGTGGTGCAGTGGTTAGCGCGGTCACCTCACAGCGAGAAGGTCCTGGGTTCGAGTCCCGGGGAGGTCCAACCTTGGGGGTCGTCGCTGGTCGTCCTCTGTGTGGAGTTTGCATGTTCTCCCTGTGTCTGCGTGGGTTTCCTCCCACAGTCCGAAGACATGTAGGTCAGGTGAATCGGCCATATTAGATTGTTCCTAGGTGTGAATGTGTGTGTGTGGGCCCTGTGATGGCCTGGCGGCCTGTCCAGGGTGTCTCCCCGCCTGCCGCCCAATGACTGCTGGGATAGGCTCCAGCATCCCGCAACCCTGAGAGCAGGATAAGTGGATTGGATAATAGATGGATAATGGATGGTTGTATGTAAATGAGTATCTGATGACATCATGAGTATCAGAAAGAAACAAGTTGGACTAGGGGGAGTTCTTTTAAAAAGAGAAAACTAGGGGGCATCCGGGTAGCATAGCTGTCTATTCCGTTGCCTACCAACACAGGGATCGTCTGTTCGAACCCCGGTCCCCAGTGGGCAACTGCATCAACACAAAGCCAATGCTTAGACCGCTACACCGCCGCGGACTACTACAACAACAGCCTTCTGCAGCGAGAGGAGGGCGAGACCGAGCTCACCAAACAAATCAAGAGCAACATACTCGAGTACCTCAACAATAAATACAAGGCCCTGTAACACAGGAACTCCTGGACATGGCCTCACTCGTGGACCCCCAGTTCCAGACAACCTACGTAGCAGATGACAAAGTGGACAGACTCATGAACAGAGCTGTTACAGCGCTGATGTTTCTTCGAGCTGAGAAAGGCAAATCCCAGACTGGCAAGTCTGTGCAGGGGGACCAAGAAGACGCTGAACCTGTACCTAAGAAGAAGAAAACTCTAGCAAGCTTCTTCAAGAAGACGGCATCATCTACCTCCCAGTCAGAGCAGGACAAACTTGAAGCTGAGCCGTCATCCTACTTGTTGTGGCCTGTCGGATGACAACAAGCTCCGACACAGACCCGCTGCAGTGGTGGAAGCTAAAGACTGACTAATCTGGTCAAGAAATATCTCTCCATTCCTGCCCCGAGTGCCCTTCCCGAGAGCTGACATGGTAACATGCCAAAGAGCACGCCTCAAGCCAGAGGCAGTGGACAGGCCTGTCTTCCTCTCGAAAAACCTCTATAGACTACTTCCTCAAACAGCAAAGGGAGGTCGTTGTGTTTCAGAGTATTTTTTTAGTATTATCCTCATTACATATCATTGTTTTCATCCAGCCATCCATTATCCAAACCGCTTATCCTGCTCCCAGGGTTGCTGGAGCCTATCCCAGCAGTCACTTGGCGGCAGGCAGGCAGGCAGACATCCTGGACAGGCCGCCGGTCCATCACAGGACTGACAAACGCACACACATAGGGACATATTATTACCACATATTATTATTTATTGTATTTAATTTTTTTATTTTCCAAGTTTTTTCAGGGATGGCCTACAAGAGACATTTTTTTCAAATTAATTTTAAAAAAAAAATCTTTGCACCATAATGATGGCCAAGTGGTGTTGTTTTTCTCTTTTTAAATTTTTTTTAATTTTATTCTCGAACAACTGGTTTGTTCACATAGGGCCTCGACTACTTGGTAATCTCATTTATTTTATTTTGCTAATAAAGAAAATATTTATTTGAATTTTGAGTTGGTCTTTTTAGTTTGTTTAGAGAAAAATGCGGGGGAGGGGGGGGGGGAATCAAGATTTAAATCAAAAAATTGTCCTTTAGTTTGGAAAAGTCAAGAGTTTAGTTTTAGGCCAAATCGCCCAGCCCTAATCTCCAACTTGAGGAACGGAGCTTCACAATGAGCGGCTCCTCTCATAACTTGGAGGGAATTTGGAAACTAGTGAAGGATTTTACATCAGCGCTCCGCTTTGAATGCCTTTATTTGTCATTGCACAGCTGTACAACGAAATTAAGTGCAACACCCCAGAGGTACAAACAAGATTTAAAAAAAAAAATAATAAAAAATATTAAAAATAAAATAAAAATAATAAGAAATATAAAAATAACAAAAATAATTAAAAATATAAAAAATAAAAATAACAAAAAATTTTAAAAAAATAACCACCCCTACCTTCCTGAATGTAAGTCCAGATGGAATAAGCCACAGTTGTTCATTATCATGTATCTATTTCTTTCTTTGCAGCCCGTCACAATGAGATAAGCCCTGGGCCTTTACTTTCTGCAACTGCATGTTCATTAATATGACTGTGTATGTTTTGCTTTTTCTTCATTGTTCTTCTTTTTTATCCTGTTGTGTGGCCGTTCGGCATGTTCCAAAAAACCCAATAAAAACATGTTGGGGGGGGGGGACACCAGCTATAATAGAATCACCACCATAAGAAATTAATGTACACCTCCCCCCCACACACACACACAGCTTGGTCTTAATCGGGCAGCGTTGGCACAGCACCCCGAGACGCCGCCACACATCACGGGCACACAAAGGAGAAAGGAAAGAAACCCAGATGAAGAGGGGAAGAAAGAGGCAGAGAGAAAATGAAAGGAGGTTTAGAAGCAACAAATCCGACTCGCCAAACAAAGCGCAGCGGCCGGCCGGCCAGGGGGGAGATAAAGGTGCAAGATAAATCAGGAAAGCGTACCTCTTTTCAGATCCGCACCACATTGGAGCAGCGTGAGGGATGGTGCCCTTGATTAGTCTGAGTGCTGCTGCACTTCCCTGTAATGGTGCCTTCTGTCTCTCCGTCTGCGTGTCTGTCTGCGTGTCTGTCTGTCTGTCTGTCTGTCTGTCTGTCTGTTCATCTACATGCACTTATTTCTTTCTGTGTCTGTCTGCTCATCTGTATCTGTTTGTCCTACTATCTGAATCCTTCCATCAATGTGTGTGTGTGTGTGTGTGTGTGTGTGTGTGTGTGTGTGTGTGTGTGTGTGTGTGTGTGTGTCTGCCTGCTGGTCTGTATCTGTGTGTCTGATCTGTTTACCTGTTTGTCTGTCTGTCTGCAGCAGTCAGTGCATCTGTCTGACTGTCTGTCTGCAGCAGTCAGTACATCTGTCTGTCTGTCTGTCTGCAGCAGTTAATACATCTGGCCGTCTGTCTGCAGCAGTCAGTGCATCTGTCTGGCTGTCTGTCTGCAGCAGTCAATACATCTGGCTGTCTGTCTGCAGCAGTCAGTGCATCTGTCTGGCTGTCTGTCTGCAGCAGTCAATACATCTGGCTGTCTGTCTGCAGCAGTCAGTGCATGTGTCTGGCTTTCTGTCTGCAGCAGTCAGTACATCTGGCTGTCTGTCTGGCTAAGTCAGTACATCTGTCTGTCTGTCTGTCTGTCTGTCTGCAGCAGTCAGTACATCTGTCTGGCTGTCTGTCTGCAGCAGTCAATACATCTGGCTGTCTGTCTGCAGCAGTCAGTGCATGTGTCTGGCTGTCTGTCTGCAGCAGTCAGTACATCTGGCTGTCTGTCTGGCTAAGTCAGTACATCTGTCTGTCTGTCTGTCTGTCTGCAGCAGTCAGTACATCTGGCTGTCTGTCTGGCTAAGTCAGTACATCTGTCTGTCTGTCTGTCTGTCTGCAGCAGTCAGTGCATCTGTCTGTCTGTCTGTCTGTCTGCAGCAGTCAGTGCATCTGTCTGTCTGTCTGTCTGCAGCAGTTAATACATCTGGCCGTCTGTCTGCAACAGTCAGTGCATCTGTCTGGCTGTCTGTCTGCAGCAGTCAATACATCTGGCTGTCTGTCTGCAGCAGTCAGTGCATCTGTCTGTCTGTCTGTCTGTCTGTCTGCTGGTCTGCAGCAGTCAGTGCATCTGTCTGCAGCAGTCAATACATCTGGCTGGCTGTCTGCAGCAGTCAGTACATCTGTCTGTCTGTCTGTCTGGAGCAGTCAGTACATCTATCTATCTGTCTGTCTGTCTGTCTGTCTGTCTGTCTGTCTGTCTGTCTGCAGCAGTCAGTGCATCTGTCTGCAGCAGTCAATACATCTGGCTGGCTGTCTGCAGCAGTCAGTACATGTCTGTCTGTCTGGAGCAGTCAGTACATCTATCTGTCTGTCTGCAGCAGTCAGTACATCTGTCTGTCTGTCTGGAGCAGTCAGTACATCTATCTGTCTGTCTGCAGCAGTCAATACATCTGGCTGGCTGTCTGCAGCAGTCAGTACATCTGTCTGTCTGCAGCAGTCAGTGCATCTGTCTGTCTGCAGCAGTCAATACATCTGGCTGTTGGTCTGGAGCAGTCAATGCATCTGTCTGTCTGTCTGTCTGCAGCAGTTAATACATCTGGCTGTCTGTCTGCAGCAGTCAGTGCATTTGTCTGTCTGTCTGTCTCTTTACTGCTGTCTCTCTCCTGTCATCCACTGAGTCTCTGGGGCAGTCTGTCTGTCTGTCTGCTCTGTTGATGTCAATTTCTCTCTGTTGATGTCAATTTCTCTCTCTCTCTCTTTCTGTCTCTCTCACACACACACACACACACACTCGCATGCATGCATGCACGCACACACAAAGACAACTAGATGGACAGACAACCGTGTTCGGGATCTGCTGAGGAGCAGTATGACACCACAGAACCAAGACAGAGGGGAGACATGGACAGAGGCATCATGGGAAACAAAACAGAGGAGGCGACGAAGTTGGGGGTCACCCTGAAACCAAAGCAGCCATTTGCAGTGGGCGGCGAGAGGCTGTTGAAAAGATACCTGTTTGTTGTGCGTGTCCCTGACCATCCTGGTGCCCTGTCACATCCTCTCCGTGTCCTCCATCTGATCTCGGGGTGGGATAACGCCAGAGGAAGGAAGGGAAAGAGGTCCTGCCCCGGTGCCCCGTTCAGTTCAAACCAAGCTTGGCACGACAGCGCCGGGCGGAGAATTACAACAACCGATCCCTGTCAACGGCTAGATAAACAAGAGAGGAAGAGGAGGGGGGAGGGCGGGGGGGGGGGAGAAGAGAGACAGAAGGAGGAGAAAGAGAGAGAGAGAAAGAGGCTGGATCTTTGCCATATCTTTCTTGTAGTGAGTTAATGATGCAAGCCAAAACTTGGATACACTTCAAGTGCCAACCTTCACACACACACACACACACACACACACACACACACACACACACACACACGCCGAGATGGCATGATGCCCACGCCAAGGCAGACAGCGGGCATGTTGTGTGCTTTGTCTTTCATACTGAAATCAATCTTTACCCACCTCCTTAATACCAAACAGGCAAGACCCACCAACCCGGCCCCCCTGGGGGGGGGGGGGGGGCATGTCAGTTCCCCCTTCTTGTGTGTGTGTGTGGGTGTGCGTGGTACCATGTGGGTGCACACAATGCAAACGCGGCGAGTGTGTGACCGTACACATCAGTGTGTATGGCCCAGCTGTGTGTCGCGTGTCGTGATAATAGATTGGGGGCTCGTCCGAGGCGCCCTGTGATCACTACGTGTCAAGCCCGGACGCCTCACCTGGCGCCTGCGCAGGTGTGTGTGTTTTGTTTTGGGGGTTTTTTTGGGTGGGGGGTACTGACAGGGTCTGGGGCGAGGGGATGGAGAGACACCGGTGTTGATGAGAGGAGCAGGTAAATGACAAGTGGCGAACGAGAGGAAGGTGGAGAAGACTGGAAAAAATGAAGTAAACACGGCCGCCCACACAGCTGGACTACACCGGTCATAAAGGAGCCCGCGCTTCTTGCTGGTGTCCACGTTCACGTTTATTCTCATCTGTAGTACCACGGAACACCGTGAAAACTAGAAGACAAACCAAACAGGGGCGTCCCGGTAGGGTGGCGGTCTATCCCGTTGCCTACCAACACGGGAGTCGCCAGATCGAATCCCCGTGTTAACTCCGGCTTGGTCGGGCCTCCCGACAGACACAAGTGGCCGTGTCTGCGGGTGGGAAGCCGGATGTGGGTATGGGTCCTGGTCGCTGCACTAGCGCCTCCTCTGGTCAGTCGGGGCGCCCGTTCGGGGGAGGGGGTGTAGCGTGATCCTCCCCCGCGCTACGTCCCCCTGGTGAAACTCCTCACTGCCAGGTGAAAAGAAGCGGCTGGCGACTCCACATGTATGGGAGGAGGCATGTGGTAGTCTGCAGCCCTCCCTGGATCGGCAGAGGGGGTGGAGCAGAGACCGGGACGGCTCGGAAGAGTGGGGTAATTAGCCGAATACAATTGGAGAGAAAAAGGGGGGGAACCCCCCCCCCCAAAAAAAGAAGACAAACGAAAAAATTTCAAGCACAAAGTTCAAAAAACAACAAAGAAACGAAGAATCTGTCTCTGTTATTTTCTGTTAAAAGGAAGCATAACAGTACGTAATAATAAGGTAACGTACCACGTCTGCCTGGTAGACCAGCAGTAGAACAACAGGCGGGAGCATCAAAGTTGGCTGCTTTTCGTCCGGCACTTCCCTCGCCTTTTCCGAACTTTCCCCAAAACGGCCGGGTCGTGTCGTCATGCGACTTCCCAAAAAAACAAACAACAAAAATGTTCATCATCATGAATGTAACAAAAGGCAACATAATCATGAGTTGAAATTACAGTAAACAAGATGTAAGATATTTGCATCAAAAAAATTTTTTTCATAAAATATCACGCATATTCACTTCCGCTGTTGTTATAGCAACACCGGTCTCATCAGCTACCCTCCCACCAAATGACCTGTGACTAATAAATAACCAAATACACAACAGTGCTGTTTAATACACTGCCCACTCTTCATCAAATAAATCAATGGACAGTTCCAAGCATTTTGTTAAGGTCACTCAAGGAACGTCTGAAAACTGAGCGATTTGGTTGATTAACAATTTATAAAACCTCTAAATAAGTATTCCTCAACGCACAGCTGAATTTTTCAATATCAACTGAGAACACTGCTCTCAACACACATGGGTTCAACAACAACCTTCCTATACTAACCTGGAAAAAGAGGATAAGCGATCAGTGACTGACTGGACTAAAGTCGGAAAGCAGAATTTTTTTAGCCGCTTTCTACAACTCCCATTAGGGGGCGCCACAGCAGATCTTCCGTTTCCATCTCTTCCTGTCCTCTGCATCTTCCTCTGACACACCAGCCACCTTCATGTCCTCCCTCACCACATCCATAAACCTCCTCTTTGGCCAAGAATAACTCATTTCTGAATGGGTCGATCAACAATGGATGGCTTTCTGAGGTGTTCACCCCCTTTTTAAAATTCTGATCTTCTATCTGTATTGTAGCTTTCCGCGCCAGTCCGTCGTCATCCTTACGTACGTCAAGAACCCTGGCAAGTTTCCATTCGTTACGAGGGATCTCTTCCTTGACAATTACAATATTGCCAACTTGCATGTTTCGTCTTGGAGCATGCCATCATTGTCTAAGAGTGATGTTGACCAGATATTCCTTTCTCCATCTGTTCCAAAGTTATTCAGACAGATATTACACTCGTCTCCACCGCTTTTTGGCAAACAAGTTTTCCTTAACAAATGTACCTGGAGGGGGGTAGTAGAACAGAGGATTTCATGGTGAGCAGATGGTTGGGTGTTAGTGGCTCCAGACTTGTGGGATCACTGATACGGGCGGCTATTGACGATGGACATGGCTTCGTAGAAAAACGCCATTAAAGAAGCATCGTCCAATCTTCCGGCACTGTGTGTAAGGACTGAGCCTAGCACACTCTTCGCTGTCTTGAACTGCCGCTCCCATATGCCTCCAGCATGACTTGAGCCTGGCGCATTCATGTGGAAGTCACACTGCTTATCTGCCAGATATGTAGCCACTCTTTCTTTGTCCACTTCCTTTAGGGCTCTTTCTATTTCGTTTCTTGCTCCCACAAAGTTGGATCCCTGATGTGATCCGATATGTCTAAGAGCTCTATGGATTGCCATGAAACACCGTAAGGCATTGATGAATGCATCAGTCATCATGCCTTCCAACATCTCTATGTGAACTTCTCTGGAGCGTAGGCACGTGAAAAGCAGACCATACTGTTTGTGTTCCTTGCCACCTTGCTTAGTATGAAATGGACCAAAACAGTTCATACCGCAGTAGGTGAACGGTGGTGAGGGATCAACACGGTCGCTGGGTAGATCTGCCATCCGTTGTTCCTTTGGTGGCCTATGAGCTCTCCTACAGGGGACACACTGCCTTATGTACTGGGCTACTGCCTTACTGCCACCAATAATCCAGTAGCCATTGGTCCTCAGTTCATTCAAGGTTTGTCCTCTGCCTTGGTGTTGTGTTTTTCCACGATAGTGTGCAAGGTTGAGGTGCGTGACAACACCATCTCTTGGAAGGATCATTAGGTACCTCAGATCAAGAGGTGCTGATGCTCTCCTCAGTCATCCTCCCACTCTCATTATATCATCTTGGAGAATTGGGTCAAGCTGGTATAGTTCGTGGTTACAAGGCAGCTTTCCAGCTTTCTGGCTGAGTTTATGCAATTCCTATTTGAAGGCATCTTGTTGCGCAAGCTTGATGGGAGTGAGTGTAGCCCTCCTTCTTTCTTCCACATTTAAGGGTTCTGTCTTCTTAATTCTCTTAGCTAATTGTTGAATCTGAGCAATGACAGTGATCACTGTGATCCATTTTGAGAACCGTAGCAATTGCTCTTGAAAATCAACTTATCTTGCAGCCTCAAGTTTTCAGCACTTGGGTTGCCTTGATCTCAGGGTCTCCTATCATCATCAGCAGTGCTGAAGTTTCTTGGTTTGTAACTATTTCCCTCTTCCATAGAAATTTGAGTCCTGTGAGCCAGTCTGACTTTATCAATCAATCAGTCAAGTTGCATTTCATCTAGCACTTTTCTAGCTGCAACACCTACTCAAAGCGCTTTACAGTTCTGGTCAAATCTGAATTTCAGACACCTGTTACAATAGAACACAAGGTGTTTTCTGTAAAATCGCTACCTATTTCATATGCGTAAGGCCACCGAAATGCGATTTACAACGATTAACTTATTCACATGTGTATTACAAAAAGATTTGACATGGGCCGTTTGAGACTATTGACTATTGACATTAAGTAGACCAGTGACAGACCTTAGCCAGTATGCAGATAATGGATTGTCGACAGCAGTGGAATGATCACCAGAAACTACAAAGTTATTTTCCTACACCTAACATTACCATATCCATTATTACCACGTGGGAATGAATCAGAGCCTCTGAATAGCACACAGGCTTTGCATATCAACACGGCCAAATGGGTCTCCATGTTAAATGTTCCAATAGATTTAATTATTTCAGCACATGCCAGGCTAACCACATGCATAGAAATCGATTGTCACTCAACATGTCAAACAGAATGATTAATGGATGACGTTGCTGACTAGTGAGCCACTATTACAGCAGTGTTGTCAACCAGCACTTGCTACCATAAACGTTACCGTTGGCCTAACATGATATTTAACATCCTGTGACTTCACAACTATATCATTCATAACTGCTTGATTTTCTAGTAACAGAAGATGTGGGATGAGTATTAATCTTAATAATACGAATGGTTATTTCACCCAAATTTACTGACTACACTGCGACCGTACCCACGTGTCATTTTTTTCTTGCTAGTGGCTGGGCTGCTTGCTCACATACACAAACTCAACGGCGAAACAAATAACAGCTCAATACCATATTAGCCAACATTTTATAGAAGTTGTTAATTTATCAGCTCTTCTACCTTGAGGCCCCTTGAGGCATGATCAGCAGGGTTCTCCCCTGAATCGATGTAGTACCACAGTCCTGGGTCAGTGGTTTCCTGAATTCTCTGGACACGGTTTGCGATGAAGACATGAAACCTTTGAGCTTCGTTATTGATATAACCTCGGACTACTTGTGAATCTATCCAAAAGTACTCTCTGTCAACTCTAAGCTCTAGCTCATCCTTTAGTATATTGCTCACAGTAGCAGAGATCACTGCTGCAGTTAGCTCAAGTCTTGGTATGGTTACTATTTTGATAGGCGCGACTTTCGCTTTGCCCATGATCAAAGCACACTGCACCTTATCTTCACTCACCAATCTGATGTATGAGCACTGACCATAGCCTTGACTGCTAGCACCAGAAAGTGACACAGTTCAACTCCCAGGACCTTTCCAAAAATGTTAGGTGTGAAGCATCTTGGGATCTAAATCTTTTCCAAGGTTTCTTAAATCATTCACCCAACTCTCCCACCTTGGCTTCAACTCACTGGGTAGTGGTTCATCCCAACCAATGCCCTTCTGACACATCTCTTGTAGCGCCCTCTTTCCTGTTAGGATGAATGGGGCTAAGAATCCTAATGGATCATACACAAAAGCCACGATCGACAGAATTCCACGTCGTGTAGCTGGTCAACCAATTCCCTTCTGACACATCTCTTGTAGCACCCTCTTTCCTGTTAGGATGAATGGAGCCAAGAATCCTAATGGATCATACATAGAAGCCACAATTGAGAAAATTCCACATCGTGTAGCTGGTTTCTTATCAAGCAAGACCTTGAAGAAGAAAGCATCACTCTCTACATTCCACCTTACTTCTAGCCCTCTTTGTACAGGAACATCATCATAGTTGAGAGCCACATTCTTCACCTCAACAGCACATTCACATTCAGTGACACAGATAGATTCCAATACCTCTCGACTGTTGGAAATGGATTTGTGAAGGCGTAACATTCCTTTAGCACACACAGGTTGGGCTTCTTTCACCAGCTCAATTGCCGCTTTGATAGGTTCCAGGCTTATGAGGCCATCAGCTACATAGAAATATTTTCTGATGAAGCTGGCTGGTGAAGAGTGCTCCTTCTCATTTTGGCTGGCAAGACGCTTCATGCCATAATTGGCGCAGCCTGGAGATGATGATGCTCCAAAGAGGTGAACCTTCATACGATATTCTCTAGGTTCTGAATCTGTATGTCCAATTTCTCACCACAGGAACTGCAGATAGTCTCTGTCTTCTTTGCTAACATGGAACCTGCGGAACATTTTTTCCACATCACACATGACTGCAATAGGATGTTAACGGAATCGGCAGAGCACTCCAGTCAGCCCATTTGTAAGATCAGGTCCTGTTAGCAGAGCTACTTTGCAGAGTACTTTTCATACTTTGCAGAGCAGTCAAAAACTACCCTGATCTTATCTGGTTTTCTGGGGTGAGAAACCCCTTGGTGTGGAATGTACCATGCAGTTCCTGATTTTGGTTGCATGTCTGCTCTCTCTACTTCACCATCTTTGAAGACACCTCCCATAAATCTCACATAATCATTCTTGAACTTGGGATCTCTGTCCAGTTTATTTCTAAGGTGCTTCAGATGGACTAAGGCAAGCTTCTTATTGTCTGGGAGGTGAGGACATGCCTTGAAGGGAAGGGGCATCTCAAGGTGGCCACACTCATTCTGCTGGATTCTTGCCTTTAAGATCTGCAGGAACTGAATATCTTCTTGAGATATGCTCCTTTCCCCTAGTCTGGTGTCCGTAAAATCAGACTTGAGTGCTCTAATAACAGCAGCTGGTGTGACAAATGGAAGCTCCCTGACAGATATACGATGACACAGACCAGTCACATCCCTAGAGTTCATGTGCTGTGGTGCGCTTCCTACAACGCGCCAACCTAGGTCAGTCTTAATCGCATAAGGTTCACAGTGACCTCCAGTTATGACCTTTCGTGGTGCCAGTGCTCTGAAGCAGTCGTAACCAATCCGAAGTCCCACCCCACAATCCATTAGCGAGGGCATTTCGTGAGCTATGACTTCAAGGTGTTTCCACTTATTGGCTGTTTCACAGGTGGGAATGTGTGCGCATCCAAGAGGAATGAAATCCCTTGTATAGGCAGGAGGCAAGCCAATAAAGCTATCTGAGGAGAACCTTCTGGCTCTTCACGATTGAGTCCTTTCCCATAATAGTGGAAAGCTTTAGTTTTACTGGCTCGATTATTGCCTGCAACTTTATACACACCTCCTGCTCAGCATATGTATGACTGCTCTACAAAGTATGGCGAAGCAGCATTTTGTTTTTATGCACCGACAGCTTGGAATAGACTCCCCCAGCAAATAAGAGAAGCAACGTCCATTGATAGTTTTAAGAATCGGCTCAAGACCCATTTTTATGCACTTACTTTTAATTAATTCCACCATATATTTCTTTTTATTCTTATTTTTTATTTTGTACTGTGGTTTTATTTCTTGCCTTGTTTTATGTTTTTTGCTTAGGTCTGTGTTTTATTATTTTGAACTTATTCTATCTGTATTGTTGTTGAGTTTTATTGTTTCTCCTGTTTTTAATGTAAAGCACTTTGAGCTGCATTTTATGTATGAAAGGTGCTATACAAATATATTTTTTAAAATTATTATTATTATTACTCTGAGTATCCAATAAGGCATACACCAGGGTTTCGGAATCAGGGGTGTTAGTGATGAGATTCATACTGGAGCAATCATTGATGTGCTCCCACCTTCACCTCCATTCACATAGCATAATAGTGAAGATGTATTTTCTTCAACTTGAAAGACACTTTGAGAAGAGGATCGGTCTGCTGAGTGACGGTCTTCATGCGATTGAGTTGGATGATGCCTTTTGCATATGCCACAAATGGCTTTGTTCCTACGGTCCTTGGAGTTGTGTCCTTTTCTCAGGCATACAAAACACAGTTCATTTTCCTGAACGAACTTTCTCTTTTCCTCCACGGACCTTTCCAATAGATTTTGAAATTTATGCATGCAGTGTTTTTTTTCTACAAAACATACACTTGATTGGGTTTGAGTTATGTGCCGGTGAGCTCTATTTGTTTGGTTTACTGGAATCTTTCAACCTGATCTCATCAAAGTCATTGGATTTATTTTGCTGTGGTACTTGATGCATCTGAGGCTTTCACTTTAGTGTGGCAAAGGTGTTGACTAGCATCTTTTGATTCTCTTCGCAGTCGTTCAGTACCTGAAGACCCTTGATATTAGGCATGGTGTTGCTACATGTTTGCAGGAAATCACTGAATTCTCTTAGGCTAACATACTCTTTTGCACCAATCCTTGGCCACCTGTTAAACTTCTCTCTGAAGGCCCGTTGCACTACAGAGAAGTGACCATATCTGGCATTCAGCTTCTCCTATGCGTGTTGGTAGGGCTCGTCATCTTTTCTGTAGAAGCTGTCTTCCACAGCAGACTTTGCTTCCCCACCAATGTACTTTTGTAAATAGAACAACCTATCTGCAAGATCTGAGCACCGTCTCTCTATAAGAGCCTTGAAGCTTGGGCTCCATTCTATGAACTTCAGTGGGTCACCAGAGAATACAGAAGGTTCTGGAACTGGAAGTCGAGTGAGGGCCATCGACTCCTGTAATGCCTGCACTAATGATGTTTCAATCTTTGTTTGTAACTTGCCCTTCCTGACATCCTGTGTAAGGAGCAAGAGGACTAGGCCCCTTCCCTTCACTGCAAATAGGACTTTACCTCTCCCTCTTTTCTTTTGACTCCTCCTCAGTATGCACTTTGAGCTTTGCTTCAATAACCTCAATGTCTCTGATTTTCAAGTCTTTTCAGTTGCTGACGTGCGTCAATGAACGCTTCCATGTCAATTTCAGTTCTTTTTGCAGCTAACCATGCTGCTGTCACTATTTTCGTAGCCAAAATACTTGGTGATGCTGAGATATGGTTGAAGTAGTGGCTGAGTACAGTGGCTCTGGAAACTGTGGATCCATATATGGACCTGGCGTATTCACTGTCAAGCAGCATGCGTAACCTTGATTTTTCCACCTCAGCATCAAACTCTTCTCCTCCCCCAGTCAGGCGTACTCTCATTAGTCCCATTAAATCTGCTGTTACGGCTGAGCATGCATCAATTTTTCTCTGAATTTCTTGGCTTGGTGCCATCTGGAGTCGTATATTTTCATATAACTCTTTCAGTTCAGACTTGAGCTTCTCAACCACATCCATCATGTCATACAAGCCACTCTCAGAGCACTCATGCTTTAATTTTATATGAACATCCCTAAATTGGGTTTTCCATTTCTCATATGCTGACTTAAATTTCCTTTCTCTTTTAGCTGATTCTTGCTCTTTCAGCTCTTGCATCTTAAGTGTTAAACGTCTCTCACAGGAGGATTTTCTTATTTCATCTACTTTGATACAGCTGAACTAAGCTCCTTACGCATTTTTCAGTTATAGCAGGATGATCATTTACAACACTCCCTATCTTCGCTTTCTCTGCTGCATCAGTCTCAGAGTTTAAGACTCCTTGTGCTTCTGATAGGGAACCACTCTGCCCAGCTAACTCATCACACTGAGACAAAAAAATCACTCTGAACTGACATTTTGTAACCTTTCAGGAATAAACACTTTAAGGAGAAGACAATGTGACTTGCAAGCACATGAATTGCAGTAATTGACAATGAGGAACTTTGCTTTAGTTAATTTACAATACACCTCTTATAGCCAATGTCCCACTCTGAAATTTGTTATTTGAATGATAAATAAAGCTCCAATCGTACCGACACTCTCTGTTTTACAAATGTCATTAACTATACAGCAGTTGCCTCAATAAGAATAGCAGTTACTATCAGGACAGTTAATTTTTCATCACACTCTTCTCTACAATCCTGAGCACATTTATCTTATTATTTTTCAACGATATTCATAATCCATCAATTACCAGAGGCAGAATTC
Organism: Lampris megalopsis; assembly: GCA_022114975.2. Classification (NCBI taxonomy): domain Eukaryota; kingdom Metazoa; phylum Chordata; class Actinopteri; order Lampriformes; family Lampridae; genus Lampris; species Lampris megalopsis. The sequence goes on from JAJHIY020000379.1 coordinate 36,919, forward strand.
TAGTATTGCAGTCTGACCTGATGCACGCTGAAACCTGTAGTTCACCACAGGAGATGAAGCAGAACTGCAGGCTGAAACCTGTAGTTCACCACAGGAGATGAAGCGGAGCTGCAGACTGAAACCTGTAGTTCAACACAGGAGATGAAGCGGAGCTGCATGCTGAAACCTGTAGTTCAACACAGGAGATGAAGCACCTCAGTATAATGGAATTGACCTTTCGCAAAGTCCCGCCCCCCTTAGTTACTGTTGCTATGCCCGTCAAGCATTTCAGAACTATCCAGGAAGTAGCTGGAAAACACCAAAACATGGAGGAGGAAATCAGCGCATTGTGTGGGTAAAAGTAACAGTAATAATACGTTAGCTGTATTAGCTATCAATAATAGCTAGTAGCTAGCTTAGCTTGGAGCAGCCAGGTATTTTTGTTGATCTTGGATGGGTTAAGCTGGCCATGGGGTCTGCTATACTGCCAAATCTATTGCCCACATTGCGCTTCTTGCCTTCTGGGTTTCGGGAAGGGAAAGAAAATGACACTCCCTCCAAACTTTTCACATATCTAGTCTCCGATCTGCAGATCCCATAGGCACACCGTTTCAGCATTTTGTTGTGTGTTTGAAAGCTTGACGGACCGTTGCTAAGGTAGGGTTGGACAAGCACCGTTCTGGGGCGCTACTTTGCGAAAGGTCAATTAGGTCAGGTTTTCACTTAAACTACACGGGTCTTAAAGGAGGCCACGCTTCTTACTGATGTCTGCATTCACGTTTATTCTATAGTACTGTAACCGGATCCCACCGCTGCCACCCATGTAACCGGTTATGTTCTTGCCCGGTGCGGGATTCGATACGGGGTGTACTGCACCACAAGGCGACATCACTAACCGCTCGGCTAAAGGGTCAGACCCGTTAGCTAGGGGCTAACGGGTCTTATTAGTAGTTTACAGCAGTGGTTCTCAACCTTTTTGGGGTCCTGGACCCCCTGCGTATTTTTGATCTACCCTGAGGACCCCTCCACCTGATCTTGGGGGAGGGGGGTTGCAATTTGATAGAAACAGTAGAAACTTCATTATAGCATTTATTCACTCTTTGGGGCAAAAATAAGAGCTTTCAGTTGTAACTTAGATATAGTTAACAAAACAGAATTCTTATGCAGTAACTTTCAGATATATGTAACAAAACAGAATATGTATTCAGTAACTTTCAGATATATGTAACAAAACAGAATATGTATTCAGTAACTTCCAGATATATGTAACAACAGAATTTTTATGCAGTAACTTTTAACAATGCAAACGGGAGCGAGATCTCTTATTAAAATACAATAAATTACACTTGTGAAACAGATGTAATTAGAGAAAAAAGTCCTGTTACCCTTTATAGTTTAGGTAGATAAAGGTCTCAGTCACATTTGAGTAAAATAATCCTATTTCTATAAATGTCATAGGATCTTTTTTTAAAGACATTTTATTTTCACGGACCCCTTGCAATTACACCACAGACCACTAGGGGTCCGCGGACCCCCGGTTGAGAAACACTGGTTTACAGTAACCATGGGAAACCATGAAGCTACAAGACAAACGAAATGACTTCAAGCACAAAGTTCAAAAAACAGCAAAGAAAGTATCGTTATGCTTCGTTTTATACGAAGCATAACGATACTTAACGAGATAACGTAATTATTACCGCGTTTCCCCGGCAGGCTGTCGTCGTCCGGCGCTTCCCTCGCTTTTCCGGAACATCCGGGTCATGTGGTCATGTGACTTACAATTAAAAAAAACAAAAAACAACCCTGCTCGTCATCATGAATATAACGAAAGGGCAACTCACGGGCAACGTTACAAAACCGCTGGCGTTAAGCAGCACGGACACACGCGTCACTCCTCCGGCTCCGTCTTCTGCCAAGGGGGGGCGCCAGAGGGGCCCGCGTACGTTTATACGACGTACGCGACCAATAGACATCGAGGGTCAGAGGTCAAACGTCAAATGCGTATTACTGCAAATAAAACCATTTGCTTTCGTGCGTGTCTCCGTACACTAAACAGGATGTAACGTATTTGCATTAAAAAATAAAAATCATAAAATATCAAGGACATTAACTTCCGGTGTTGTTATGGCAACGCGTGTACGCCGGTTTTATCAGCGTCAGCCACACACTGTGATGTAGCATAAAACATGAAAGGCCGTGATAGGGTCAATATGCGCCCCAAGCACTGTTCTGCTGTCAGTATACTAACGTGGAAATCACACAAATGTCTCACAGGAGGGAGGAAATGGCGGAAACTAAACAGAATCAACGTCTCGGGTTGAGTGTCAACCATTTCACTGATGAGCTAATGAAGAACGACTGAAATAATAAACAGACTTGACTTTGCACACTGAGACTGCGTGAATCATTGGGCGGCACGGTGGCCCAGTGGTCGGCGCTGTCGCCTCACAGCAAGAAAATCCTGGGTTCGATCCCGGGGTTGTCCAACCTTGGGGGGGGGGTCATCCCAGGTCATCCTCTGTGTGGGGTTTGCATGTTCTCCCCCGTGTCTGCGGTGGGTTTTCTCCGGGTGCTCCGGTTTCCCCCACCATCAAAAAGACATGCGTGTTAGGGTTAGTACTCCTGTCTGTGCCCCTGAGCAAGGCATGGCAAGACGAACTGGAGCTGGTCCCCGGCTGCTGCACGGCGGCTCCTGGCTACACGGCTAGGATGGGTTAGATGCAGAGAAAGAATTTCCCCACGGGGGATTAATAAAGTTTCTCAAAATCAAATCTCAACTCCTTCTCATACATCTTCTTTGCTACTGTAAAAAAGGAAACGTTTCACAGGCTCTCCTCCACCTCTCCTCCACCTCTCCTCCACCTCCACCCTACTCTCGCTACAGATCACAAGGTCATCCGCGAACATCATCGTCCACGGAGACTCCTGCCTGGTCTCGTCCATCACCCTGTCCATCACCGCTGCAAACAAGAAAGGCCTCAGAGCCGATCCGTGATGTAATCCCACCTCCACCTTGAACCCATCTGTCACGCCAACCACCCACCTCACCACTGTCCCTGTGTTTACCCTACTGTCTCATGTTATGGTTGTGTCAGCAGCAGGCCTCCCACTTCGCTGAGGAGGAACCAGACATCCCTTTGGCGGACACCTTTTGCTGTCCATGTTGTTTTTTTAAAAACAACTCAAAGACGTGCAATATATTATCACCTGCAGAACCATTTAAAGGTGGCAGTGCGCCATCGAGTATGGTGTGAACATACTATATAACACCATGTTATTGAGATTAAACTTGTATTCTCTCCCCTTTCCCCTCCCCACCGAGCATGTGCTTCTGTCTGTGGATTGTGTGTGAGGCTGTCAGCAGCTCTGGTTGTGAAAGCTGCCATCAGGAGAAACCACTTCATGTCTCACCTGAAATTACGCAAAGAGTTGCTCCTGCCCACACACGCGCTGCCTCCATGTCGCCTTCTCCGGCCGGTCCTAATGCTCCCACCGTGGCTGCTCCTCCACCTCGTGCTCCCACCGTGGCTGCGCCTCCACCTCATGCTCCCACCGTGGCTGCTCCTCCACCTTGTGCTCCCGTGGTTGCTCCTCCAACTGGTGCGCTCGTGGCTGCTCCTCCACCTCATGCTCCCACCGTGGCTGCTCCTCCACCTCATGCTCCCGTGGCTGCGCCTCCACCTCATGCTCCCGTGGCTGCGCCTCTACCTTGTGCTCCCGTGGTTGCTCCTCCATCTGGTGCTCCCGTGGTTGCTCCTCCATCTGGTGCTCCCGTGGTTGCTCCTCCATCTAGTGCTCTCGTGGTTGCTCCTCCAACTGGTGCTCTCGTGGCTGCTCCTCCACCTCATGCTCCCGTGGCTGCGCCTCCACCTCATGCTCCCACCGTGGCTGCTCCTCCACCTCATGCTCCTGTGGCTGCGCCTCCACCTCATGCTCCCACCGTGGCTGCTCCTCCACCTTGTACTCCTGTGGTTGCTCCTCCAACTGGTGCTCCCGTGGTTGCTCCTCCAACTGGTGCTGTCGTGGTTGCTCCTCCACCTGGTGCTCTTGTGGTTGCTCCTCCACCTCGTGCTCCTGTGGTTGCTCCTCCAACTGGTGCTCTCGTGGCTGCTCCTCCACCTCATGCTCCCGTGGCTGCTCCTCCATCTGGTGCTCTCGTGGTTGCTCCTCCATCTGGTGCTCTCGTGGTTGCTCCTCCACCTCGTGCTCCCGTGGTTGCTCCATTCATTTCAGTACATTCTCCTGTCCACACTCTGCACCCCGGCGCTGTGCTGAGCTTCTGGCCAGAGGCTAAACTGCAGTTGGTTGTCTCGGTACTTGTACTCTGTGCAGTCACACTGAAGTTGACTCTAATCTATCTGATCTATAAACAGGTATTCCTTATGGTTTGCTTTTCTCAAGTTCCTAATCCGATGCGAGGGTCTCAGGACAGGACGTTGTGTCGCTGTATCTGTAATTGTGTGTGTGTGTGTGAGTGTGTGTGCTTTTATAACCCCCATGACATCCACTTGAAGATGAAAAGGTCGGGTGGGAAGCCGGATGTGGGTATGTGTTGTGGTCGCTGCACTAGCGCCTCCTCTGGTCGGTCGCGGCTCCTGGTCGGGGGGGAATAGCGTGATCCTCTCACGCACTACGTCCCCCTGGTGAAACTCCTCACTGTCAGGTGAAAAGAAGCGGCTGGCGACTCCACATGTATCGGAGGAGGCATGTGGTGTGGGCTGGGGAACGAAGCACGGTGACGCAATGGATGTGGGCGGGGCTGGACCTGTGGGGCTGGACCTGTGGGGCGGGGCTGGACCTGTGGGGCTGGACGTCCAACTCCGCATTCCCCCAGCCGATACTACTTGGATACATGTGGAGTCGCCAGCCGCTTCTTTACACCTGACAGTGAGGAGTTTCACCAGGGGGACGTAGCGCGTGGGAGGATCACGCTATTCCCCCCAGTCCCCCCCCCCGAACAGACGCCCTGACCGACCAGAGGAGGCGCTAGTGCAGCGACCAGGACACACACCCACATCTGGCTTTCCACTCACAGCCAATTGTGTCTGTAGTGACGCCCGACCAAGCCGGGGGTAACACGCGGATTCGAACCGGCGATCCCCGTGTTGGTAGGCAACGGAATAGACCGCCACGCCACCCGGATGCCGCACAATGTCAATGTTAAACGTCCAGTTGTGATGAGACGTAAATAATACGGAGTGTTAATTGAAAATGTGCAGTCGATACTCAACCAACTACTTATTACAAACCAACGATGTCCCCATACCGTACAATAAACTAAGTCACACAACTGTTGTGTCACATCTATGACATCCTTTTTTGCGCGCGCGCGCGCGTGTTCGTGTTTCAACAAATGTACTTCGAAGCATTCAGGAACTGCACATCTATGGCAGTTGAACCAGCAGGGGGCGCTGTGTTGTCGGATTTCTCCCTGGAACTACAGAAATTTTTGCACAGCAATGTTGCGATTTCATCCAAGACTGAAATGAGGCCAAGTCTGTATGTGTTATATATATATAGCATGTGCCTTTGCCTACTTACAGTACAGAGGGAAAAGAACCACATTCGTTTTCATTTTTTTTTATTTTCTATTTTTTTCAAAACAGATTAAACTAAATTTTCTGGTAAACTATTAAATCATCCAGCCATTTTAAATTATACATTTACAAAATAATATTTAAAAAATAATAATGCAGACCGTTAACAACAAAACATTTTTTCCAAGATAATCTTTTCACATTTCCCAGAATTCCAGTGTGACGCTAATCCAGTTATTCTCCAACCCCTGTCATGGCTCTGCACGTTTCATTCATTCATTCAAACTGTAACATCTGCAGATGTGAGTCTCAGTAAATATCGGCATACGTTTCCGGCGGCCCGGTGAGTCTCAGTAAATATCGGCATACGTTTCCGGCGGCCACGTGAGTCTCAGTAAATATCGGCATACGTTTCCGGCGGCCACGTGAGTCTCAGTAAATATCGGCATACGTTTCCGGCGGCCACGTGAGTCTCAGTAAATATCGGCATACGTTTCCGGCGGCCATGTGAGTCTCAGTAAATACCGGCATACGTTTCCGGCGGCCACGTGAGTCCCAGTAAATATCGGCATACGTTTCCGACAGCCACGTGAGTCTCAGTAAATATCGGCATACGTTTCCGGCGGCCCTGTGAGTCTCAGTAAATATCGGCATACGTTTCCGGCGGCCCGCTGAGTCTCACTAAATATCGGCATACGTTTCCGGCGGCCATGTGAGACTCAGTAAATATCGGCATACGTTTCCGAAAGCCATGTGAGTCTCAGTAAATATCGGCATATGTTTCCGGCGGCCATGTGAGTCTCAGTAAATATCGGCATACGTTTCCGGCGGCCATATGAGTCTCAGTAAATATCGGCATATGTTTCCGGCGGCCACGTGAGTCTCAGTAAATATCGGCATACGTTTCCGGCGGCCATATGAGTCTCAGTAAATATCGGCATACGTTTCCGGTGGCCCGGTGAGTCTCAGTAAATATCGGCAACCGTTTCCGGCGGCAATGTGAGTCTCAGTAAATATCGGCAACCGTTTCCGGCGGCCATATGAGTCTCAGTAAATATCGGCATACGTTTCCGGTGGCCCGGTGAGTCTCAGTAAATATCGGCAACCGTTTCCGGCGGCCATGTGAGTCTCAGTAAATATCGGCAACCGTTTCCGGCGGCCATATGAGTCTCAGTAAATATCGGCATACGTTTCCGGCGGCCCTGAGGCAGTTCACGTATAGAAATTCTGAGCACGAGTAACTCAACCGACGCTTGGCATTCGATACATCAGTGATGTGAGAGAGACTCGAACCCTCCTATCATCCAGGAGACCTAATGCATTCACATTCATTTTCATATCTATAAAGTGCTTTTCCTCCTTCGAGTTTCTTTCCGGTGCGCTCACAGAGTTCATGTCTGATATGAAAGATTACCTTAAGGTATTACAAAGCCTTCCAAATGCAAATAAAAGTTCCAAAAAGACTAAATAAGGTACACTTTGGACAGTGGGGGGGGGGGAAATATAACATTTCACATAAAAGCCCCTCTCTCATAGTCAAGCTGTGCAGAGCTCGGTGTGGTTTGATAAATGTCTGTTGCATATATTGAAGCAGAGTTAATAAAACCAGGTCCGGAGAGTGAAAGTCCTGACCGTGTATCTGCTCCACCCATGTGCTAAACCAGTTGATGCTAATAAACACCACTCTTCAGCCAGGTAAGGGAATGAAATCAACTGATTCACCACATGGGTGGGGAAAATACACGGTTAGGACTTTTATTTTCTTGACCTGGTTTTGGCACAGGCCAAGCCAGGCGTAGCATGAGGGCTATTGGGTGGAAATAAGTGTTTGTCCACCATCTTTTCATCCTGAATTCATCCCGGCATCGTTTACAGAGACATTCCCCTCAGTGCAAACTGACCCTGGCATAAAAACTAGTCGTGCCATGTTCTTTTAGCCCAAGCCGGCGTGTAATGCTGTTACATGTCAAGCAGCGTTTCTGCATGTTAAGGCCGAGGGTCAAATAAAAATCCTGCTCAACTCAAATCAGCTGCCCATAATATTTCAGATTTGAAATATTTGACATATAAACTTCTGCAATGCAATTATCGGCTTTAAATCTGGTCCATGTTAGAGCCAACGAAGTTGTTCACTTGATCTCAACTCCTGCGGTCCAGACTGACGGTCATCTGCGGTCCAGACTGACGGTCATCTGCGGTCCAGACTGACGGTCATCTGCGGTCCAGACTGACGGTCATCTGCGGTCCAGACTGACAGTCATCTGAAGGTTTTATTGTGATTCGTTTGTTTGACTTGATTACAAAGAACCAACAAGGGAAGTAAAGTCTCGACTTCAACGTCATCGCACACATTTCAGGAAAATGCTGCGTCTCATGATTACTTTTGGAGATTTGGTCTTCTTAAGTCCCCCCTTCTCTCTCTCCATTCCTGTCCTCCTCTTTTACCCAGTCATCCCCCTCTCTGCAGCTCGCCTCTCCTCCTCCCTTGGCGCGTCTCTGATTTCTTCTTGAGTTTGTGTTTGGCAGTTTTTGGCTCGTCCTCCTCTTTCTCCACGCTGCTTTAACTCTGGTGCTCCCTGTGTTTTTTGTGTTTCTTCTTCTCTCTCCTCTCCCACCACACATCTTCCTGCTCTCTGTCCTCCTGGCTCGCGGACAAACCAGCACTGCTGCTCCTCTCTCCCTCCTCTACCTCTGCTCCTCCAGCGGCACCCATCTCTCTCTCCGCTGCGAGCCCTCCTCCTTGGTCTCCATCGATTTACTCCTCTGTTCTCCTTCTCTCTCTCTTTGGACGGTGTCCGCCATCTCTCTCTGCTCCTGCTCCTCCTCTTTCGCGGAGTCGAACATGAAGATGGTGCCTACCATCTCTCTCCCTGGCACAGACATAGGTCTCTCTCCCTTCTTGTCTGTCTCCCTTCCGGCATCGTCTCTCCGGGTCTGTTGGGAGATGTTTGTCCATCGAGAACTGTGCTGCTCCATGGCTCTGGAGCTCCAGGTGCCTTGTCCCTTGTTTCTCTTCCACCCAAAGGAAAAGACCTCTTCCTGCGGCTTCTCCCGCTTGGCCTTCGCTTTCTCTGCCAGATCCTCCTCTGAGGAAATGTGGGGCAGAGATGGGGGTTCACAATGCGGGAAATCCCAGCTCCCTTGTGGCTTGGCGGCCTCTGATGCCTCTTGCAGTCGTACGGAGGCTTCACAGGGGGCAGGGCCATCGGTGGAGGGGCGGGAGTAGTCTCGTTGATCTTGTGGATGATAATGACAGGGGTCCTTCCCCTCCTCACCGGCATCTTTATTGGTGGTGAGGCCTCCTGTGGATGTTCTGTGGTCGGCAAATGCCGCATCCTGGTCATCATTTCTCTCCGCCGAACGGGAGGAGGAGGAGGAACCCTGACAGGAGGAAGAGCGCGAGGAGGAGGAAGAGAAGGAGGAGCTCTTTTCACTGCCCCGGTCGCTCTCTCGCGGCCTCTCTCGCCCCTGCGCTCTCTTTTCCTTGCTCTCTCTCCTCTCTCGCTCCCGGGTGAGGGAGGAACATGAAGTAGAGGGCGTGGAGGAGCAAGGAGGTTTGCCCTGTCGGTCCGAGGCTGTTCCTCTCTCTCTCTCCTTTCCTCCTTCTCTGCTGACTGGCCTCTCCTTCTCCCTTGTCCTCTTTTTAAACTGCTCCCTTGTTCTGTCCCTCACCTTGGCGCTCTCTCTCTCGCTCTCCTTACTGCGCTCTATGTCTCTCACCCTTTCTCGCTCTCTCTCCCTGCTGTGCTCTCCGTCTCTCAGCCCCTCTCTCTCCCTATCCATACTGGCTCCTCTGTCTCTCACCCTTTCCCTCTCTCTCTCCCTGCTGTGCTCGCCGTCTCTCGGCCTCTCTCTCTCCCTGCTGTGATCTATGTCCCTCACCCTCTCTCTCTCCCTGCTGCGTTCTGTGTCTCTCGCCCTCTCCCTCTCTCTGTCAGTAGGTGAGGTTCTGTCATGGGTGCGTTTGCTGTCAGGCCTCCCCTTTACACTAGGGGGAGCCACACTTCTGCTGGAGTGGGAAAGGCCTGAAGTGTTTTCTTTCTTCCTGTCCCTCTCTCTCTCCTTCTCCCTGTTCCTCTCTCTCTCACTGCCGGTTGGCATCTCTGCTGTTGGCGTGATGACTGATGGCGGAGGTGCCAGACGGTTTTTATTTGGAACTTTGACCTTTCCTTCTTCCTCATCTTCCACCTCAGACTCATCTTTCTCCCATTTGGAGCGAGGGATCTGAGCAAAAGAGAGGAAACGAGAGGGAGAGAAACGAGGGAGAAGAACAGATTGAGGAGAGAAAGAAAAACAAACAGATGGAGTGTAAGATAGTAGGACCGCCATGTTTTTCGTTAAAATATCAAAAATTCTGTAAATAGGGTTTTTTTTTAATTCTTTTTTTATACCTTTATTAGATAGACAGAAAATGGGGAGAGAGAGAGAGAGAGAGAGAGAGAGAGTGGGGTAGGACATGCAATCAAGATCGTTGGCTGGATTCAAACTGGTGACTGATGCGACCATGTGGCCATGTGGTATGAGCTCTAACCATTCGGCTACGGAGGAGCCCCGTAAATAAGGTTTTTGTGTGTCTGAATGTGTGTGTGCACCCCAACTCCATTGCGCATAAATAATAATAATAATAATAATAATAATAATAATAATAATCCCAATGACTGCTGGGATAGGCTCCAGCATGCCGTGATCCTCAGCAGCTTGGATCATGGATGGATGGATAATAATAATAACAACAGTGATAATAATAATAATGATAATAATAATAATATCCATCCATTGTCCAAACGGCTTATCCTGCTGTCAGGGTCGCGGGGATGCTGGAGCTGCTTTTTTTCACCTGACAGTGAGGAGTCCCCCTCCCCCCTGAACAGGTGCCCGACTGACCAGAGGAGGCGCTAGTGCAGCAACCAGGACACATACCCACAACTGGGTTCCCACCCGCAGACACGGTCAATTGTGTCTGTAGGGACGCCCGACCAAGCCAGAGGTAATACGGGGATTCAATTATATCATATATATATATCTATATATATCTATATCTATATATATCTATCTATCTATATATATAGATATATATATATATCTATATATATAGTGTTTTCTTTCTGAAATGGTGTTGATCGACTAATGAGGAGCGGAATATCAACACAGATACAGGAAAACAGATTTTAATGCATAGCAGTACAGGCCTGTTTCGTGCGTCTCGCCCCTGTGCCTGTTTCGTGCGTCTCTTGAGGAAAATATTCAACAGAAACACAGCCAAAAATGAGCTACAGCTGCATGCCAGATGTTCAGCAGGTTATTTCATCCCACAACACAAGCATCGTGGCCAAGGCACAGACCCCCTCACCGCAACCAAACACCTCCAACTGCAAATGCCGTGTTAAGGCATCGTGTCCTCTTGAAGGAAAATGCCAGATGGAGGGAGTCATCTACCAGGCACCGGTGACAAGAGAAGACAACTACAATGTGGACACTTACGTGGGATTAACAGAGGGCCCTTCTAAAAATAGGCTTAACGCCCATATGAGTAGCTTCAGGAATGAGCACGCGAAAAATGCAGCGGCCTTAAGCCGCCACATTTGGTCATTGGTAGACAAGAGTATCAGTTATTCCGTCTCATGGAAAACCCTTGCAAAGAGTAATGCATATTCCGTTAGGGGTAAAAGATGTGACCTGTGCTTGGCAGAAAAATATATTTTATTGGTAACACTTTAGTATGGGGAACATAAAAAAACTTAATTACTAGTGAATTAGTAATGATCAAGATGTCACTTTAGTATGGGGAACATATTCTAAGTAACAAAAACTTAACTTACAGTAATGTAACACTATGAACACTTGTAGTTGTGTGTGTTGTTATGTAAGAACAGACCATATTCATTAAGTGTTAGTAAGGGAGAATAACTCTTCTTGTGGTACTACCACCTTATAAAGTCCATACTAAGCAAAGCATATTGAGATGGTACTACTAATAAGCAATACTTCTGAGGTTATAGAGGGAAAACTCATAGTTAATGGCTTACTGGTGGTATAATAAGGCCATGCAGAATAAGGCATTAATGAGTACGTAATAATGACCAATTAAGAGCCAATATGTTGCTAATTTGCATGCTAATAAGCACCTAATTAATGGTGACTACGTTCCCCATACTAAAGTGTTACCATTTTATTATTTGCAGACCTGATAGGTCCACCTTGAATAATAGAAACGAATTGGCCACCAGCTGTAGACACCGAAAAAAATATCTCCTTTGTAACTATAAGTAAAATGGCTTTATCCCCCCACCCCATTAGATGATACACATATGACATTTATTAGGTTGTTTAAAATATGCTATTTTAAATATGTTTTTTTTTTTAAATTTCTTTTAACTACCTGTCCTCCCAACTGTGCGCCAACGCCACTCCAATATATAATTCACATAAAGTACCTTGTTATATTTTTAATGTAGGCCATTTAAACAGCGCCCTGGCCCCTAAATGCTGTTCAAAACAAACCCCACTCCCATTGGTTGTAATGTTTTCTACCCCTCCATTGGTTGCTGTGCATCATAAGTACCTACCCCATTGGCTGTTATAATTTGAATGTTTCCCCATCTGATTGGTCGCTGTCCAACCGAAATTAGGGGCGTGATGCTGGGCAACGTAACTGTATGATTCTTTGTGAATAAAACATTAGCAGCTGATGAAACAGGCCTGTACTGCTATGCATTAAAATCCTTTTCCTGTATCCGTGTTGATATATATATATATATATAAATACAAAGAACTTTATAAATAAAATGTATATTATTATTATTATTAATAATATAATTTTTTTTACGAAGCGCTTGTAAAGAAACTCAAAGACACTAGAATAATGTAATAGGGCTACCTGTTGCATGACAGACTATCAGACTATATAAGACGTTTGTGTGTGTGTACATCCCAACACACCTGTATGAGTACTATCTCGTCCTGGGTGGGTGTGGGTCCGTCTTGAATGTATTCCTCCAGAGTCTTCACCACCCTCTTCTTTTCATGCTCCTCCTCATCGCTCACATTGCCCTGATGATCTGGACTGCCCCTGCTGGAGATGGTGAAGAGTTGAAACAAATAAATAGATTTAATTGGAAAACCAGTTTGTGGGCAGACATTTATGTCTAAAAAATAAAGAATATTCCCCCGTTTTTGCCTCAAGCTGGTGGTTTGGTACAACTCACCCCTTAAACTACTACTACTACTACTATTTTTGGCTGCTCCCGTTAGGGGGCGCCACGGTGGCTCATCCGTTTCCATCTCTTCCTGTCCTCTGCATCTTCCTCTGTCACACCAGCCACCTGCATGTCCTCCCTCACCACATCCATAAACCTCCTCTTTGGCCTTCCTCTTCTCCTCTTCCCTGGCAGCTCCATATTCGGCATCCTTCTCCCCATATACCCAGCATCTCTCCTCCACACATGTCCAAACCATCTCAATCTTGACTCTCTTGCTTTGTCTCCAAACGGTCCAACCTGAGCGGTCCCTCTAATATACTCGTTCCTAATCCTGTCCTTCTTCATCACTCCCAATGAAAATCTTATCATCTTCAACTCTGCCACCTCCAGCTCCACCTCCTGTCTCTTCATCAGTGCCACTGTCTCCAAACCATACAACATAGCTGGTCTCACAACCATCTTGTAAACCTTCTCTTTAACTCTTGCTGGTACCCTTCTGTCACAAATCACTCCTGACACTCTTCTCCACCCACTCCACCCTGCCTGCACTCTCTTCTTCACCTCTCTGCTGCACTCCCCGCTACTTTGGACGGTTGACCCCAAGTATTTAAACTCATCCACCTTTGTCGTCTCTACTTGTATTCTCACAATTCCACTGTCCTCCCTCTCATTCACGCATAGGTATTCCATCTTGCTCCTACTGACTTTCATTCCTCTTCTCTCCAGTGCATACCTCCACCTCTCCAGGCTCTCCTCAGCCTGCTCCCTACTCTCACTACAGATCACAATGTCATCCGCAAACATCATCGTCCACGGAGACTCCTGCCTGATCTCGTCTGTCAACCTGTCCATCACCATTGCAAACAAGAAAGGGCTCAGAGCTGATCCGTGATATAACCCCACCTCCACCTTGAACTCACCCCTTAAAGTGAATAGAAAAATGGAGACCTATGTAACCTATGCGTCATTGTGATGTAGAGTAAGGTGTTTACACAACAACATGTAGACATCAATGAGTTTGACAGTTAAGGGTGGAGTTTGCCCATGGGATGTGATAGCTGACCTACAGCTGGTCATTATCTGGATAGAACATGGATATGTTGGATTGTGGTTCTGGTAATATGGTGATATAACATTTATATAACTATAAATGTTGTCATTCCCTGGTCTTAAAGGCTGCATTACAGCAAAGTGAGATTATTTTCTGAACTTATTCGACTGTTTTAGCTGAGTGAAATGAACAATGACTGTCTCTACCTGCTTGGTCATCATATCCACGTTACTAATGATCACTTCTCAAATTTTATTTCTGATTTTTTTTTTTATTGAATTTTATTTCTGATTTTTCTCCCAATTTAGTGGCCAATCGATCCCTATTTTAGTTCAAACACCCACCCTCGTATTGCGTGCGTTCGCCAACTGCATCTCTCCGGCCGGCAGTCTCGAAGGAGACGCCTCCCCACTTTCGTGACAAGGCGACTCCAGGCCTCGCCGCTGTTTTTTCCGACACACCCAGAGACGCATTCATGTGACGAACACAAGCCGACTCCGCCCCCTCCCGAAGACGGCGTTGCCAATATCGCTGCTTCGTCGAGTCCGGCCACAGTCGGATCTGACGAGACCGGGGCGCGAACCCCGGTCCCCAGTGGGCAACTGCATCGACACAAAGCCGATGCTTAGACCGCTACACCACCGCGGACTACACTAATGATCACTTCTCAACATGTTCTGCTGTGTAAATATCTTGAATGCACCAACAGTAACACTCAAAATATCCACCAGTCAAATAATCAACATCACGCTGTTCAGTCCTACGTATCCTGATGTCTGACTGACTGTCAGTGTTACACAGACCTCTCAGACTGCATCATGATGTGTCTGTGCTGGCTTGGAGGGCTCGCCTCACACTTGGTCGAGCCCCTCTGACCTTTGGGCAGCCGTGCCTCCTCCTCCTTTATCATCCTGCTCCTCTTAGCTCCCTCCATCAGCTCCCCTCTTCTCCTGGACTTCTTTATCATCTCCTCTCCACTCGCTCCGCCCTCTTTCTCCTCTTTGCTTTTTGGTATCAACTCCCCCGTCTCTTCTCTTCTTTTCTCCTCCTCTTCCTCCTCCTCCTCTAGCCGTCCACTCTCGCTCCTCCGCTGCTCCTCTCTCACTGCTGCCTCCTCCTCTTTGCTGCTCCTCCCCTTTTCACTCTCCATGTTCGCGTCTCTGCATGTCTTTCTCTTCTTCTCTTGGGACTCATCCTCCTGTTCTCCAGCGGTGCTGTCCCTTGGGTAGAGATTCTCCTCTTCTCTTTCTGTCTCCATCCCGGCTGCGTCCGTTACTTGCTCCTCCTTCTCCTCCGTTATGAGGCCATCTTCTCGTCCATTGTTCGCCATCACTTGCTCCTCCTCCTCCTTCTCTCCAATACTATCTCTCTCTCCCTCCTCTCCCTTTTCCCTCTCTTCTTCACATACTGCCTCCTGTTCTCCGCTTACTTCCCTCCAGTCATTTCCTTTCCTCTCCTCTCCTCCTTTGCTGTCTATCGCCTCCCATCTTTCTCCTTTGTCACCCCTCTCCTTCTCTTCCTCCTCTTCCACTGTCTTCCTTCTCTTTTCCTCCCTATTCTTGTTCAGGTTGATGCGGATACTTATTTTCTTTTGCGGTTCCACCTTCATCCCCCCCTCCCAGATATCTCTCTCCATCAGAGACCTGGTGCCTCCCCATGCTGCCTTCTTCTCCTTTTTCTTCTCTTCCGTCTCTCTCTTATGTCTGTCCCACGCTCTTGGGGATTCGCAGCCCTTGGTCATTTCCGTTTCAGCAGGTTTGCTGTGGCGCGTCTCATTGGAGGGACTTCTCTCCTCCTCCCTCCCCCTTCTCCCTCCCTCCTTCCTCTTCTTCCCAGATCTGTTGTCTGGAGATTTGCTGCCAGCTGGGAGGGAGTCGGCATCTCTATCCGTCTCAGTCGTCTCCTTTCTTCTCTTCTTGTCTTGCCTGGAGCTTGGCTCTCTTCTCCTTTTCTCTCCATCCTCTTTCTTCAACCTTCTCCTTCGTCCTTCACGTTCTCCACCCGGAGGTGTTGCTGGTGGAAGTGGAGGCGAGGCTGTTGCTGCTGGTTCCTCTGGCGCGACGACTTTGCTCCTCTCCTTCCGGTGGGAGTCTGTTGACTCGATGGCAGCAAGTGATGATGCTGACTCTTCTCTCCATCTCCCTTCCTCCTCCTCCTCATTCCTCCTTCTCTTTTTCTTCTCCTTCCTGTGTTTGTGCATGTTGAGGTCAGAGTTCAAAGCATCGGTTACAGTCATGGAATCTCTTGTGATTGGCTGGGAGTTGCCATCAGCATTTCCTTGTTCCCTTCGGGCCAGACGAGTGATTGGCTGCCGTCCGAATAGCCCGGCGCACCTCTGCTGGTACGTCAGTGGCTGGGTCCGATCCTGGACAGACAGAGAGGGGCTGTGACTGGATGGTGGTGGGAGAGGGGAGGGGCTATACCTCCTAGGGGCCAGCCTCTTTCGGGGTCGGTTGTGGGAGTCCGAAGACGAGGAAGAGGAGGATAGGGCGCTGTTTCTCTCCTCTCTCTGGTGAGGAAGCAGAGGTGGCGTGGGGAGCAGAGGGGGGATGTGGTGGCCGTGGCCGGTGTAGTTGCCGAAGTATTTCTCATACCACTCCCTGTACTCCCTTTCCCACTGCTGGTACCGCTCTCTGTCCCACTGCAGGTTGCCGGGATAACAGCCCGCTGCTGTCCCCCTGCCTCCTTCCCCCTCCCTCTGGTTACGTCCAGTCGTGTTCCCTTGGTGTCGTTCTCTGCGGCTGCTTGGCACTGGCCTCTTGCTCTGGGGTTGGCAGTTGCGCCGGTACGCTGCTGCCCCTGGTGACCTGGATCGGGACTTGGAGCAGTAGGCACCGCGGTGGGAGGATGATGAAGATGGCGTGATGGAGCGTGACCGCCTGTAACCATACTTATGGGTACGTTGGGTGCGGGAATGGGTGGAGCATTGTCTTTTTCTGGAATGAGATGATCGGTACCTGGACCTGGAAAAAAAGGAGAAAGAAAGGAATTTCTTTAAAGATTCAATTTCTTGAATGTTTGTTTGAATTCAAACTTGGTACATAAACTTTGGAAAAAAAATGTTTTGTGGATTTTTTCCCTTTTTCTACCCAAATGTATCTGGCCAATTACCCCATTCTTCTGAGCCATCCCGGTCGCTGCTCCGCCCCCTCTGCTGATCTGGGGAGGGCTGCAGACTACCACATGCCTCCTCCGATGCACGTGGAGTCGCCAGCTGCTTCTTTTCACCTGACAGTGAGGAGTTTCACCAGGGCGACGCAGCGCGGAGGATCACGCTATTCCCCCCAGTTTCACCTCCCCCCTGAACAGGCACCCCGACCGACCAGAGGAGGCGCTAGTGCAGCGACCAGGACACATACCCCACATTCGGCTTCCCACCCACAGACACTGCCAACTGTGTCTGTAGGGACGCCTGACCGAGCCGGAGGTAACACGGGGATTCGAACTGGCGATCACCTGTGTTGGTAGGCAATGGAATAGACCACTATGCTATCCGGACGCCCCCGGTACATAAACTGTTAAGCACATTTTGGAGACACTATCATGATGAGAGATGTGTGGCAACCAACATTGCAAACCATTTTACTGCTCATATCTCAGTTGTCTGTTTGCAGAGGAGGTAACAGAGAATACACAACATTCATTTTTGAGATTGCAATGAAGAGAAATCCAAAAAATTATATTTCGGAGTGATTTTTAAAGGGTATCCAACAGAACATGGATTACGTGGTGCGCAGAGATTTCCCTCTTTTTTAATTTACATCTCTCACAGACATGACCCCTGAGCTGTCTTTGTCTTGTGGTTTAGTTATCATTGCTGTCCTTCGGGAACATCCTTTCTCCCAGCTGGGCATTTTTTTACTGCAGAAGTGGTACTGCAGAACTGTACCCCGGCTGTACCAGATAAATTAATGCTAATAATTAATTACTAACAGACAGAGAACACATGGGTGCCACTGAGGGAGGACGGACAGACAGAGGGACAGGTAGACAGACGGAAAGAAAATAAGACGGATCAAATCGGTTAACGTTGTGAAGCGGGGGGGGGCCTGCTCCCTGAAAGACACTCGACAACACTACTTTTAACAGGCACGGCAATGACAAACAGAAAAAATAAAAACAATCAAATCAGGGATCCAAATACCTGGATCTGGATCGGGATCGGGATCTGGAGCGGCTGACTGAGCGCGAGCTGGAGCGAGAACGAGAGTAAGACTTGGAGCCAGAATGGGAGGAGGAGCGGCTGCGGGAAGAACCTCGGTAGGGCGACCTGAGAGAGAGGAGGAGAGTGGGGAGAAAGTGAGAGGTGAGTAGCTAAATTTCATGGGATGTGAACAACTTAACACAAACCTCCACTATTTTCAAACTGTAAAGTCTGACTGCGGTGATGATATTCTTCAGAAATACAGTAATTTAAATACTTAACAGCTGTGTCATTTGTCATCAAAACTTTGTTGTCTGGTGGCGACAAAATTCACAGAGACAACAAGACTTCTACTGTGAACTGATCTGAATGGTGATTGCGTCATACCCCCCATAGACGTCACACAATGGCACCAAAATGAACATCCGCAAAATGCACACCCACATCCGGCTTCCCACCCGCAGACACGGCCAATTGTATCTTTAGGGACGCCCGACCAAGCCGGAGGTAACATGGGGATTCGAACCGACAATCCCCGTGTTGGTACCAAAATGGATTTTGATGATGACATACTAAAGCAAAACGTTTACCAGGGACCGCTGTAAGAACAGCGCGTCTGGCAAAAGGAATGTGAGAGCACATTTATTTTGCCAGACGGATAAATGATGCATCTGGTTCCAGATGTAAACTGTAGGACTCAGATGGACACCAACACCCCTGAGGTGAATTCAAGTTCCCAGAGAATTTGCTGACCTGGAGTAGGAGCGTTTCCTCTCCTTTTGGAACTTTTTGTACTCCAGCAGCTCTTTGGCAAAGTCATTGGTCATCTCATCCAGCTTGGATTTCTGCCGGGCTCGGCTCGACGTGCAACTCGGCGGGCTAACGTATCTGACGGGGACATGGAGAGATGTAGGTTTGACTCTCAGTTAAAAATCAGAGGTTCTCAACCTGGAGGTCTGGACCCACCATAAGGGCTGTGACGTTGTGGTTTGAGTGCCCTGGGGTGACAGTTTGATTTTGACAAATGATTCAATATAATGTGAAGAGACGTTTATCGTATTTTGATGTTCCTAGTGAACACCTTTATCTGGTAAAATAATGACCATTTCCATTCTCTAGGTTTGTTCCAGCTGCTGGTCTGACAGGGTTTTTGCAGATCGTAAGAGAAAACAGTTTAGAAACCCTGAAAGTTGAACATATGAAATTTTTCACAGTCAGGTATTTAATAGCTAGAAGAAATACACAAAGTATTTGTCAAAAACATTGTTGTAGATGTGTAGAAGAGAATTAGGGCCATGTGTGGAAAAATGTATTAAAATTCTGAGCTCTCATCTCATCTTCAGCCGCTTCTCCGGGGTCGGATCGCGGTGGCAGCAAGCTAAGTAGGGCACTCCAGACGTCCCTCTCCCCAGCAACGCCCTCCAGCTCCTCGTGGGGGATCCCAAGGCGTTCCCAGGCCAGATTGGACATGTAGTCCTTCCAGCGACTTCTGGGTCAACCTCGGGGTCTCCCCTCCCAGCTGGACGTGCCCGGAAAACCTCCAAAGGAAGGCGTCCGGGAGGCATCCTGATCAGATGCCCGAACCACCTCAACTGGCTCCTTTCGACACGAAGGAGCAGCGGCTCTACTCCGAGCTCCCTCTGGATGTCTGAGCTCCTCATCCTATGTGTAAGGCTGAGCCCAGACACCCTACGGAGGATTTAATTCTGAGCTTAATCTCAAAATCCAAACAATTGTTTCACATGTGACCTTAATTCTCTTCCACAGTCGATGGAACGATGTTTTTAAAGATCTCTTATGGATAATGATATCTATGCTTCAGAGGTCAAAATCAACTCACCTTTCTTTCACCCTCCTTTGTTTTCTGTATAACTCCTCTTTAGGGATGAGTGGAGGGATGGAGGAGGGGGAGGAAGAGGACGAGGAGGAAGAGGAGGAGGAAGAGGAGGAGGAGGAGGCGAGGGAAGGGATGGGTGCACCTGAGGGGGCTGAAGGTGCCCAGGGGTGTGTGGCAGGGGTAAAGGGGTATCCGGGCGGGTAGATGGTTGGGAGCTGCTGTCCCGGGGGGTAGGGAGGGAACTGGGGAGAGGAGGAGAAGAGGGACGGAGGGGGGAAGGTAGGAGGCATGGGTGAGGATAGGGAGCAGGAGGAAGGGGGAAGGTGGTTGTTTGAATGTGTCCAGCCGCCCGAAGAAGATGAGCTGAGGAGAGACAGAAAGATATATACATATACAAACATACATACATACATATATATATATATATGTGTGTGTGTATATATATACACATGTATGTATATATATATGTGTATATATATGTATATGTATATGCTTGCACTTATTGGCAAACACACACACACAGTGATACAATCTATATGTAAAGCAAAGTCTCACACATAATATTTATGAAAGTGTTTACAATCTACTTTTTATGGAATCTATATGTAAGGCAAACATATGGTCTCACACACACACACACACACACACACACACACACACACACACACACACACACTAGATCAACTGACCTCTCCCAGCTGGGAGGTGGTCCGGAGTAACTCCGCATTTGTTCTGTGGATTCAAAGAAAAATAAAAACATTTAACAATTTTCACATTGCCATATTAGTTCAGCTGGCCCTACTCTAAACCTGACCTAGAATCAGTTACAAGTTATCATATTAGTTCAGCTGGCCCTACTCTAAACCTGACCTAGAATCAGTTACAAGTTATCACAGTGTTTCATTCTTCAAATAAAATGCTAAACCACAAGGTGAAAAGACATTTTATATGACTACCAACACCACTACCCACTACTGTTTGTTCTTAACAGCGACAACAGGAAGAGTGAAATTAAAATACATTGCAGTGGGGCTTCCGGGTGGCGTAGTGGTCCATTCCGTTGCCTACCAACACAGAGATCACCGGTACAAATCCCCATGTTACCTCCGGCTTGGTCAGGCATCCCTACAGACACAATTGGCCGTGTCTGCGGATGGGAAGCAGGATGTCGGTATGTGTCCTGGTCGCTGCACTAGCACCTCCTCTGGTTGGTCGGGGCACCTGTACGGGGGGGGGCCTGGGGGGAATGGTGTGATCCTCCCATGTGCTATGTCCACCTGGTGAAATTCCTCACTGTCAGGTGAAAAGAAGCGGCTGGCAACTCCACATGTATCGGAGGAGGCATGTGGTAGTCTGCAGTCCTCCCGGATCAGGAGAGGGGGTGGAGCAGCGACCGGGACGGCTTGGAAGAGCGAGTCAATTGGCCAAGTACTATTGGGGAGAAAAGGGGAGAAAACTCCAAAAAAAGAAAAAACATTGCAGAGAGGTAGTCTCATGAGTGAAGGTCCTGTTGTAATCTGACCTGAGGCCAACAGGAGGCACATACACACTGCACCCCCGCGTCATCTCTGAAGGGTAAAAACCTGTCTGCCTGATTGCTCGACTACTGTCTGTCTCTCACCTGAGGATGTCGGGCGTGGATTTAGGCTGGTCGACTGCAGGTGGCCCACTACTGGTGTATGGTAAGCCTGGACACAACACAAACACACACAATAAACACACAGATGTGGTATCAAACTTCATTTAACACCTGCAGAATTCGTAAAAGTCCTTATCACCACAAACTCTCTTGTGCACTCGCTGCCATTGCTTTGCTGATGATGCAGCTTCCTACCTTGTGAAAGAAATGATCAAGAGTTCACAAGTGCCTTCTTTCCCCGCCTCCAGGGACAGAATGAAACGATTTTAACAATGAGATAAATAGTTGTGTGTTGCTGTATAAACAATCTCTTCAATTGTGAAACAACTGGTAAATGTGGCAGCAGTGTCCTCCTACTGTCTAATGGAGGACAGAACCGGTGAGGAGTAAGTGGAATTGTATCAGTTTGTGTGTAGGAACCTGTGTGTGTCTGCACATGTATATTTATGTACCAATATGTGTGAAGCAGTCTGCATGTGTAGGGCTGTGTCATTGTGTTGGTACGTATGTGCATAGAATGAATGCCGCTCTGCACCTTTGAGTGTGTGTGTATGTGTGTCTCAGAGGGTGTGTGTGTTTCTGCCTTTGTGTAATGGTGCGCCAGAACGGATGCTTACACTAATGTGTGTGTGTGTGTGTGTGTGTGTGTGTGTGTGTGTGTGTGTGTGTATGAGCTGTTTGTGACCTACAACTGCACATTTATGCATGCATGTGTTTGCTTGTGTCAGTATGTGCATTTAAGTGTGTGTGTGTGTGTGTGTGTGTGTATACTCACTGTAGTTTTCAGTGGTGATGATGGATTAGCAGAGGAGTCTGTAGACACCAGGGTAACAGCAGATGTACTGACGGGAGTCTCACTCTCCTCCTCTCTGGAGGAAAAAAATTATAACATGACAACGCACACCGGAAACAACAGAAATCAGGTTCTGTCTGTTTTTCAGTCTAAACCTTGTCATAATTAGCCAAAGGCTAATAAATTCCAACAACAGAGCCAAGTGTTCCCAAAATAAATCATTATTTTGATACTTTATGTGGTGACGAGTACTGCGAATAATTCACACAATCTAATCAGCTGCTAAGCAATGCAAACTTCTCTCTCCAGACGAGTTTTGATCACATGATTGCCTCACAGGTGGAGCACCATGCAGGTCCTATGAGACACCATGAATATAGTAGGTCAGTTAGCACTGGATCTCAATGGAGCATCATATCAGTGTAGTTTTGTTTTTTTATTTGGTTCTGAGTACTGCCCCGGTTGCCCTGACAAACACATCAGAGTATTGGGGCTTCTACATGGCGGCATGTCAGTCACATGCTCAGCAACAGCAGCTCTGAGTCAGAGCCTTTCATTGTGGAAACAGGGGTCAAACAGGGATACATCATCACACCCACCCTGTTTGCCATCTTTATTGCTGCCATACGCTACCTCATTGGTGAAGAGCTGCCATGGGGGAGCCCAGTCATATACAGAACTGATGGTAGGCTCTTCAACCTTAATAGGTTCTAGGCCAAGAGCAAAGTCTGCAACACCACCATCTTGGAGCTTCAGTATGCAGACGACAACGCCACTGCAGCACAATATGCAGAAGACCTCCAGGACATTCTGAATGCCTTTGCCAAGGCATACAGGGCCCTGGGTCGAGCATTAAACATCAAGGAGACCCAGGTACTATATCAACCTCCACCCAACCAGCCACCTACCCAGCCCACCATAAAAGTGGACAACAAATGTCTTGACAACGTTGATCACTACCCCTACCTCGGCAACCCTCTCTCCTGAAAAGCTGACATTGACTCTGAGGTCAACCATCGCCTGAGTTGTGCCAGTGGTGCTTACGCCAGACTCAGGAAGAGTCTTTGAAGACTGAGACTTAAAGGCCCGAACAAAACTCTTGGTCTACAGAGCTGTTGTTCTCCCCACCCTGCTGTATGGAGCAGAGTCATGGACCACCTACAGCAGGCACCTGAGAGCCCTGGAACAATACCACCAAAGAGCCTTACGAAAGATCCTGATCAAATGGAAGGACAGACGCACCAACATCAGTGTTCTGGAAGAAGTTAACATGACTGGCATCATCACCGCAATAATGCAGCACCAACTCCGATGGACAGGCCATGTCACCCGCATGTCCAACACACGTCTCCCCAAATAGATCCTGTACTACCGGCTGAACGAAGGTTAGCAAGCTCCCGGCGGGCAAAAGAAATGTTTCAAGGACAATATCAAGACCAATCTGAAGAAATTCAACATCACATCAAGCAACTGGGAACACATTGCACTGGGCAGGCGCTCCTGGAAGAAATCTGCGCAGGAAGGAGCTGCACGTCATGAAATGGAACTCCACTGTGCCGCAGAGAGAAAGCGACAGAACCTCATGAAGAGAAGAGAAAAAGGCCCAACCACCACTCTTTCCCCTGTCCACACTGCACCAAAGTATGTGGATCACGGCTCGGCCTCTACAGCCACCTGAAGACCCACAAGTAGACTGCCCAATGCAGAGGAGTCATACTCGCCTTGAGTAACCACCGATGATGACAATGATGGTTTGTGGGTGTGTGTGTGTGTGCGTGCATACATGCTTGTGTCTGTGACTGAGTGGACCTACTTGAGTGTCTCCAGGTGGTTCTGCAGCGATTGGGGGGAGGGGACCGGTGTACTGTAGCTGGAGGAAGGACCTGCAGGTATGGGAGGAGTCCCAGTCAGCTGAGGCAACAGTAGGGTGTCTGAGGCCAGTGGACATGGTATGAGAAGGTCCTGAAGATGGAAAACAACAGAACACAACAGAATAGAGTTGAACAGGCCAGAACAGAAATTAATCAATTTGAACCAGCCAGAACAAAATTAAACAGTGACGTGTCATTTTATTTTAGGAGTACTTTGAGTTACAGAAATTAAAATGAGAAAAAGCAATTAAACAACAATAATAATAATAATAATAGTAATAAACTTTATTTATATACCACTTTTCAAAACAAGGTTATGAAGTGCTTCACAGAACAGAATAAAATTGTTAAAAATGACAAACAAACAAAAAACCACTGTATGAAAGTAAAATTAAAGTACCAACAAAGCCATAAAAAAGTAAGCAAAATGGAAGAAAGCAATTAGATAATCAATTCAGTTACAAAAATAAAAGTTAAAAATAAAAGCAGTGTAAATAAATAAATAAATAAAAACCAAACATTTGTATCATAAAAAGAAAAGTTTTAATAAGAGATTTAAACGAAGCAAGAGATTTAGCTCGTCTTAGGAAGGGAATAGGAATAGGAAGAGAGTTCCATAGTGTGGAGGCTCTAAAAGCAAACCCCCATCACCCTCTGTGATAAACCGAGACCTGGAAATAACCAGCAGGGCTCTATTTGCAGATCGTAATGGTCGAGAGGGCGTATACCAGGCCAATAAATCAGAAATGCAAGTAGGAGCAAGACGGTTTAAGGCCTTAAAAGTGAGCAATAAAATCATAAAATGAATCCAAAATATAAACGGAGCCAGTGTAGGGAAGCACACACAGGAGAGATATGGTCATGCCTCTTTGTCCCAGTAATGAGCCGAGCAGCAGCGTTTTGTACCAACTGCAGACAGTGGAGGGACTGGTTGTGAATTTCTGCACGTCCTGCAGTCTCTTTTGCGTGTTCAGAAAGAAAAATACCCGACTGCTGTGAATGCACCCTGGGAACTGACAGAACCTTTCCTCCTGAGACACTAAACACATCATTATGAATTTTGGAGTGTCACTGACCCGCTGGCTGCGGATTGGCTGGTAGGGCCTCTGGGGGGGTGTCTGTGTGGGGGCAGGAGGCGGGGTTGGAGCAGGGCTCGGGGTTGGGGTCAAGGTCGGAGTTGGAGTCGGAGTCTGGGAAGTGGTGTTGGCGAATGCTTTCATCAGGCCTTTGGAGTAGCCTCTCTCATTCTTATAGTTGTTCACAGCCTTTGGGGAGGAGGCGACAGAGAAAAAACAAGTACACGGACATTAGGACCATGACTGAATTCCTGCCACGCCACATATTTTTGGTAAAAATAACTGAAAGATGCAATTTGTAATTTCTACTTGAATGCTGACCTCTGCTGTTCAGACAGGTGAATGACAACAACTAATCACAAAGGAAACATGGCTTGGCCCCTTTTCAAGCAAATAAATTCCAAGTACAAAGGTTGCAAATAGCACGTGCAGCACATCTGGTGATGTCTGCCATTTTTTGATGCTCTCAGTAGAGATCAGTTCACTGTGATTGCCACATGTTCAGCAAAGGAACGTGCATGCGAGCCAGGGTTTTGGGGGATGGCACAGAAAACAACAACCATCACCAGCCTGTGAGTCATTTACTGTGTTTCACTCATTACCATTCAGCAAACCCTGGTGATATGTAGTGGTCATATGATGCTACATATTATGCTTTCAAGCTGACATGTTATACATTGCACCTTTAAAATGATTGGTTGGACAAATTGTTAAATCAAATCAGGGGCAATAAATTCTACCACTCCTAAAATAATTCAGTTGTGCACCGGTTCTATCACCTACACTTCCATCCATCAGCCTTTTGTTTCCATTCATCTTTCCATCCACCCAACAACAATCTTCTTCAATACATCCATCATCCATCCAAACATCACACCCTTCCCCACCTGTCGGAGGAATTTGTTGGCGACGAGGGCATCAGGGGAGACGTCCGATGTGTAACAGGTGGGACAGACGTGTTCATCAGAGTCGAGCAAGGTGTTGCGAATACCTGAGCAGAGAAAAAGAGTGTATGTGTGTGTTCACACCTAAAGCCTGTTTTCTATTATGCATACACAGACCCCACAGTCATCACAGTATCCAGTGCCTCAACAGGGCCTTAACTGGGTCACGTATCTAGCTTTCTGTGTGTGTTCAGGGCAGGAAATTGGCAAATGCTGTAAAATTGATTGTTCACTATAAAGTCAGCCTCCTCCACAAAACCCTCTCTCTTTCAAGGAGGTAATCCATTCTACAAAGCTACTTTCTATCCATCCATCCATTATCCGAACTGCTTATCCTGCTCTCAGGGTCGCAGGGACGCTGGAGCCTATCCCAGCAGTCATTGGGCGGCAGGTGGGGAGACACCTTGGACGGGCCGCCAGTCCATCACAGGGCCCACACACACACACACACACACATACATTCACATCTAGGGACAATTTAGTATGGCCGATTCACCTGACCTACATGTCTTTGGACTGTGGGGGGAAACCGGAGCCCCCGGAGGAAACCCACGCAGACACGGGGAGAACATGCAAACTCCACACAGAGGACGACCCGGGACGACCCCCGGGGTATCTACTTTCTAATGGCTGTTAAAATGAAGTTACTTGGTTTATTTGTTAACGTGAATAAAAAACAGTACGCTACGTGTGTGTCTGTGTGTCTGTCCGTGGCTAATCTCGCTAACTACTGGACCTATCACGAATTTTTGTGCGGTTCTGACGGCTTGACGAAGAACCTCTCGCGGATGCGGTGATTCAAAACCTACGAAAAACATCTGTTCTCGTTATCGCCGCTCCCTCTAGCTAGCTTGACCAACGCTGCTCCGCCACCGCCCGATCTAAGTCAACCGCGCGCATGCGCGACTCACATCTACTGCTGGTCGCGCGGCGACAACGTGAACACACATATTCAGGTACGGGTCCTGAAAGCAAAAGAGAAGTTGATCGCATTTTGCACATCAGCAGATCATTCACTGCTGATGTCAGCACAGGAGAACTGGAGGAACACTGGACGATCCAAAAATAATAACCTCTAATACGGCTGCCGGCGCCCCTGAGCAAGGCAATGGAAAGAAGAAGAAAGCCACTTTATTCTCTCAGGTTACAATGACATGTGTTCTCTGCATGTAACCCGTCCTATTGGATAGGAGCAGTGGACAGCTGCAGCGCCCGGGGACCGACTCCAGTTCTCCTTTTCATTGCCTTGCTCAGGGGCACAGGCAGGGGTATTAACCCTAACACGCATGTCTTTCTGATGTTGGGAGGAAACTGGAGCACCTGGAGGAAACCCACGCAGACACGGGGAGAACATGCAAACTCCACACAGAAAGGACCTGGGACGACCTAGGGTTCGAACCCAGGACCTTCTTGCTGTGAGGCAGCAGTGCTAACCACTGGGCCACTGTACAAAGACGAACTGGAGTTGGACCCCCGGTGCTGCAGCTGCCCACTGGTCCTATACAGTAGGATGGGTAACATGCAGAGAACACATTTCATTTTCACCTGTACAATGACAAAATAAAGTGGCTTTCTTTCTTTCTACTTTGTCTATTTTCCCTGGGTTAAGGTTGGATGCTTGTTTTGAAGAGACTGTGCGAGGACATCCACCACTACCCACATGCATATAGGTTGTCTGTGAAAGAATACAAAGACAGCCAAATGGTATTGAACTCACGAGAAACCGTGCAAACGCTCGGGAGAGATGAAAATGCCTGCCGTCAAAAGCGGAAATATCTGCGAGACACATGCAAAGGCCAAGAGACAGAAAGGCAGGAGTGGCAACACAGGCGGGAGAGCCTACATACTTCCCGCTGAGACCGAAGAGAGAGGTCACTTCCATGAGTGATGACACTCTTCTCTCTCTCTCTCTCTCTCAATAACCGTGTCCAGAGTAACCGATTCAACTTTCTGGATTTTCTTACCTGGATTGCCGAGCATGCATAAAGACATACCTCCCATTATTTTGGGAAATGCCCATGTGCAAATCCGGTACAAATCCGCAGCTGTCTGCAGACGCGGAAAGTAAGCCTTGATGCCTTTAGACCAAAATGGTCGCATAGTAAACCTTTCCTTTTTTGGAAAGTGCAAGTTCATATTAGACTTGCGAGGGTCCGCCTAGGGGGCTGCACATCCACAGACTGACAAGCAAAACATTTTTATCAGGTAGATTTAGTTTGGGCACCGCACATAAAAAAACCTCCCCCAAAAACTGTTTTTCAGTATTTCCTGTTCAATCGACTTGAGCGCGGCACAGAAGTTTTATCACGCGCAGGAAAAACACGGGGGTTTTCTGTCCATGTGTGCGTGTATCTGTCTGCTGCTAATCTCACATACCACCGGACCACCTTCTTTCAGCTTGTTCCCTGTTTTTCGGGGGTCACCATGTGAGGGCACAGCACTAATGGTGGCCATGGTCAACCCGGGCCTCGACTTATCCGGTATGGTCTTGCCAATCCACATACTGATTTGGCAAACTTTTACGTCGGATGCCCTTCCTGACACAACCACTAACCCTATGGACGGGGGTAAATGTGGTGAAGCGTAAGATGCCATCCCAGTATTCACGGACTTGCGCCCATGCCTGTTGCACTACATACTACTACTACAGGACCTACTACTACTACTACCACGACCACTACTTTCGGCTGCTCCCGTTAGGGGGCGCCACAGCGGATCATCTGTTTCCATCTCTTCCTGTCCTCTGTCACACCAGCCACCTGCATGTCCTCCCTCACCACATCCATAAACCTCCTCTTTGGCCTTCCTCTTCTCCTCTCCCCTGGCAGCTCCATATTCAGCATCCTTCTCCCAATATACCCAGCATCTCTCCTCCACACATGTCCAAGCCATCTCAATCTTGCCTCTCTTGCTTTGTCTCCAAACCGTCCAACCTGAGCGGTCCCTCTAATATACTCGTTCCTAGTCCTGTCCTTCTCCGTCACTCCCAGTGAAAACCTACATACTACTGGACCAGTCAGCCTAATAATTTTTGTGCACAGTTATGACTAGGAGCAAGGACCTCTTGTGGTTGTGGTGATTCAAAACCTTCGAAAAACCTGATTTATGCCGCATTTGAGCGGCAACTCCTCAGCTGATTTGTCACCAAGTCCGAGCATTAGCGCGGGAAGGGGGGCTGCAGCGCCCCCTACTGGTGGGTGCAGCCCCCCCAGTAGTGGCAGGTGGCTGTGTTAACATCTTAGACCCAACAGTATGCCTAACATACCTTTATTCAGTGGGCTAGGGCAGGGTGGAATGTACACTTTAATAATAAAGTGAGCAAACACTCCATTCCAAACCTGCTACAAACGCACCTCACAAACAAAACAATGACGTCATACTGTAGCGACCGGGGGAGGCGGTCGCAAAGACTGTCGGCGGTTCTGCGCTGGGGGAGCGCAGTGGCTGATGGGACTGTTAATGTTGGATTTAAAATTGTGTATTAATGATGTGGTGTTCATGTTGTGGTTATTCTTGTGTTGACGTTTTGGGGTTCGACTCAGACCGAGTAGGAAACTGTTTACTGACTAA
Organism: Lampris megalopsis; assembly: GCA_022114975.2. Taxonomy (NCBI): domain Eukaryota; kingdom Metazoa; phylum Chordata; class Actinopteri; order Lampriformes; family Lampridae; genus Lampris; species Lampris megalopsis. The sequence goes on from JAJHIY020000379.1 coordinate 66,559, forward strand.
CTGACTGCTGGACCGTGACTTGGGACGTGGGGCGGGGGGCGGGGCACGGGGGACTCGTTATGTTGTTGTCAGTTCTGGTCCGTTCTGGCCGGTGTCAATAAAGGAGCACTCCCGGGGCCGTGCAGTGTATGGGGCACGGGAGTTGTGATTAAAAAGAGATCTCTCAAACATGGGGATCGCTGGTTCGAATCCCCGTGTTACCTCCGGCTTGGTCGGGCCTCCCTACAGACACAATTGGCCGTGTCTACGGATTGGAAGCCAGATGCGGGTGTGTGTCCTGGTCGCTGCACTAGCGCCTCCTCTGGTCAGTCGGGGCGCCTGTTCAGGGGGGAGGGGGAACTGAGGGGAATAGCGTGATCCTCCCACGCACTACGTCCCCCTGGTGAAACTCCTCACTGTCAGGTGAAAAGAAGCGGCTGGTGCCTCCACATGTATCGGAGGAGGCATGTGGTAGTCTGCAGCCCTCCCCGGATCGGCAGAGGTGGTGGAGCAGAGACTGGGACGGCTCGGAAGAGTGGGGTAATTGGACAGGTACGATTGGGGAGAAAAAGGGGGGAGGGGGCGCTGCCTCTCGCCTCATTCTTCCATGCCAGCTTGCCACAATACTTTCAGTTTTAGTTGGCAGCCCCCCTACTTAAAACATCTTCCCGCACACCTGAGTCCGAGCACTGGAGCAGGGGAGATACGCCTGGTGGGTATCTGGGGTATCTGCACTTGGTGAGCACACTCGTCTAGTTCATTAATGTCTATATGTATGCACATCTATGTGGGTATTAAAAAAAAAATCACAAGTAAAAAATCTTAATCAGAATCACAGTGACTTTATTCGACCAAGTATTACACATGTACAGGTATTGTTATTAGTGCAGGTACACCATGCACACCACCAGCACCACCACACAAGGTACAAAGACATCAGGCCTTCCACATAGAGAACAGCTGGACAGAGAGAGAGAGAGAGAGAGAGAGAGAGAGTGCTGTGGTCTTCCCAAACAGGTAACAGGCCATGTGAACACCACACATGAGCAGTGTGTGTGTGTGTGTGTGTGTGTGTGTGTGTGTGTCTGCGTCTGATGAAGACTTACAGTCATCACAGTAGCTGTTGCCACAGCAGGGGATGACTACAGCGTCGTCCAGCAGGCCTTTACAGATCAGACAGCGCAGTTCGCTGGGCACAGGGTCCTTCTTGTCCTCTGACACAGGCTGTACATGGGGGACAAACGGAGGCTTCTCCTTCTTTTCCAGGGCATATGCCTCGCTGGAGAGAAAGAGGGGGGAGGGGGGGAGAGGGGACAGGTTAAAAAAGCAAAACGAACTTCAACAGAACCTTCTGTCTTGCTCATACTCACGCAGTTATTATAGGGATGGCGTATCGCCCAGAGTTGGTGAGCATGGCTCCTTTGATGCTGGGGTCATCTACTGGCTTCATGTTGGTAGAAGGGATGCCTGTACTTTTTTTTGCCCTGGGAGGAGCTTCATAACTTTTATCCTGCAGAGACACACACACACACAGTAAAAGCTGGTATGGAGGTGAACCCATGCTAACAGTTCAGTGTTGAACATGTTACGGCTCATGCTCACAATCCTAAATACCTCATACATTGAAACACAAAACACAGGGTGTCCGGGTGGCGTGGCGGTCTATTCCGTTGCCTACCAGCACGGGGATCACCGGTTCGCATCCCCATGTTACCTCCGGCTTGCTTGGGCGTCCCTACAGACACAAATCGGCCGTGTCTGCGGGAGAGAAGCCGGATGTGGGTGTGTCCTGGTTGCTGCACTAGCGCCTCCTCTGGTCAGTTGGGGCGCCTGTTCGGGGGGGGGGCTGGGGGGAATAGCGTGATCCTCCCACGCACTACGTCCCCCTGGTGAAACTCCTCACTGTCAGGTGAAAAGAAGCGGCTGGCGACTCCACATGTATGGGAGGAGGCACGTGGTAGTCTGCAGCCCTCCCCGGATCGGCAGAGGGGGTGGAGCAGCGACCGGGACGGCTCAGAGAGCAGGGCGATTGGCCATGTACAATGGGGGGGGGACAAAACAGAAATAATGTGTGCATATGCTCCCTGTACGCACAAATGCACACACTCGGGGCTTTATGGTCATGTGCACACTCTTCGCACTTGGTGGCTCACACACTGACACCACTGCCCAACAGGTCGACAACGTGGTGCTGAAACACGGCAAGTTGTGTAAAACCAGAATGTTCACCTGGAGTAGATTCAAAGGCCAGGTTGCGTATCATTAAATTGAACATATATCACCGACCCGTCCAACTGTGTCATGTGTTGAAATCCTGTACGCTAGCTGATGGATGGGCGGGGCTTAGCTACCGTTAAGTGTCCAGCTCTCACCCCATTGGTGGGACAGTTCCTGATGTGGTGTCCGCTCCTCCTACAGCGGTAACAGGTGTAGTTAGCAGGTGGAGCAAGGCCTTGCTTTTTCATGTAGCTAATGAGAGGGAGAGAGAGAGAGGAGCAAAATTAAAAGGGAGAGATACAGTACAAATCGAGGAAGAAAGTAAATAGAGAAAGACATGAGAGGGGGATGTACAGAAAGGACAGAGGGACAAGAAGCGAGAAAGGATGACAGCAGGATATGGAATCAAGTCAGATTCATTGGTGTAGCCCTAAAACTGCAATTCTGTACAATGTATGACACCACCTATCCTGAGAGCCTTGATTCAGATGAGAAAAAAACTCCACAGGAAAAACTAGAAAGAGAATGGGCGAAAGGAAGCGAGAAATATGAAAGAAAGTTGCAAAGGAGAAGCAAAGAGCAAAAGATAAAGGGGCATCCGGGTAGCGAAGTGGTCTATTCAGTTGCCTACCAACACGGGGATCACCAGTTCGAATCCCCATGTTACCTCTGGCTTGGTCAGGCATCCCTACAGACACAATTGGCCGTGTCTGCAGGCGGGAAGCCGGATGTGGGTATGTGTCGTGGTCGCTGCACTAGTGCCTCCTCTGGTCGGTCAGGGTGTCTGTTCGGGGGGGGGGGACTGGGGGGAATAGTATGATCCTCCCACGCGCTACGTCCCCCTGGTGAAACTCCCCATTGTCAGGTGAAAAGAAGCGGCTGGTGACTCCACATGTATCGGAGGAGGCATGTGGTAGTCTGCAGCCCTCCCCGGATCGGCAGAGGGGGTGGAGCAGCGACTGGGACGGCTCGGAAGAGAGGGGCAATTGGCCAGTTACAATTGGGGAGAAAATTTAAAATAAATACATTTAAAAAAATAAAAAATAAAAGCGCTAAACACAAAGAGATGCAGCTTTGTGCGACGCTATAATGGAGGAGGTGGTGGATGCTATAATGGAGGAGGTGGTGGAAAATTATGATCAGACTCACTTCATGGGGTCATATTCATGGTTGGACTGGGACATCATGGCTCTGATCTTGTCCTCCTCTGATGCGTCCATCTCCGCTAAGTTGACAGTCTGTGCATATGTGTACATACACCCAAGGAAGAGGGGATCACACGTGGGTTTTAGTTTGAGTTTATCAAAAGTAGACTTTATCTTACCTAATGCGTTCTGGCCAGGAAACTACAACTAGGGCAGCTGCTAGGAATTCTGGGCCCCAAACACGATTAACAAATAAATAATAATAATAATAATAATCCATCCATCCATCGTTTATCCAAGCCACTTATCCCAATCAGGGTTGTGGGCAGGTGGAGCCTATCTCAGCAGTCATAATAATAATAATTAATTAGGCATAATAATAATAATAAACACTTATTAATTAATGACAATATTAATAATAATAAAGAACTCTTAATGTCTTAAACGGTGTTTATAATAATAAATTAATAATAACAATAATAATAAAGAACTTGTCTTAAACAGTGTTTATAAAGTGCTTACAGAACAAAAGAGAACATAAACTAAGAGAACGGCCTTACAACAGAATTAAGAGAAAGCCGGGTCAGATAAAAAAATTTAAAAAAAGAAGCAAAATAATTTAAATTATCGTCATCATTGCAACCAAAAGGAACACAAAATGAATTAAAATGTACAGAAAACATGCCAGCCAAAAACAGTGGAAATCTAACATAAAAGCTAGATTATAAGAAGTGACGATGGTGACGCTGCTAACCTGACTGGCTCATGTGGGTTGCTCCAACCAAAGCCGAGCACACCATCACCACCATTACTGAAGTATAACAGTACTACCAACGCTCCCCCAGCAATGTCATGATGATCTTCATATATGTGTATAATTATCACATGGACACTACATTAATTTTGTCACATGGAAACTACATTAATTTTGTAAAACAGTGTGAGTGCATACCTTAGAGAAAATGCCCGGAGGTCTGGAGGCGCTCCAATTACCCACCTGTTTAAATTACAAGACAGAAGCAGATAAAACGTAAAGACGGCTACACAGACCCACTCAGAGGAATCTCCACTGCAAACCAACGGGACCTCTGTATGCAGGTACACATGTAAAGCCAGACGGTACAGGGACCCCGCAGGTGATCTCCACCCACCGTCTGGCCTTACACTGTAATACTGCTAGTTACAGTAATACTGTATCCGGTGGCAGTTTCACCCTTAACACTGCAGTGGAATTGAAATTCGTTCTCTCTCTCTCGCGTGAAACCGTGCACACTACACGCACTTATAGATACCCTCTCCAGCAGAACAACACAGAACAAGAACCACTTCACGTTACTGCTGAGCCCGGTTTGATCGGAAGATAACCTAGTCCTGTTCATCCGCCAACCGGTTTGATCGGAAGATAACCTAGTCCTGTTCATCCGCCAACCGGCTGTCATTACTACCGCTTAATTTTTCCTGCAAGCCACGCAGTTTTCACAGGGAGACAGGGCGACTGGACCCCATTTCACTTCTAACGCTGACACAACCGCAACTAGACTCCTCCCAAGACCATCAGACGATGGACAGAGCATCGAGGATCTTCCAGCCGACGGGCTGTGAAAGAAGAGACTTTGTTTTCCCGTAGAGTCGCGCCTCGACTCCGGACATGCAGGAGAAGGAACCATTTTCCCGGACCTGCGCTATTTGTTTAGGGTTGCCAACTGTCCCGTATTAGCCGGGACGCCCCGTATTTAGATCAAAAGTGGTTCGTCCCGTATCTGAATGATCTGAAAAATATTTTATATATACACACGTATACTGCCTTTAAATCTGGCCCGTGTGCGCTGTGTGGGAATACCGATGGGTGGCGCTCAGTTGGAAAGAAGCATCATTTTAGTCTCTTCCTCTCGATCCTGTTGGGGAAAATAAGCGCAAGTGTAGATGGCGATCCGGGCCCTCCGAAAAATACATACAATAAGCAGTGGGAAGAGAAGTATAATTGGGTTAAATATGTCAGTGGCGATTTGGCTGGAGTTTTCTGCAGCCTGTGTCATCGGGAGTTTTTGATCAGCCACGGAGGAGAAAACGATGTGAAGCAACATGCCGCCACACATAGGAGGACTACACAAGCTAACGGTGCATGTAGCATTAGCAAGTTCTTCACCACGACTACTGCTGAAAATCACAAAGTTGCTGCGTGCGAGAGTTCATCTGTATATCACACAGTTAAACACGGACTGAGCTACAACAGCATGGACTGGAACAATAAGCTCAGCAATGTTTAGCGATTCCAAGATCGCGAAGAAAATCCACTGTGGTGGAAGAACCAAAGCCGAGATGCTAACAACGAGTGTACTTGGTCCGAAAACTGTACGAGATAGTCTGAAGGATCTGTCTCTGACTGAAGATTAGCACGAGCCGGTCTATAGTTCTCCATCGCCATGGACACCTCGAACAAGGGGAACCGGAAACTGTTTCCGGCTGCGGCGAACCGTCAGGCCTACTAGGCCTTCAGACTCCACAGAAAAAGGAAAACACTTTCATAAACATAATACAATCTTCTAATAGATGTGTTTATATCACATTACATTTCGGTTTCGACTACATATACGAATTCGGGAGGCTCTGCTTACAGCCTCTCGGCCAAAAATAAATAAATAAATAATCCAATCAGCTTTTTTCCCTCTGCTGTAACTCCGCAATCTAAATAAGTTAGGCGTTAATATTGGATTGATAGATTGCTCAACCAATCAGATTTTGATGTGTAGCGGATGGGCGTATTCTTTTATACTTGCCCAGCATCATACAGCCTACGCGACTGATTGTTCAGCCAATCAGCAGCAGCGCCTTGGTCTGTGGTTGAAACCGTTGCGGTTGCATTCCGCAGCGCATCGTGGTAGTTGGTGGCTAATGTTAGCTAGCGTTTGTGCTTTTGATTTAGTTAGCTAAGCTAGCTAGCCGTGAATGAGAATAATGTCTGAAGGAGAAGTCGTGAATGATGTGGTGGCAGATTTATTAGTCACACCATTTTCAAGACGTCTGAGCGGCATTTCACTTGTTTAGCTGTGTAAACTACTAATAAGACACATTAGTCCCCTAGCTAACGGGTCTGACCCTTTAGCCGAGCGGTTAGTGATGTCGCCTTGTGGTGCAGTACACCCCGTATCGAATCCCGCACCGGGCAAGAAAATAACCGGTTACAGCTGTGACAGTCCCGGTTTCCACGGCATGTGTTGAAAGGACATTTTCAGCACTTAAGAATAAAAACGTATTCCGGGAATACAGCGGGACAGTCACGACTCGCAGCACTGGCCTCCACTGCCAAAGGACATTCTGATGGATTTAAAAGCCAAAGGAGTGCTCTATGACCGTATGATCGACCATTTCATCCAGAAAAAGGAGAATGGGTTTTGTCTTCAAATAGACAACACTGGTGACTCAAATGTTTTTTGTTTTTTGTATAGTAAGTTGATCTGTTTGATTGTTTTTATGCCCAGCGGCCCGGCTGGGATGTGTTTGTTGAGTTTCTTGATAGCGCAACGTTTCCAGCAGGATTACTTTCAGTAAGGCTGTACGTTACACAATGTCACCACACGATGTCGCTGTTGTGAAGTGAAAAGTGCCAAATAACTTGATTGTGATGATAACCACTTTCGCGACTAAAACATTGTAGCATGGCGATATCACGGCTGTCTTTGGGTAATTATGAGGAGGTGACGTCTCACTGAAGGCCTGGGTCTGAAATGCACAGTCCGCTACTGCCCGGTGTGCCTTAGATGCTTTAATCCATCTGACGGGGTGCAGTGTAAACTACTTGATTTTTATGAAAACAGTGATGAAATGGCCAATGGCATCCACCGAGCTATAATGGACTGTTTGGGAAAATATCAACTTAATACAGTGTATCACTTCGTATGCTGCAGACAATAATAATAATAACTATAATAATAATAATAATAATAATAATATTACTATTATTTCTATTATGATTATGATTATTATTATTATTATTATAGACGGCTCTGGGCTACCTATACAAAGCGTCATGTAGGCTGTCACTCTGGCAATTTTTTCTTGATTACCCCCGCCCTCCTGTCCCATTTTCCTGGGATAGAATGTTGGTAACCTTATATTTGTTTGACAACAAGGACTCGGATCACTGCGGAAGTGAGGCGGGGATCTGGGCAAGCTGGTGTTAGTGGCAGTTACATTTAGTAGTTGGTCTAATTATGTCACGTGAGAAAATTGTTGTTAGTTGAAATCTTCTGTGATCTAGATACACACATTGTGCTTCTCGTAGGAAGTGTTACATAGGCCGATTGTTGGTTTTTATTTTTTTCCTTTAATTTTTCTTTTTGCTTGAATCTTCCCTTGTTACTTGAGAAAAATACAATTGTTTGAATTCATTCACTATTCAGTTGCGCACACTGAGATGAGATTTGTATTTCTTATTAACCCCCTTGGGGAAATTCATCCCCTGCATTTAACCCAACCGCCCCCCCCCACACACACACACACTGGAAGGAAGCAGTGGTTAGCCGCCGTGCAGCGCCCGGGGACCAACTCCAGCTCTTGTTGCCACGCCTCGGTCAGGGGCAATGGGAGGAGTATTAACCTAACATGGATGTTTTTGATGGTGGGAGGAAAGCGGAGCACCCAGAGGAAACCCACGCAGACACGGCGAGAACATGCAAACTCCACACAGAAAGGACCTGGGGCGGCCTGGGGTTCGAACACGGGACCTTCTTGCTGTGAGGCAACAGCGCTAACACAACTGGGCCAATGTGCTGCCCGTGACAAAGTTTGCTAGACGGACCGTCTACTTTTGTTTTGTTCATTTGTTACTTTGATTTTAACTTTGGGTAGACTGCACACACGGTGCTCTCTTCCTCGCTCTTTCTCTAACCCCTCTGTTTGTCTTAACCTTATCACACACTGCTCATGTGTTGCAATAGGCCAGCAAAACAAACACTGTGTAGCTAGTCATATGTTCCGACTCCAACTCTGCTCACCATAGTTTCATCTCCCACTTCCCCACATGGAAACAGAACAGCATGAAAAAATGCCATGGGCAAAGATGTGAAGCACTCCGCCAAGCTTTTCCTGGCTCGTGGCGAGACTGTAACAGATCACGGCATGACTGTATACTGTTAAAAGGTAAAGGGACACTCCCAGCCCCCAGGTCTCGATAAAATGGGCGATGAGGAGGCCGACCACCTGCCAAAGGCAGGGAACAGTGGATGGACCTCTTTAGGAGTTTCAAAAAGGAATGGCTCCAAGACTGGCAGAGTTGCGCAGTAAACGCCACCACTTGCCAACAAGCCAGGGAAAGTTGTGAAAATCCCGACTCCACGTTGCCAATGATCCATCTAGGCAGACAGCTTGGCGACGCTGACCTAGTTGCGAGGCAGAAGAGAGACCCCGTTTGAAGTCAACCCCCAGAGGTTCCCCATTCTGGGACCCGAGCCACAACAGTCGAAAGACTTAAGCCACCTTGAGAACTTGCAGCATTGCCAGAAGATTAAGAAAGGACTGCTCATGTACATTCCCGTGACCGGGGACCACACCGTTGGGTTGTCCCGACTGACTATAGGGGGGTCATGATGTTGCATGCCCTCCCCGGATCGGCAGAGGGGGTGGAGCAGCAACCGGGATGGCTCGGAAGAGTGGGGTAATTGGCTGGCTACAATTGGGGGGGGGGGCATGGTCATTCATTTATGAGCTGCTGATAAAATCAGGGATGTGGAAACAGTTGTCTCTTTAATGCTCTGTACCTTTATCTTTGCATTTAACATGACAGGATGTCTGTGAGGTACCTTCAACCTGCTTGCTCAGTGATGGCACACACACGTGACATCTGAACTGAGAAAAATGAATTTTGCCATCACCAGCTGGAAAGATGCATAAAGCACAGGTAATGAATGTCACAGCGGCGGTCTCGCCTTGTGACGCGAACCTCAGCACCTCCCGCCAATGCAGGTTTGACACCTCTAAAAGCCAGCTACACTTGGAGGAGATAAAGCCTGATCAGACACTCGTGTGTCCCGAACAAAGCCTTTACGTTGCAAGTGGGTAAAAAGGCTTAATTCTCTGACATCCCTGCCCCTGTGTCCATTATGGACCTCCAAGCCAAGACGGTGTTGTGGAGTTGTAGTGCTCGAGTCATCAGAAATCAGAAAAATGTATTTGTCATTTCATTCCATGCACCTGTGCACATGAAATGAAATATCACTCCCCCCAGCCCACAGCAGTGCAACACAAAGACAAAAATCACATATCCAAACTACGAGAACACATACATCCAAACTACAAAACGCATACGTATATCCAACATATCAAACATTATTCACTGTCCAAGACAGCAAATGCCAGGATGACTGTCTGAACTGCCGGTCTGCGTGGGCTAGCAGTTAGCTTAGCCTGCCCCACTTCCGTGTCCTGTCAGACCACCCTCGGTGTTTCCTCTTCAGTCACAGCTCCGGTCAGGGCCGTGGTCCCTGGGCCCACAGGACACTGCAGACCAGGTTCCCCCAGCCAATCCAGCGCCAGCTCTCCCAGCCATCAAATGAAGACACAAACTTAGATGCAGACGTGGACAAAGACACTGCATGAGCGGCACTGGGTGAGGCTGCTGCAAACGTATGTTCATGCCGCTATCTCCCACACCAGTACTGGGTGAGGCCGCTGCAAATGTGAATTCGTGCTGCCATCGTCCCACACCGGAAGCGGTGATTATGGACTCGGTCTCGAGTCCACATTGTCAAGGTCTTGGTCTCATCTGGGACCTCACAGTGTAATGACTCAGTCTCAGACAATGTGGACTCATGATAATTTTTCCAAGACCTGTCGAGTACAAGACTATAATTTGACCTTTTTTTTTTATATAAATACCGAACTTGCCCCAATAAAGTACACTCTAATTTGGTCCCTTTTATCACTACCTGATATTTCTGAAACGCTGGAGATTTGGGATCTGAAATATTCCTTCCTCAGCTGAGGACAAAAAAAAAGACTAAATAAATATTAAAAGTATAGTGAAACCGTGACTTTTACTATGATGGTAGACCACTACACTTACAGTTACGGTGTTCTGCTTTCAGTCTTGATGCACGTTTTGACCCCACTGGTTTTGCGTTAGACTGGCCGTCTTAAAGTCTCGGACTTAATCCAGAGTCTTACCCCCACAAGACTTGATCTGAACTTGCTCTTGCTGCTGGTCTTGATGACAAGGCTAATTTGAGGGTCTACATTTCAAATGTGTTTTTCAAATGCTAAACAAGTTAAGAAAACTGTAATATGTGAATGGTGCTGCACTACATCGATATTACTTGTCATATTAGTTCATTACTGAGTAACATCAAAATAAAAAAAAGCAAAAGTAGTACATTCTGAAAATGGAGCATGTCAGGCTTTAGCTGCAATTCTCCTTCTATCATCCTCCACACTGAGTTGACTGCAGCCTGACCTTTTTATCATCATAATACAACACATACATTGTATTATAAACCCTGTTGATATACAATGATGAGCCAAAACATTATGACCATTCACAGGTGAACCAAAGAACATTGATCATCTCCAAACATGGGCACATGTCAAGGTCTGGGTAGATTAAATGGTAAGTGAACAATCAGTTCTCGTAGTCAACATGTTGGATGCAGGAGAAACGGGCAGGAGTAAAGACCTGAGCGACTTTGACAAGGGCCAAATTATTATGGCCAGACAACTGGGTCAGAGCATCTCTTAAACGGCAAGGCTTGTGGGGTGCTCCTGGTCAGCAGTGGTGTCTATCGACAGCGGTCCGAGGAAGGACAAACCACAACCCCGGCAACAGGGTGTTAGGCGCCCAAGGCTGATCGATTTGCAGGAGCAACGAAGGCTACCTCATCTGGTCCGAACCAACAGAAGGTCGACTGTGGCCTAAGTCACAGATAACACCAGACAACAAAGACTTTGCTTCTTGAACACCTTTGGGTGGATTTTGTGCTGCTGATCATGAAAATTACCTTAAAATGTTCCTATCACACACCGTTTTGCAGATATAATGTAGTTTTGTGATTTCCTGTCCTATTTTAAATCTACTAGTATGTTGCCCACAGGTCACAGAATTTTAATGACGGTTACGGGAGGAATGTGTTACAACAAACAGTGGATCGCACCCTGCTGCGTATGGGGCTGCATAGCCACAGACCGGTCAGAGTGCCCATAATGACCCCTTGTCCACCGTTGAAAGTGCCTACAATGGGCACGTGAGCATCAGAACTGGACCTTGGTGCAGTGGAAGAAGGTCACCTGGTCCAATGAGTCCCATTTTCTTTTGGATCAAGTGGATGGCTGTGTACGTGTGCGCTGTTTACTTAGGGAGGTGATGGCACCAGGATGCACTGTGGGAAGATGAAGGATGCACTGTGGGAAGATAACAAGCCGGTGGAGGGAGGCTGATGCTCTGGGCAATGTTCTGCTGGGAAACCCTGGGTCTGGCCATTCATGTGGATGTCAATTTGACACGTACCACCTACCTAAACATCATTGCAGACCAGGTACACTCCTTCATGGCAATGGTATTCCCTGATGGGAGTGGCCTCTTTCAGCAGGATAATGCACCCTGCCACACTGCACACATTGTTCAGGAATGGTTTGAGGAACATGATGAAGTATGCAAGGTGTTGCCCTGGCCTCCAAATTCTCCAGATCTCAATCCGATTGAGCATCTGTGGGATGTGCTAGACCAACAAGTCCGATCCACGATGACTCCACTTCGCAACTGACAGGACTTGAAAGATCTGCTGCTAATGTTTAGGTAACCGTCAGGGGTTTTGTAGAGTCCATGCCTCAGTGGGTCGGTGCTGTTTTGGCGGTACATGGAGAACCAACAGCATATTAGGCAGGTGGTCATAATGTTTTGGCTCATCAGTGTATAAACAGTTCTTCTGTGTGTGTTTATATGTAACAAGCTATGTTTACATCTCATTTAACTAAACAGCTACTAAGCGACTGTTACCTCCAGAGATAGAAAAGAGGCATTGGATCATCCTTTGTACCAAACAGCTGATGTCACAGGCAAATAAACCAAGAAGACATCTTAGACGTGTTGGTTGTGTGTTTATGTAAATGGGAAAGTTTAAAGGTTTTTAGCTTCTCAACAGTCGAGTGGAAAAAGCTCATACATCCTTTAAAGTTTTTTCATATTTCATTTTTCTGAGCTCTTCAACAAAACCTGTTTTATTTAAACACTTAAAAAAAACCTTTTAACCACTGAAGTCAGGATGAAAACAAAAATGTCACTCATTACAATGTATCAGTCAGGATGAAAATAAAAATGTCACTTGTTACAACGTATCAGAGTCAAACTAAAACACCTTGACTACAAGTTTGAATGTAATGATTATACAAGTACGACAGACGTATTGCACGTAAAATCCTTCTTTTTTAAACTTTTTAAAATTTTGTTTCAAATACCTATATAAAATGTTGAGGGATTCTTAATTTTGATGTTTCACCTTTATGATGATTTCAACAAAAACGACACTCCCCTCCCATCTTCTCTGAATCTGCAGTGAAGAGACGAGTGTTTTTGGCGCTCCCCTTTTTAAATCTTATCAAAACACTAAGAACCTGAATCTTGACAAGAGTCCTGAAAAGTTCTTTTCATCGAGTTGTTTCATGTTCAGAGAATCCAGGCTGTATCGTTCAACACATTTAGATTTTGATCTGGAGATGTGGACCTAGTTGTGTGATGATTACACACACAGTTCATATATGATGAGACCCCCCCCCCCTGGGTCATGCCACGTACTTTATCAAGTTCATTTATATTTATAAGTCATTTGTGTTTAGGTTCCTTTGGATTGCAAGCAAAAAAATGGTTCAGACAGACAGCTATATGATGAAATAGTCAAAGGGATTTAATAAAAAAACAAGGCACTTCATTTGGTAACACTATAATAACTACACAAATGAAGCATTATTAGTTAAGTATTAGTAACTAGTGAATTCATCATTTGTAAAACATTTGTAAAGCAAGACATGTGCCAGTGGTTAGTGTTAATAGATGTTTTATAAATATTAATACTGCAATTCATGATAAATTCATACACAAATGTACATCTAAATAGTTTTTCAATCATGTACTTACACTTTCTAAAGGATCTTATGATCCTTTAGACTTTTGTGAGTCTCAAGGTGCTGCCGGCCTTTCAAACTCATTTGTTAACACTTGGTAAGGCAGAGATAGTCCTCACTTTAGATGAGGTCATACAAAATACTTAACTAGTAATGACCTGAATTAATCACGAATCGCAGTATTAGTAAGTATTTATAAACATCTATAAACACACTCACTAACCATTGGTGCAGGTCTTGCTTTACAAATGCTTTACAAATGATGAATCCAGTAGTTACTAATAATTAACTCATGCTTCATTTGTGTAGTTATTATAAAGTGTTACCCTTTATTTTTGTCATTGTTCAGGTTACAACAGATGTGTTCACTGCATTTAACCCATCCTATTGTATAGTAGCAGTGGGCAGCTGCAGTGCCCGGGGCACCAACTCCAGTTCTTCTTTCCATTGCCTTGCTCAGGGGCACAGGCAGGAGTATTAACCCTAACATGCATGTCTTTTTGAAGGTGGGAGGAAACCGGAGCACCCGGAGGAAACCCACGCAGACACGGGGAGAACATGCAAACTCCACACAGAAAGAACCTGGGGCAACCTGGGGTTCGTACCCAGGACCTTCTTGCTGTGAGGCAACAGTGCTGACCACTGGGCCACTATGCTGCCACAAGACTTTGGTGGTTCCTGAAGTGTTTATATCTCGGTGTGCATTTACTTTCATGCCAATCAGACTTTTAGTTTAAGAGATTATAGCCACTCAAATTTGATCATTTTTAACCATCATAACGCCCCAGTCTGACTGGTTAATCCACCATTATGCTAACTCGTATGACTAAATCATATACTCATCATCATTGGCGGTCACTCGGGGTCGAGTATAACCACTCTCCCTCTGGGTCTTCAGGAGGGTGTAGAGGCTAATCCTGGAGTCGCATAATGGGAGGATGCCTGCGTGTGACAGCTTTTTACGTGGAGTGGCTGATGCGCCTGCAGCCACTACACGGTCCTTGGCAGGGGGTGGCCAAAGTCCAATGGCATGGAGAACCATCCTCCTTCACTGCCGTTGGGACCTGCAGACATCTTCCGCCAGTTCCACCGTTGAGTTCTTTGTTGGCTCGTGCTTCGTCTGGAACCTCCTCCTTTACCTATCCGCCTTGGGTGACCCTACCAGGAGCCTAGCTCCGGACGGCATAGCTCTTAGGATCATTAGTACGTTCAAGCTTCTCCACCATGGCAAGGTGGTGATCCAGGAGATTAATCATATGCTATCTCACAATGAATACAGAGATGGTGGAAGAACAACACTGATAGCACACTAGAACCAGACCAGTTGGCTATATGCATTCGAGCCCTCAGTAACGATGGTTGTGCAGACTCATGCAGTTGTGCAGACTTAAATGTATTCGTTTTCCATTTCTAAAGATTTTAACCATCAGAAAAGCGCGCCCCTTTGCTTGCCAACACTAAAATCAAGAAAAGGAAAAAAAAATCTACTACGGGTTCTCATTTCAGCCCTCAAGACAATTAATAGCTCTTTTGACATCCGCTATATGACAAATTTTCACCCCCATGGTTAATAAATGCCACATCAAGATATATCTGCTAATTACACGCTCCAACTCACCACCATTAAACCGATTCACTGTTAATTCATTAAAACTGAGTGCTCAGACAAAGCGGTTTGTGTCTATAAAACCCAGGCATTGTGTTTCCATCTTACATTGCGGTGGGCAGCTCAGTCCAATAACACACAGATGATATACAGTACGTATGGATGGAGGTCTGCCCTGTACAGACACAGGTACTGGGGCTGAAAAACATCACCCATCAGGGTCCATGTGAAACTGAGAAATATACACCCTGCTCTGCTCTCATCCTCCATTGTTTAGGTTCTTGTCGTATCCATCCTCTACCAGAGTAGATAAAACCCAAGTGGATGTGTCGCATCATGAAATGTTCTCAAACGCTGCAAACAGTGAGGATGGGTTTTGATTTTGAGATACTTTATTGATCCCCATAGGGAAATTATGCTCTGCATGTAGGGCGGCACGGTGGCCCAGTGGTTAGCACTGTCGCCTCAGAGCAAGAATGTCCTAGGTTTGAACCTCAGGGTTGTCCATCCTTCGGGGGGGGGGTCATCCCAGGTCGTCCTCAGTGTGGAGTTTGCATGTTCTCCCTGTGTCTGTGGCAGGTTTCCTCTGGGTGCTCCGGTTTCCCCCACCAAAAGAAACATGCACGTTACATGTTACAAAGAAACATACATGTTAGGGTTTATACTCCTGTCTGTGCCCCTGAGCAAGGCAATGGGAAAAGAACTGGGGTTGGTCCCCGGGCGCAGCATCAAGGCGGCAGTTCACTGCTCCTAGCTACACAGATCCCAGCTAGGATGGGCTAATTTGCAGTAACTGAATTTCCCCATTAGGATGAATACTTACTTACTTTTTGATGGTGGGAGGAAACCGGAGCACCTGGAGGAAACCACCTCAGACACGGGGGGGAACATGCAAACTCCACACAGAGGACCTGGGATGACCCCCAAGGTTGGACAACCCTGGGGTTCGAACCCAGCACCTTCTTGCTGTGAGGCGACAGTGCTAACCGCTGCACCACCGTGCTGTGTTGACATCTTCATCATTCAGTGAACAACTTTGGTAAAGGTCAATAGTTTGGGTTGCACTCCAACGCAGTTAAACAGAGGAGTGCATGTTTTTGATGCAGGGAACATGTTTAACACATTGACATTTAGTGTAACCCAAACTACGCTATTTTCCAGTGACGTTGGGTTGTCTGTTCAATGTTTCCAGACACCACAGTGACATCAATTTTGTTGTGCACGGTCGTCCTTTTTTTTAAAAGTCAAACACATGGCCCAATATATGAAACAAAAGACTTTATTGGCAAATAAAGTGTGGAGTCTGGCAATTCAATACATCATAAAAGCAAGACAGAAAATATGACCCAACAACAAGAACCCAGGCTTATTCCAGTTTATGAGACCTATATAAAATTAGAAAGTTAAAAAAAGGAAAAAGAAATTCTAATTTGTTTTTGTTTTCTGTTCAACAATAGATAACTCAAAATGATGACCCTCCCAGCCCCCATTCAGTAATAAACCATCTCTCAATGCAAGGATCAGTTACCTATAAGAACCAAGTGAAGATATATCTTCTAAAATCTAATTTTTCTGTGTTGGTTCAGAAAGTGTGCGGTTTGTGAAGCAGTTGTTTTTATGCCACGTGGACACGCTGAGAAACCAGACGAAGCAAGGCGTAAACAAACTGAGAATTCATCAAATAAACTAGGACCACTAAAGGAGCATATAAAAGGAATGGGGACTAACTCGGTTCGTGAAATGTCTATTTTTGCAGGCTGGTTCGGCACAGCCAGTTTCCTGTTTGCTCAAGACTCCTGCATTGCACAACCTCTTCTCACAGCAGACCAATATGCTAGTGTCACAACGCTGAGGTTCACAATCCTATATTCACACCTAGGCCATCTCCTTTATTTTATTATTACCTTTCATGAACACGTGTCTGACATCCAGACTGTGTCACAATATTACCCGAAATGGATTCCTTGGACTCCCAATATTACAGATGTCTGTCTGTCCTACATGTCAAAATTAGATTTCACTTTCCCCTCAAGACTGATACTTCCCCCCTTTTTTTGGCGTTTTCCCCATTTTTTCTCCTCAATTGTACCCTGCAAATTACCCCACTCTTCCAAGCCATCCCGGTCGCTGCTCCACCCCCTCTGCCGATCCGGGGAGGGCTGTAGACTACCACATGCCTCCTCCCATACATGTGGAATCGCCAGCCGCTTCTTTTCACCTGACAGTGAGGAGTTTCACCAGGGGGACGTAGCGCGTGGGAGGATCACATTATTCCCCCCCAGTCCCTTCCTCCCGAACAGGCGCCCCGACCGACCAGAGGAGGCGCTAGTGCTGCGACCAGGACACACACCCACATCTGGCTTTCCACCAACAGACACGGCCAATTGTGTCTGTAGGGACGCCCGACCAAGCCGGAGGTAACGTGGGGATTCGATCCGGTGGTAGGCAACTGAATAGACTGCCACGCCACCTGGACGGCCTGGCTGATACTTCCTCTTGTAATATTTACTTTAAGACTGAGTATACAGACCGCATGTCGCTGGTTCCCCACCCGCGAACAAACCAAGAACAGTTTTTGAAGGGTCGATCAGCGCAGCCTGGCAAGGGATCAAATCAACAGCCTTCATTAACCAATATACCACTGAGACCAAGCAACCTATCAGTGTGATGGAGTGGGGGATGCTGACCTGTCAAACACTTCCAATTCTTTTTTCTCTGGCTTTGAGAGGTCTGATTTAACTCATCATGTTTCCAGCTTGTCCCTTGTCCAGGGAGTCCCTTGTACCTCAGAATCAGAATGACATTGTGACAGGTCAAACACGTGTCACAGCCTTATTTAAGAAAATGAACATAAGGAAGGCTGCTGGCCCCGATGCCATCTGCGGGTGCACTTTGCGCTACTGGGCGGACCAGCTCAGTGAGGTCTTTACTAAACTCTTTTAGATGTGTGCCGATTGTTGCCAGTTACCTTCAATCTGGAGAACTTCCACTATAATCCCTATTCCCAAATCAAAACATTCCAGAGCACTACATGAGTTCAGACCCGTTGATTTGGTAAACTTTATTAATCCCCGTAGGGAAATTGCTCTCTGCATTTAACCCATCCTAGCTGTGTAGCTACAAGCAGTGGGCAGCCGCCGTGCAGCACCCGGGGACCAACTCCAGTTCGTCTCGCCATGCCTCGGTAAGGGGCAGGAGTATTAACCCTAACATGCATGTCTTGATGGTGGGGGAAACTGGAGCACCCGGAGAAAACCCACCGCAGACACGGGAAGAACATGCAAACTCCACACAAAGGATGACCCGGGATGACCACCAAAGTTGGACAACCCCAGGGTTTGAACTCAGGACCTTCTCGCCGTGAGGCGACAGCACTAACCACTGCGCCACCATGCCGCACTTACATCACTTGCAACAAAAACTTTGAGACAATTTTAAAAGATGAGGTTGTCTCGGGAAACTAGACCCCCTTGCAGTTCGCTCATCAAGCTGGCAAGGGTGTGGAGGGTGCAAAACTCTTTATCCTTGACAGAGTATATAAGCACCTGGAGGAAACCAGTTCTGATGCAAGACTTTTATTTGCCGACTTCTCTTCGGCTTTTAACAAGATGCAACCTCACATTTTGATCGAGCGGCTTGCTTCTTATTTTAATTTACCTGATCAGCTTTTAACGTTGCTTTTAAACTTTTTACGACAGAATCCAGCAGGTTTAATTAATGGAGTCATGTCCAATGTCCTGGTCTCAAACATGGGCTCACCCCAGGGTTGCGTTCTTTCCATCCATTATCCAAGCCGCTTATCCCAATTGGGGTCGCGGGATGCTGGAGTCTATCCCAGCAGTCATTGGGCGGCAGGTGGGGAGACAGCCTAGACAGGCTGCTAGGCCATCACAGGGCCGACACATTCACACATACACACACACACACACATTCACACCTAGGAACAATTTAGTACGGCCAATTCACCTGACCTGCATCATTACAGTAATTCAAATTCAACTCCTGCGGAGTTAAATCCAAGGTCAGGAATTCTAGGAATTACATCCAATTCATTGCAAAACCACCCAAAACCTCTAACATGGCAGGAGTTACTGGTGGCTAAATTATTGAGTTTTTTTCTGGTAATGCAGATATGAAATGTGTACATTACAAAATCTTTCTGCTGTCACAAAAAGACGAACCTAAAGCGGCCAAGTCCCTAACAGGAGCTGACATGCCCATGGTGCAGAGGGGCGTCACCTGACTGCAGTGTACAATAACGGTTGTGTTATCTGTTGTCAAAAGCTTGTTTGCATCAACTGTTACAGGGTGTTTGTGCCTGTCCCACCCTTTCATATACCAACAGCCATGTGTGAGCATTGAGGGTGTTCATACCGTGGGCATACCTCTGTAGTGGTCATACAACAGTTCGCACACATGGAATAAATACTTGCATACAAAGCAGAGTAAAAATCTTTTAATCTTTTATTAGGAGGAATTGTTGTCACGGCTTTGGCTTTGCGGAGGGCTGGGCCTCATGTACTCTGTACACTGCACAAGATTAAAACACTGCTGGCTTCATGTTGTGGTTCTGGTAAATGATGGATTTTTACATTAGGTCTCTATGTTCTGTTGGTGAATTTCCCTTCAGTGTGAAATATGAATCATTTCAGAGCAAAAGCTCTACGGAGAGCACAAACATTAAAAATAAAAAAGAGACAAGGGGCACAGTCACCCCTTCATTTGGTTTGGGAATGTGAAACACCATCTAATATTAACATGTACAGCGGTAGGCCAGCCCGGCTGACACCGCGGGACCAGTTAAGAAAAAAGGTTTGAACACAGTGCAGTAGTAGTGCAGGCTCCAGCACAGGGAGCAAATATCTATTCCTGCTGCAGGAATCCACTGTAAGTGCATCTCTCTCGGCCTTTTTGCAAGGAGACAAGAGGACACACACTTATCAACCCTCTGCAAGCAGGTGTGTGGTGCTGGTGTGAGCCAAGTGTGTGTTGGGCAGTGCTGTAGGAGAGGAGGTGCGGTGCTGTTGGGTTTGGTTACGTACTGCTTTGGAGACTCCGAAGGTGTGGCGGTGGGCTTGATTGTCAGAACGCTCGCTGAAACATCAGGAGAAACACACCGATTAATCTGGGCTGTCCATCCCGTTTTTTTTTTGTTGGACTAATTAAATTAATAAAAAAAAAAAACTTCTTCCAACTACCTACTGTACACATGTGTTCGAGCTACGGCCATCACAGACACGCCATCGTGGAACTAGAATGGTTTATGCAGTACAGCTACTCCCACTACAAATAAATTATACTACTACTACTAATAAATACATATATAGTTATTGATATCCACAGTAGTATAGCTGCTTTTAAGACACCGAAAAACACTTGACATGAAATGAGAAAAGAACATAAAAAATGAAAAGAAAACCTTGATCAAGCCCTTCTGGACAACCTTGTGATTTTGGGCTACACAAATAAACTTGATAATGAGAATGTCCATCTCACAATAAAAGTTTATTGAATGCAACTATTTTTAAAAAGTTAGATTTGCAGGGAGAGTTTAGCCCTACAGACAGACAGACAGACAGACAGATAAACAGAGATAGCGAGACAGACAGAGAGATAGACAGAGAGTTAGATAGACAGACAGACAGAGACATACAGAGAGATGGATCGACAGACAGAGAGACAGAGAGAGAGATAGACAGAGACATAGATAGACAGAGACCTACAGAGAGATAGACAGACAGACAGACAGACAGGTGTGTGAAGACATTACCACCACAGCCTGCCTGACATTTGAACAAGACAGCACAGACTCACATCTATTCTGCATTTAACCTTGCTATAAACTGGGATAAGTGTATATTATCATGAAGCACCAAGGCCAGAAGCCTGTTCAGCCGACACGGATGCAGAGTGAGGCTGAGCTGGTCTGACAGAGCGCTCAGCTGTGCCCTTTAATGGTTCAGCACTCGGCAAGCTTCTCCACCACGACAAGGTGACCATTCCCGGAGAGGAGAGGAGAGGACGATGACGATGGCGGTTCGGTATCTAGCCGTGTTACTGTGTCAGTTAGAATCTATTCTAATCCGCCCGTTAAAGTTGGTTGTGCTCCACAAAGTCATTCCCCATCTCTATGGGAATGAACTGCACCTACCACGTGGAGGAGTGTAGCCGTGCATGCGGTTTGAGGCTGTGGTTTGACATCTGCTCATTTGACTAACTGTAAGTTTCAACAGACCCAAAATATCACTTTATCACCTCTTATTTCACCTGTGTAAGTCAGACCTTGCGTATATATGTGAAGACTGTTGTGTTGTTATTCTATGCTAAGTACACTGAGAGAGCCACGAAACCGGAGTCACATTCCATGTAGTGCAAACCTACATGGCCAATAAACATGACTCTGATAAAAAAAAAAAAAAGAAAGATTGCTTTGCAAGTCTAATAAATATACTTTTGTCATTATTCTCTGAGATTTTTAAGGATTATTTTGGATTTAAATCAACATAACTCCCCACCCCCACCTCTCTCTCGCTCTCTTTCACCATTTGACATGGGCCAACTGGGAATATTGTCCTCCACAGAAGATGGAAACTTCTTTTTTTTTGACCCCCCCCTTTTCTCCCCAACTGCACCCGTCCAACCACCGCTGTCGCCGCTCCACCCCCCACCCGCCGATCTGGGGAGGGCTGCAGACTACCACATGCCTCCTCCGATACATGTGGAGTCGCCAGCCGCCTATTTTCACCTGACAATGAGGAGTTTCGCCAGGGGGACGTAGTGCGTGGAAGGATCACGCCATTCCCCCCCCCGAACAGGCGCCCTGACCGACCAGAGGAGGCGCTATTGCAGCAACCAGGACACATACCCACATCCGGCCTTCCACCCGCAGACACAGCCGATTGTGTCCGCAGGGACGCCCAACCAAGCCGGAGGCAACACAGACATTCGAACCGGCGAGCCCTGAGTTGGTAGGCAATGGAATAGACCGCTACGCTACCCGGATGCCCCTGGAAGATGGAAACATTTCCTGAGAGACAGACTAAAGGCTGTGGCCTGTGCAGCAATAAAACACACACCACAGACTTTTTATGGATGTGGTGAGGGAGGACATGCAGGTCGCTGGTGTGACAGAGGGAGGCAGAGGACAGGAAGAGATGGAAATGGATGATCCGCTGTGGAGACCCCTAACGGGAGCAACTGAACGTAGAAGTAGGAGACTTTTTATACCAAGTGGAGGGGGGCATCTCGAAAAAAAAAAGTGAGCTACATCGGACTGGGGCAGAACCGAAGCTTTGGACAGCTCAAATATGAGAAAAACAGGGATGATGCAGTCATCTATTTTCTTCTTTTCTTCTTCTTCTTCTTTTAACCAGCTGTCAAATATATCCATCCTGGTGTTTCCACCCCCTCCCCCCAGTGTATTTCAAACACCCTGCTGTTCCACAGAAATCACCCCGTTTCTTTGTGTGGTCAGGGAGGAAGAGCGACACGTGATTCAGAAACCTCTCCAAACACTGTGTAGCAGGCCTCTGTGGGGACGCACTTTTGTCATTCAACGTTTGGAGCTCGGCCTTTTTTCACCGGGAAGCCTGTCAACCTGTCCTGCCAGCGGGAGAAATCCCGGCAGGCCGGTGCAGGGGGCACTTGTGTAAACAGATGGTCACTATTCACACAAGTAACAAGCTCTTTAACTGTCACATGAGACGATAAAACTACCCATACAGACATGAGACAATAAAACTACCCATACAGAAATAACAGGAATTATTTTATTAGTAGTTATAACTACAATGGTAGTATCCAATTTTTGGTACACGGTGAATTATAAATATACCACATCTATAAAGTCATCATTGTTAATGTGTACATAGATTTCTTTTTTGGATTTTCCCCCTTTTTCTTCCCAATTGTACTCGGCCAATTACCCCACTCTTCCGAGCCGTCCCGGCCACTGCTCCACCCCCTCTGCCGATCTGGGGAGGGCTGCAGACTACCACATGCCTCCTCCGATACATGTGGAGTCGCCAGCTGCTTCTTTTCACCTGACAGTGAGGACTTTCACCAGGGGGACGCAGCGTGTGGGAGGATCACGCTATTCCCCCCAGTTCCCCCTCCCCCCAAACACAACGCCTCACCCGACCAGAGGAGACGCTAGTGCAGCAACCGGGACACGTACCTACATCCGACTTCCCAGCCGCAGACATGGCCAAATGTGTCTGTAGGGACGCCCGACCAAGCCGGAGGTAACACGAGGATTCGAACCGGCGATCCCCGTGTTGGTAGGCAACGGAATAGACCTCTACACTACCCGGACGCCCCCATACATAGATTTCTAAATAAATCAAATGGTCATTCAGTACCTCACCAAATTTTCAACCCTCCCCCCCCCAGATTCCTTATTGACATCCAATTAGAACAGGAGGAGGTCAGAGGTCAATATGTTGGAATGCCTATTCGGAATATACCTTGCTAAATATGATGACAGATTAAAAGACATTTACAACAAGCCACTCAAATCTTGCTGTTGCCTTTACTCATCGTCAGAGTGACACAGCATTTGCGGATTGTGAAAGAAGGGTGACTTGACATGTTGATTTGGTGGATTACCAATTGTCCATACTTTTTTCTTTTTTTTATGGTAGATAAGCATTTTGTTAATTATTTAGTAAAGTATTTTGTAACGGATGTGGCGACCCCTAACGGAGCAGCCAAATAGTAGTATACAAGTATTTTGTTATCTTTGCTTATTTAATTCACTCATTTATTATCATTATCGCTGTTGTTATTGTGATTGTTTTTGTTGTTAGCTATTAGGGGGAGACAATGGTTATCGGTGTCTTCCCCTTTATATATATATATATATATATATATTTGTTGAGCACTATCACTACCGTTGTTTCCTTTAACAAAGTTATATATACACAGTTTCTGGAAAAAAAAGTTATATATATATAGTATTGTGTGTTTTTGTTGAGTTGGGTGGGGTGGAAGGGGGGGTGGGGAAAAGAAAATACAAAAAATGGTGACCTGTAAACCCAGTATTGTGTTTATTATTTGCTTATGATTTTCACCAATAAAAACATAGAAAAAAAAGAAGGGTGACTTTAGGTGGTCACCAACAGGAAGTGAAGCACATTTCAGTTGCGCAATCTGAATGCACCAACATCTAAATTTCATTAATCGAGCAATTCTTTTGCAATCTGAAATTCAGCCCAGCTCCTAGCAGTCTGGTAGAGCTTTCAGATAAGCTGGTGACTTTCCTGTGGTAGAGGAAATGCAGTTATCTACATAGCACACCGAACTTACACGGTAGAAGACTTGCTGCTGGAAGACTTGACTCCCACCACAGGGATTCTTCTGATGATAACAGACGAGTTCTTGGTGATGACGGCATCATCATCTGTGTACTCTGTGAAAGACAGAAACAGAGATAATGAGGCTTATTTGGAAAATGCTGACACACAATAACAGGGAAAAAAAATCACATCCTGTTTACTACACTTTGTTGTATTGGCGACCAGACTTTTGCCATCAGGGCCCGTCAGCTGTGGAAGGCCCTACCCAAGGACCTCTAGCTAGAAATTTCAATATCATCTTTCAAATCACTTCTCTTGGAGTCTTCATCGTAGTGTATCTTTTTATCCCTTCACTTCTATTATATTATTATTGCTTTTATTAAGTTGCTCTTTTATGTTTAATGTCACTTTGAACTCTTGTTGATTTTATCACGTTTTTGTAAAGCATCTCTCTGCAAACTTCTTTTGAAAAGCGCTATACAAATAAAATATATCCTAATTTCTTATTCATTATCTTAGGCTCAACTGAATGATATTCTCACCCCACTATTTTAACCCACCTCACACCTCAGATTTAAAGGGCAAATATTAATAAGAGTAGATCTGAGGCCATCATGCAGGGTTGGGCAATAACTCAATATCCATCCATCCATTATCCAAACCGCTTATCCAGCTGTCAGGGTCACAGGGATGCTGGAGCCTATCCCAGCAGTCACTGGGTGGCAGGCAGGAAGACACCCTGGACAGGCCATCGAAGGGCAGAACTCAATATTATCATTCACAATCTTTCGTGTGTGGTACTGTATCGGAATGAATTTTGGTTCGTCGTATCTTGATACAGTTTTGTCTAAACTGATAAGAATCTATGACCAAACATTTCTCACAGAATGAGCTCTGAAATATTTGAGGGAGTCTTCTTTGAAAAACAGCTTTTTATATAGTAATTTGCCAAACAGTTCAATGTGACGAACCTTTGATTCGTAAATATGGTATTTTTGCATATCTTGTATATTTTGTAGGCAGATATACACAAACGTGTGTCTGAGTGTGTGTATATATATTACCTTATATTATATTAAGATAGATGTAGGGGGAATATATATTTAAATCATTGTGATTTTACACCCTGATAAAGTGTAATGCTACAGGGGTTTTGCCCGTTCAGTAGGTTCATTTCCAGAAACACCAGGCACGGTCAACCATATGTCTTCAAGTGCCAAGAACATGCAGGTTTCCCCTCAAAACCAATCAGTATTTCAGGTGACTACACGCACACAAGTCAATCCATTTCTAGTTCCCAGTGAAATAATCCGGTTTAGTGGATGGTTGGGCAGCGAAATCTGTCTACTCTCGCCGCCTCATGACACATGGTTTGTCCGTCTGCTTCTGGACAAACTGCTGCCCTCATCAATCCACAGAGGTGACGCAACCACCAGACCAGACAGTCAGCTGCTGAAACTTGGCCACGTGTTCGTCAAGTTAATCGGAATGATCAAGGTGTCATTCAGCTGCACAGGGTGGAAAGTGGTCGTGTGGCCTTTCTAAACGTGTGTGTGTGTGTGTGTGCACGTTACCTTCTTTGGTCTGTGCGCTGGTTATCTGCAGGTCGCAGTCGGCGGCTCGGAGTCTCTCCCGTCCCATGATCTGCCTCTTCAGCTCCCTCAGCGTGATGTGCGGGCCGTCGAAAACCACCGTGTCGTACTTGAGTTTGGAGGAGAATTTGTAGTGTACGTGGGCCATACTGTCACACGACCAAGAGCCGGCAAACCCGCGGGCGACTCAACAACCGCTGACAAGGCGTTATAACCGGGCAACGTCAGCTCGGGACTTTTTCGCTGGGGGGGGCCAAGGCAAGTTGGTTAGCAGTTTAAGCTAGCTCGCTAGGCGGCGTTAGCCACCGACCGCACTGGAACTCAATGGGCTAGGCTAACAAACCCCGGGCGGGCTAATGTCGGTTAACGTCGCCGAAAACAAGGCGGCTCGGAGCCGGCGCAGCGGCGGCATTCGCCGCGTCGACGAACTAACGGCGGGGACTCGGTCTCTCCGGATCCAAATCAAACTTCTGGTTTCTCCCCCCCCCCTCTGGCCCCGTCCATGTTCGCCGGCCCGGAGCGCTGGTTTGACGGAGGACGCCAGCTGTTTCCACGACTCGTCATCACAATCGCGGCGTCATGCGCACCAGGTGCGCCGCCGCTACGGGATCCCGGGGGGGCCGCTTTTCCCGCGTAACGGCGACGTTTTACTTTTACGCTTATTTCGGGGAAGGGAAAAAAAAACAAAAAGGCTCGTATTCAAAGCGACGCACCGCCGAGTTCAGCGGTTTTGAAAATGAATTCGAACGCCACGTCGGCGTCGTAGAGCGGTACGGTTGCCATGGTTACCACGTACAGTCGTCGTAGTAGGACGGCCACTACAGGTTATGTATGTCATAATAGTGCGATATATAAGAAGCAGTAGTATAGTTACTTTAAACAGGAAGTGTATATATTTATACTTTACGACTGCGTTTACTTTATACCACCGAGTTCAGCGTTTTTGAAAATAAATTCGAGCGTCACGTCGGCGTCGTAGAGCGGTACAGTTGCCATGGTTACCGCCATAGGCGTTTCTAGCCCATTTTTTTGGGGCAGCACCCCCCAAAAATATATATATGTATAGACTAGAAGAACCCCGCTACAATGTAGCGGTTTGGTTATCCACCCGTCTAAATCTCCCTCCTCTTCATCCTGCCAGCTAACTGCCTTCCCCCTGCCCCTAACCCCCCCCACTCCAACTCCCTCCCCTCAAATGCTCAGAATCATCTGAAATGTCGAGAAAAGTGGTTTTTAGCCATATTTAGAAACATGCATATTTTGCATATTT
Source organism: Lampris megalopsis (assembly GCA_022114975.2). Lineage (NCBI taxonomy): Eukaryota > Metazoa > Chordata > Actinopteri > Lampriformes > Lampridae > Lampris > Lampris megalopsis. Next base: position 93,768 of record JAJHIY020000379.1, read on the forward strand.
CTGCATTATTAATTATGCATAATTTTAATTTTCTGCTATTTTTTTATAGGTGCCCCCGATCATCCCCGATCACCTCCAAAAAGAATCAAGGCCCCAAGTGCTTTAGTTTGGCCGTTTATAGACTCTCACACAGACACACGCCACACACCAGACACACGTGGTGACAATATAGGAGTAGATTGTATTTTTTCATATTTGTGCGAAATAAAGTTGAAAGTTGAAGTTGAGTTGAAACGAAATGTGCCCAAGTCAAATTCGACTCGACGAATTTCCCCCAGCCCACAAGCAGTGCAACATACAGACAAAAACACATTCAAGAAGTACAAGAGCACACATATTCAAACTAACACACACACACACACACACACACACACACACACACACACACACATATGTAAACTACTAATAAGACCCGTTAGCCCCTAGCTAACGGGTCTGACCCTTTAGCCGAGCGGTTAGCGATGTCGCCTTGTGGTGCAGTACACCCCGTATCGAATCCCGCACCGGGCAAGAAAATAACCGGTAACATGTATGTATATATAACTCACTGTCCAAGGGAACAAACGCCAGCCAGGATGATTGTCGGAACCGCCGGTCTGCATGGGCTAGCAGTTAGCCTAGCCTGCCCCGCTTCCGCGTACTATCAGACCGCCCTCGGTGTTACTTCCTCGGGTGCAGCTCCGGGCAAGGCCGCGGGCCCTGGGGCAACAGTGCAGCGGACCAAGCTCTCCCAGCCGATCCAGCGCCAGCTCTTCCAGCTGATCCAGCGCCGGCTCTTCCAGCCGATCCAGCGCCAGCTCTTCCAGCCAACAAACGAAGACAAAAACTTAGACGTGGACAAAGACACTGCGTACACTGTACTGGGTGAGGCCGCCGCAAATGTGGATTTGCGCCGCCATCTTCCCACACCGGTACTGGGTGAAGTCGCTGCAAACGTCCGCCATCTTCCCACACCGGAAGCGGAAGCTCATGTCATGGTAGCTAGCGCTATGTGAAGTAGTAGTAGCAGTTGCTGCATAGTAATACACTGGTCAACACAATTTTTCTTGCATGGGGTTTTTCAACTGATTCCAGCTAACTTTTGGGTGCTGAATCCAAATCTGGCATTAGTTTTTGCCTATCACATCAGGTTTTTGAACTATGAAAAATCATTATTTCTTGAGAAAACAGCAATTTTACACTCGGAAGTTAAAAAACGCCGTTGCATTAGAAGGTCGATAGATGCAAAACTGATTACAATAAATAAATAAACACTCAGCCTAGCATGACATTACTTAGGAAATGAATAGGGGTCATGTTTATCCCCACCAAGAGTGCCAGACTAGATGGCCAACTTTTGTAAAATCCTGAATAAGGAGCATACAGATAGCACCAAAACTTGACGTGATAGAGCAAATCTGAGCTCAGATTTGGATTCAGCAGCCCAAAATTAGCCAAGAACAGTTTCCAAAGTCCGTGCAAGAAAAAAAAACTATATTTTTGTAGACCAGTGATATCATAGCCAAGAGTGCATGCCATGTTGAGTACATCAACTGTACTTGTGTTTTAGGTCATCAAGAGGTGCTGAATATGATAAAGTATACAGTGAATTTAGATTGGCACATGTCAGTATAACAGACATATCATCATAAGAGCACTGCAGGTGGAAGGAGGACACAGCAGGAGACACTTATGATAGTGGTGTGTAAGTAAGGACACAACAGCAACTGCCAGCGCCAATGGTTCATAGTAGCATTAAGGTACCAAATGATAGTTTGAAAAATCTTGCGTAGAACCAAACCATTTAAGGTTTAAAGTAGGCCTGGAAGAAGCAAGTTTTAGGCCTTTTTTTGAAGGAAAAGTGAGTCATTATCTCTTTTGAAGACCGGGACTTCATTCAACTGTTTTGGGGCCAGGAGAAAGAAAAGTCTGGACCTCTAACTGGTCACTTTTGTCCTTACCCCTAAATCCATATTTTAGATTCAAATTACATTCAATAAAAAAATGTTAAAAATTTACAACAGGTGTTGTCTACATGTGTAACTTTCCATGAGTTTATTTAGTTATATACTTATGAGCCATATAGTACATGATTTCTTGTCCTATAAATATGAGCTGTGGAATATTTATGACGTTCACTCTCATAATTGCCTTTTTTGAGTTGTTAAATCCACAAAGGAGATAAAATCCTTTATTCTGAGGCAGGGTATTCATGTTCCGGTGTTGGTCATGATAAGCCTGTTGGTTACGGTTCACACCACTAGATGGCGAGCGCGCACCATAAGTAGCCTCTGCTCCATCCTGGCCCGTCAGTTCTCTTATAATTCCTCGCCTTTCCATAGGTATTTGTAAAAAAAAAACAACCGTAAAATGTAAAGTTCTCAGCTCTGAAATCACAATTCCACGAGGTACACTAGATAAAAACACCACTTTGTCAAATAAAATGGATTAATCCTTGACGAGGTCGGTCGAGGTTCGAATCCCCGTGTTACCTCCGGCTTGGTCGGGCGTCCCTACAGGCACAATTGGCCGTGTCTGCGGGTGGGAAGCCGGGCGTGGGTATGTGTCCTGGTCGCTGCACTAGCGCCTCCTCTGGTCGGGCGGGGAGCCTGTTCGGGGGGGGAAGGGTTACTGGGGGGAATAGCGTGATCCTCCCACGCGCTATGTCCCCCTGGTGAAACTCCTCACTGTCAGGTGAAAAAAAGCGGCTGGCACTAGCGCCTCCTCTGGTCGGGCGGGGAGCCTGTTCGGGGGGGGGGTTACTGGGGGGGAATAGCGTGATCCTCCCACGCGCTACGTCTCCCTGGTGAAACTCCTCACTGTCAGGTGAAAAAAAGCGGCTGGCGACCCCACGTGTATCGGAGGAGGCATGTGGCAGTCTGCAGCCCTCCCCGCATCGGCAGAGGGGGGTGGAGCAGCGACCGGGACGACAAAAAAGAAAAAGAAAAAATTGTGCAGCATGGAGTCCCTGTGATCATTCGTGTTTAAGTTATCAAACTATATTTTGTCTTCCAAGAGTCACACGTTTATTTGTCACGTGCTTCACGTACAGGCACAAGTGACGTCAGCGACTGAGATTGAGTCAGCCCCCCCCCCCGTCTCGGTCGTTGCTCCACCCCCTCTTGCCGACTCGGGGAGGGCTGCACACTACCACGTGCCTCCTCCGATACAGGTGGAGGCCGCTTCTTGTCACCTGACAGGGGGACGCAGCGCGGAGGGGGATCATAAATTTTGACTGTGAACCACGGGAGGAAAGGAGGAAAGACATGACAAACCTTGAAAAGAAAGGGGACAAAGTGTGTGTTTGTGAGAGAGAGAGAGGGGGGGGGGAGAGAGAAAGGGGGAGAGAGGGAGATTTGTTTTATTTTACAGAACCCTTTATTAAGCAATTGGTACACAGACAAAAGAAAATTAACTACAATAGTGCAAGTAAAAACAAAGCAAGAGAGACAAGGTTGAGATGGCTTGGACATGTGTGGAGGAGAGATGCTGGGTATACTGGGAGAAGGATGCTGAATATGGAGCTGCCAGGGAAGAGGAGAAGAGGAAGGCCAAAGAGGAGGTTTATGGATGTGGTGAGGGAGGACGTGCAGGTGGCTGGTGTGACAGAGGAAGACAGGAAGAGATGGAAACGGATGATCCGCTGTGGCGCCCCCTAACGGGAGCAGCCGGAAGTAGTAGTAGTAGTGCAAGTAAAAACAAAAAACAAAAAAGAAAGATACGCCAACAACACAGCCAGGACTTTCCCTCGTTAAACCAATTAGGAAGAGGAGACCAGGTCTTCATCATCTCCCGCTGAGCAAAATACTACCCCTTATTGCCCATTTAAGGCTGAAAGCCTCTAGATTGTCTACCATTTCGCAGTAGGCGTGCTCCACCCTGAGCTGAGCCTCCAGCAGTCCAGTAAGAACCTGCACAGGGTCCACATAGCCCACCACCTTGGACCCGGGTCTTACGGCTCAGCGAGGTGGCTAATTTGGCAGTAGCTGATATGAAGTTTATAAGCATGGACCATATAGAAACAACTGAAAAGAAAAAGCCCCCCCCCCAGTCCAAAATCCAACCCCTTACCAACTCAAATATACCCACCAATCTAGGACACTGGACAAATAAATGCATTAAGAGTTTCACACTGTGAACAAAAAAGACACGCCGCCCTTTGATCAGGATCCAGGTGCGTTCTGTGTCTGTTCGTGGCTATCGCTCCATGCACAATCCTACACCGGAGGTCAGCTGACCGTTTATCAACCGGTAGCTTGTACAGGGACCGCCAGCAGCCTTTCGAGGAAGAGTCTTGGCCAAAAAAAAACTCAGTCCACATCGATGCTTTCATGGCCTACAGAGACTGAAAACGCCTCACCTTCACACACAGGATGTAAGTTGCCTTTTTTTTCCAGGTCCTCAAACCTATCCAGCCATGGGGTCGTCAAAGAAAGGAATTGGCCTTCCACCTCCTGCCACTCCCCCACATTAGGAGAGACAGTCAGCTCTGGAATGCTATATTCCACATCCTCCTCCTACTGGCCAGCTATCTCGTGGTTCTCCATCAGAAATGTCCTCAGGTATTCTGGAGGCGACGCACATGCCTCCTCGATGTTATGATTCAACCACCTGGGTCTGATGTCGGTGCATTGTTGCAGGGCCCCAGCGGGCGTCAGCAGATGTCCCAGCTTCACACATCCGGCCTCTTTCAGAGAAAGGCTTATGCTGGGGTCCACGGTGGTGTAGCGGTCTAAGCATCGGCTTTGAGTCGATGCAGTTGCCCACTGGGGACCGGGGTTCGTGCCTCGGTCTCGTCAGATCCGACTATGGCCAGACTCGATGAAGCAGCAATAATTGGCAACGCTGTCTTTGGGAGGGGGGCGGAGTTGGCTTGTGTTCATCACATAAAGTGTCTCTGTGTGTGTCGGAAAAAGCAGTGATTCGGCCTGGATTCCCCTTGTCACGAAAGTGGCGAGGCGTCTCCTTCGAGACTGCCGGCCGGAGAGATGCAGTTGGTGAGCGCATGCAGTATGAGGGTGGGTGTTTGAACTAAAATAGGGAGCGATTGGCCACTAAATTGGGTGGAAAAAGGGACAAATCAGAATTATTTTTTTTTCAATAAAAAAAGAAAGTCTTATGCTGGCTGAGGACAGGGTCCGGGCCTGTATAGAGCTGTGGCAAAACAGAGGCTCCTCAAACAGCCACGGACCAGCCATAGCAGCAGGCTCCCTGGAGGCCTTCGGGATCTCCCATGCATCCAGGACAGAGGTGTAGAAAGGCAACAGACCTGTCAGATCTGCCTTCTCCAGCCTCAGCAGAAACAGTTGCTTACTGTATCCCAGATGACCAGCTGTCCACAGGATGAGCTTGGCTGTATCTAGCCACCGCACACCCCAGTGGTAAAGCGGTCTCTGTCCAGTCTAAAGCCCATCGCCTGAGAGGTTATGTCCACAAGACCCTATCCTCCTTCGTCCACTGGGAAATATAAGGCAGGGGCTCGGACCCATTGCTGCCCTGACCAGAAAAAGTCCACTATGGCCTGCTGAATGTCTTCAATCAGGCCTCTTGGTGGAGGTAGAACAATCAGTCTGTGCCACAGTGTCGAAGCAACCAAGTTATTGGCAACCAAAACTTAACCGCTATACGGCAGCTGGGGTAGCAACCATTTCCATTTAGACAACTTGGCACACATTTTCTCCATCACACCCTGTCAATTCCGCCTCTGATAATACTCTGTGCCTAAAAATACCCCCAACACCTTCGTCTCTCTTCTCCCCCACTGCAGACCTGCAGGCAGACTGGGTGCTGCCCTCTCTCTCCGCTGTAAGGCCTCACTCTTTGCCCAGTTTACTTTTGCTGATGAAGCCTTCTGATACAAGCCCGGGCTGTCCTGTAGTGCCTCCACGTCCCCCGGATCACTGACAAACACATTTAAATCATCCGCGTAGGCAGAAACTATCAAAGGTAGGTTGCGTTGTGTGCCTGACAGTGAAAGCCGCTGAGACGGCTTCTCAGCCTGCACAGCAGAGGTTCAATAGCCAGACTGTAAAGCTGCCCTGAGATGGGACAACCCTGCCTTATCCCCCTCTGCACAGGGATTGGCTGGCTCAACCCTCCCCCAACCTTCACCAAACACTTAGAACCACTGTGCATTAACCCCAGCCATGATACAAAATGGTCACCAAAACCAAAAGCCTTAAGTACTGAAAACAAATAGCCACGGTACACCCTGTCAAATTCTTTTTCTTGATTTAAGGAGAGAATGCCAGTGTCAAGATCATAAAGTTTACTACATAGGTCAGTCACATCTCGAAAAAGATTTTCCATTATTGTTCTGCCCTGTACACAGTATGTTTGGTCCATATGAACATGTATACCCAGACAGTCTCAGTCTGTTTGACAGTGCTCTGGAAAGCACTTCATAGTCCGAGCATAAAAGGGCCACTAGCCTCCAGTTTTTCAGCAAAGCTAAATGTTCCGTAACACTTTAGTATGGGGAACATATTCTAAGTAAAAAAACTTAATTACTAGTGAATTAGTAATGATGAAGATGTCACTTTAGTATGGGGAACATATTCTAAGTAACAAAAACTTAATTTACAGTAATTTAACACTATGAACACTTGTAGTTTTGTGTTTTGTTATGTAAGAACAGACCATATTCATTACGTGTTAGTAAGGGAGAATAACTCTTCTTGTGGTACTACCACCTTATAAAGTCCATACTAAGCAAAGCATATTGAGATGGTACTACTAATAAGCAATGATTCTGAGGTTATAGAGGGAAAACTCATAGTTAATGGCTTACTGGTGGTATAATAAGGCCATGCAGAATAAGGCATTAATGAGTATGTAATAATGACCAATGAAGAGCCAACATGTTGCTAATTTGCATGCTAATAAGCACCTAATTAATGGTGACTACGTTCCCCATACTAAAGTGTTACCAAATGTTCCTTTTGAGGAAGCAGGGAGAGAACTGCCCTTCTACAAGAGACATCCATCGTCCTTGTACGGAAGCACTCCAAGAGCACTTCATGCAGGTCAAGTCCAACAGAACACCAGAAGTCAGTGGTGAGCCCATCTATTCCTGGAGCCTGTCCTGAAGCCATCTGACCAACAGCTACAGTCAGCTCCTCCAAGTGGAGTTCCTCTGCCCATAGGACAGATGGAGAATACAGAGGAAAATCTGAAAAAAGGGACAGCAAACAATTCAAACTCCACGCCAATCCCACATTCACCATCCCCACTCACGCTTATACACCCAAACTCCCAGCATGCAGTGCAGAGCGAGAGTATACGCACACACACACACACACACACAAACACACACACACACACACACACAAATATGCATGCAGGCACACACAATATGCACGCAATGTGTTAGCTCTGGGTGTTGATGTGTTTGTGTTGCCATAGGTATCTGGGGGTTTCTATGGGTTTCTGGAGACGCTGTGATGTCACAGGGAAGCTGGAAGTGCCTAGCTTGATAAGGACTGCGAGATGATTGGCTGGCCTATTCAGAGAGAGAGAGCGAGAGAGAGAACGATGGACGGATGAGAGAGAGGTGCATAGAAAGTGGATGATTTGAGAGAGGAATATTTAACGATGTGTTTTGCACTCTCAACCATCCCACCCCATTCTCTCTCTCTCTCTCTCTCTCTCTCTCTCTCTCTCTCTCTCTCTCTCTCTCTCTCTCTCTCTCTCTCTCCTGCCTGCTCTGCTCAGGGGAGGGATTTGCCCTATCTTCCCTGGCTTAGTGCACTATTATGAAAGCAGTGGGAGGATGGAGAGAGACTCGGGGAGAGAGAGAGATACAGGGAGGGAGGAACAGTTTGGCGGAAAGAGACAGGAAGAGAGAGAGAGAGAGCGAACAGAGAAAGGAAAGCTGCAATAGACCGAGGGAAAGAGAGGTAGTGGTTGAATGGAACAGAGGATAAAAGAGAAACAGCTGCTGCTTTTAAAACTGATGTTCTTATCATGATCTGATACAGGACGTATTCAGAGAGTCAGCCATCAAAGAGCTGGTTCTGAACATTTACATCCACTGCTATGTGTGTGTGTGTGTGTGTGTGTGTGTTACATGTCTGTCAAATATATGTGTTATACGTATCTGTTAAGCAAAGTGTGTATTTGTAAGTACGTGCACACACAATGTAGAAATGGGAGAGTATGTCCATACCCAGACAGCAAAATTGCTGTGGCCCGGATCCGTCCCACACCCAACTTCCATCTTTCTTTCATCCGGCCCACATACCGCGTGGAATGATGGCACTTGGGCGGTCCGCTCCTGTTTGCCAGATCTGGGCCAGAACCAAGCCATAGCAATGCTGCATGTGCCACATATGTGCCAAAGGTGGCCCATATTTGTTTTGTGATATTTGGGCCATATTCACCATTTACCACACAGGCCACTTCAGGGTCACATCCAGATCACATGTTGCCCAGAGCACCGCATCTTTGCCACAAAAGGCCCACATGTGATTTGACAGAATTTGGGCCATATTTGCTATTATACATGTGGGCCACTTCAGGCTCACATCAACTTTGTCAGGGCCAGAAGAAGGCCATCAGTGCTGCAGCACTGCCTGAAGTGGCCCACATCCGGATGCTGTCTGGGCATACAGTATTCGTGACTTTGTGAGCATGCGTTTGTGACATGTGTAAGGGCACTGGTCTAATAATGTGTGCGCTTGCAGACATGCCAAGATGATGTTTGTGATGGAAGACTGATGTTGAAGGAGTGCTGGCATATGTCTCATGTTAGCATGTGTGTATGTTGCAGAGAGAGAGAGAGAGAGAGAGAGAGAGAGAGAGAGAGAGAGAGAGAGAGAGAGTGCCACATGCATGATGCACATGCACATAAGTTAGTATTCCCATACTGTATGAATTCCACAGTTTGATGAATTCAGCCCAAGCAGCATTGATTCCTAGTAGAAGCCTGACTAAATGCCTGGTGGACTGGCTGATGCTACCTGAATTAATTAGTGGGTAATTTCTAAACATCTACTACTTTTGGACGGAGTATGCATGACTGACTGTGTGAGAACGGCTGGATGGTTAAATGATAACTGACTACTGAACTCACCGGGTAAAGGATAGTCCCTTTTCTATCACAACCCGGGTCTTATTTTCATAGTTTTTTTTATTTTTAAATTTTTAAAATTTAAATTATTAATTTTTATTTAAAAAAACGTTTAGTTTTTAATTTTTTTTAATGTTTAATTTTTTCTTAATTAAATTTTTTTTCTTATTTTCATAGTTTTTTTATTTTTACATTTTTAAAATTTTAATTATTAATTTTTATTTAAAAAAACGTTTAGTTTTTAATTTTTTTAATGTTTAATTTTTTCTTAATTACATTTTTTTTCTTATTTTCATAGTTTTTTTATTTTTACATTTTAAAAGTTTTAATTCTTAATTTTTATTTTTTTTAAAAAAGTTTAGTTTTTAATGTTTAAATTTTTTTTTCCTTATTTTCATAGTTTTTGCCAGCATAAATATCGGTTCTGATGTCATTTTACTCACCGGCTTGATTTTGGAGATTGTGGACTCGGGACCACCGCAGGACCCAGCTTTACAACCCCAGCTTTACACCTGCAGTTTCATTATTTATTTCTGTCCTCTCTCGTTGGTTGTGAAGCACCTTTAACGCTGACTTTCATTGTGTTTTTTCTGCTTGTGATTGTTTTGACTGACTTCTTTCTAATGCGTGGCACCTTGAGCTGCATGCCATGTATGAAAGGTGTTAAATAAAGTTTATCATAATAATAATAATTATTATTATCATTATATTCCATGTACTTTTCCTGTTCTGTGCAGATTTGTATGTTTTTACTTTTAAGTTTGACTGGTTGATGGATGGATGGATGGATGGATGGACGGATGGACCGTCACTTTATCAGGACAGCCATTATGTCATTTTACTTCCACTTTCACAACCAATTTGTCTTCTATGTCTTCTTTCAAGCTCACCAGTGACTAGCTTATTGACCATAACCACTGAACACTTTCACATTTCTTATCTGTCATCCTCCATCCCTCTCTCCTTCCCTTCCCTCCTTGTCACATTCCTATCATGCTTCTCAGGCCCCATCCACCCATCCATCCACCCGTCCATCGATCCATCCATCGATCCATTCCATCCATCCATCCATCCATCCATCCCTTTTCCAGTCTCCTTTAGCTTTTCTCGTCCCCTTATTTTCACACTCTCCTGATCATCCATCTTGACCTCCCCCCCTCCTCCCTCCCTCCCCCTCGCTCTCTCCTTGTCTCTTTCTGCTTGAGTAGTCTTTGCAGCTGAAAGCATTTTTTTTTCACGCTGCAGATGGCCATAGTGTCGCCCTACTCAAGAAACACACACACACACGCACACACGCACACACACAGACACACACACACACACACACACACAGTTGAGACTGCTCTTTGGCAGCTGTGGTGTGTGAGAGTGGTCGCCTCGAAGACTCAGCTGTCCGGGGGAAAGGGATCTGACTGTAAGCCAGCGTGACCCCCCGGACCGATGTTTTATTCATTCACCGATTCGTGCATCTGAGTTCTGACTGTGTGAAGGTGATTAAAATCGGGTACAACTGTTCTTAATAAAACTGATTAATGAGGCGTAAAACAAAAGGGTCACCCCGCTACCGAAACACGAAACAGGAAGAAGCGGCTGTCACTCCCAAATTGATTGACAGGTCTGTTAATACGATGGCTAATGCTAAGAAACGACCAAATCTGAGTTTCTAATGTTTTCCGGCGCTGTAAACGGTTTGTTCGCATCGCTCATGGTTGTGCAGGTTGGAGTAAAACAGACCTATACTTTCAGTTACCATCGGTGTGGGAAGATGGCGGCATGAATTTATGTTTGCGGCGGCCTTACCCAGTACTGTCCATGCAGTGTCTTTGTCCACGTCTGTCCACGTCTTCATTTCATGGCTGCGAGAGCTTGGTCTGCTGCATCCTGTAGGCCCAGGGACCACGGCCTTGCCTGGAGCTGGGCCCAAAGAGGAAACACCGAGGGCGGCCTGACAGGACGCTGAAGCTAAGCTAAGCTAACTGCTAGCCCATGCAGACCGGCAGTTCCGGTAACACCAAGGGCGGTCTGACATGACGCTGAAGCATGGCAGGCTAAGCTAACTGCTAGCCCATGCAGATCGGCAGTTCCGGTAACACCGAGGGCGGTCTGGCGGCGGCCTCGCCTGGCCTTGACTGTGTTTTTGGTGTCATTGTGTGGAGTGTGGGGAGGTGTGTTGAAGGTGTCTGGATGGGAGAGCTGGCACTGGATCGTCTGCGAGAGCTTGGTCTGCTGCATCCAGTGGGCCCAGGGACCACGGCCCTTCCTGGAGCTGTGCCCAAAGAGGAAACACCGAGGGCGGTCTGACAGGATGCAGAAGTGGAGCAGGCTAAGCTAACTGCTAGCCCATGCAGATCGGCAGTTCCAGTAACACCGAGGGCGGTCTGGCGGCGGCCTCGCCTGGCCTTGACTGTGTTTTTGGTGTCTTCGTGTGGAGTGTGGGGAGGTGTGTTGAAGGTGTCTGGCTGGGAGAGCTGGCGCTGGATCGTCTGGGAGAGCCTGGTCTGCTGCATCCTGTAGGCCCAGGGACCACGGCCCTGCCTGGAGCTGGGCCCAAAGAGGAAACACTGAGGGCGGTCTGACAGGATGCTGAAGCGTGACAGGCTAAGCTAACTGCTAGCCCATGCAGACCGGCAGTTCCAGTAACACCGAGGGCGGTCTGGCGGCGGCCTCGCCTGGCCTTGACTGTGTTTTTGGTGTCTTTGTGTGGAGTGCGGGGAGGTGTGTTGAAGGTGTCTGGATGGGAGAGCTGGCACTGGATCGTCTGGGAGAGCTTGGTCTGCTGCATCCAGTGGGCCCAGGGACCACGACCCTGCCTGGAGCTGGGCCCCAGGAGGAAACACCGAAGGCGGTCTGACAGGATGCAGAAGCGGGGCAGGCTAAGCTAACCACTAGCCCAGCAGACCGGCGGTCATCCCGGCGTTTGCTCTCTCGGACAGTGTTTTTTGTAGTTTGTATATATGTGTGTTCTTGTGGTTTTTCCACATGTGTTTTTGTCTTTGTGTTGCGCTGCTGTGGGCTGGGGAAACGATATTTCGTTTCATTTCATGTGCCGCAAGTACATGAAATGAAACAAAAAGTGTACATGACAAATAAAGTGTTCCTGATCCCTGAGAATGTTTATTTTTCATCTCCAACTCTTGACATATGTATGTAAATATACCTACATGTTATTACATGTTATAACTCAAACTCTTGACATATGCATGTAAATATACCTACATGTTATTACATGTTATAACTCAAACTCTTGACATATGTATGTAAATATACCTACATGTTATTACATGTTATAACTCAAACTCTTGACATATGCATGTAAATATATCTACATGTTATTACATGTTATAACTCAAACTCGACATATGTATGTAAATATGCCTACATGTTATTACATGTTATAACTCAAACTCTTGACATATGCATGTAAATATACCTACATGTTATTACATGTTATAACTCAAACTCTTGACATATGCATGTAAATATACCTACATGTTATTACATGTTATAACTCAAACGCTTGACATATGTATGTAAATATGCCTACATGTTATTACATGTTATAACTCAAACGCTTGACATATGCATGTAAATATACCTACATGTTATTACATGTTATAACTCAAACTCTTGACATATGCATGTAAATATGCCTACATGTTATAACTCAAACTCTTGACATATGCATGTAAATATACCTACATGTTATTACCTGTTATAACTCAAACTCTTGACATATGCATGTAAATATACCTACATGTTATTACATGTTATTACACGTTACATGGTCAAATAAATCACACACTTGCCCTTTAAATGAGCTGTTGAGTGAAACGCTGAAGTTATTTGCCTTCATTTCACCCTGGGTACAACGTGCAGCAGCGCCGCCGTCTGGAATGGAGCGCAGAGGATGATGGGAGTTGGTGTGCGCGCGTGCGTGTGCGTGCGTGCGTGTGTGTGTGTGTGTCTCACTCAGAGATACATCAGAATGGACAAGTTCCTGTTTCCATCTGTGTGAATGTTGTTTTCTTCTTCTTTTGGTGATCGGATGACAGTGTTGTTTGTCCTTTGGCCACCAATGGTGTTGACCTATAGACACACACACACACACACACACACACACACACACACACACACACACACCGTTTCCTTCTTTTTGGTAGATACAATGACAACAAACATACAGCAACATGACAACACACACACAGGCACTTTTGTGCATGCTTACACCCAGACGTGAACATACACGAACTTGGACAAACTCACACAAAACAAGCACACACACACACACACACACAGATGCAGACATAGACACATAAACATGTACATGAGTGAAATTAATAGTAACACTTTCATCAGGGGACTTGTTCTCTCTCTCTCTCACTCACACACACACACACACACACACACACACACACACACACACACACACACACACACACACACACACACACACACACACACACACACACACACACACACACACACATATTGTGGTACTGGGAAATGGGCAGCCATGTGGCAGACCCACAGGCAGCAAAAACTGCCAGCTGACTTTGTAGAGCAAGTGTACTCTGCCACACACACGCACATACACACACACACACACACACACACACACACACAAACCAAGCGTGTTGTCAATGTGCTTCTTAAGAGTGACCACTGCTGCAGCAGCATGTTAGCTTGGTCTGAAGCGTGCGGCGCGTCTTCACACTGAACAATGGATTTGTCCTCCATTCACTGCACTGAACGGTGGATGACAAGCTGGAGATGAAGAAAGGATGGATGACTGAAAATATTCAAACCTACCTGTGCACTACATGAACCTACCTGTGTACTACATGAACCTACCTGTGCACTACATGAACCTACCTGTGTACTACATGAACCTACCTGTGTACTACATGAGCAGTGTGGTGAGGATCCATCCATCCATCCATTATCCAAACCGCTTATCCTGCTCTCAGGGTCGCGGGGGTGCTGGAGCCTATCCCAGCATTCACCAGGCGGCAGGTGGGGAGACACCCTGGACAGGCCGCCAGTCCATCACAGGGTCCACACACACACACACACACACACACACACACACACACACACACACCTAGGGACAATTTAGTATAGCCAATTCACCTGACCTACACGTCTTTGGACTGTGGGAGGAAACCGGAGCCCCCGGAGGAAACCCACACAGACTCGGGGAGAACATGCAAACTCCACACAGAGGACGACCCCCAAGGTTGGACTACCCCGGGGCTCGAACCCAGGATCTTGCCACCTGATATGCATTGTCATGGATATTGAATGTTGCATGGCGTTATATATCACTTCCTTTATCCACTATGTAGCACGAGAGAATGCCCACTAACTCAATTCAATTCAATTCAATTTATTGTCGTTAAAAACAATGTGCAGGCACTTATTAAAAATGAAATGAGGGCTGCGGCTTCACCAAACAGTGCAAGACAGACACAGCAAACACAGCAAACACAGTATAAGATATACACACATGAAGACCAAAAGCTAAAAATAAGTTAAAAAAGAGCAAGAGTACAAAATATCTACAGACATTCAGTGGGTGGCCAGATTCAGGTGGGCAACAGCTTGTGGAAAGAAGCTGTTTTTGAGCCCGGTAGTGTGGGCTCTGAGGCTCCTGTAGCGCCTCCCAGAGCGCAGGGGGGAGAACAGTCCATGGTTGGGGTGGGTGGGATCTCTGCTGATGCTGAGACCCCTTCGAAGGCAGCGTTTGTGATAAATGTCTTTTATGGCTGGGAGCTGGGTACCGGCGATGTGCTGGGCCACCTTGACGACCCGCTGCAGAGCTTTCTGGTCTACTGAGATGCAGCTGCCGTACCACACTGAGATGCAGCTGGTCAGGATGCTCTCTATGGTGCAGTGGTAGAAGTTGGTGAGACTTTTGGGGGATAGACGGGTGCTCCTCAGCCTCCTCAGGAAATGCAGGCATTGTTGGGCCTTTTTCACAAGAGCCTGGGTGTTTAATGTCCAGGAAAGTTCCTCGCTGATGTGGACTCCAAGGAATTCCAAGCTGGAAACACGCTTCACTTCCACCCCATTGATGTGTATGGGGGAGTGGCTGCAGCTTCTAGACCTCCTGAAGTCCACAATCAGCTCCTTCGTCTTCTGCACATTGAGGACAAGATTGTTGGTAGTACACCATGATGTGAGGTGCTGAATCTCGTCCCTGTAGGCCGTCTCGTCATTGTTGGTGATACGGCCAATGACTGTGGTGTCATCTGCAAACTTAACTATAACATTTGAAGGGTGAGTTGGCAGGCAGTTGTGGGTAAAGAGGGAGAAAAGGAGGGGGCTCAGAACACAGCCTTGAGGGGCACCTGTGCTGAGGGTCAGGGTGGAGGAGGTGTGGTCACCTAACCTAACAGACTGAGGTCTGTTGGTCAGGAAGTCCAGGGTCCAGTTACAGAGGGAGGGGTTGAGGCCAAGGGAGAGGAGTTTGGTGGTTAGTTTGGTGGGGATGGTAGCGTTGAAGGCAGAGCTAGAATCTATAAACAGCATCCGGATGTATGTGTTGTTAAGTTCAAGGTGGGCCAGAGCAAAGTGCAGGGCAGTGGCAATGGCATCCTCAGTAGACATTTGGGACGGTAGGCGAACTGATGTGGGTCGAATGTGGGGGGGAATAATGTTTTTGATGTGAGCCAGAACCAGTCTCTCAAAGCACTTCATGGCAATGGGGGTGAGTGCTATGGGTCAGTAGTCATTCAGACATGTGGATGTTGGTTTGTTGGAGACAGGAATGATAGAGGTGGTCTTAAAGCATGCCAGGACTATGGATTGGGACAGTGAGAGGTTAAATACAGTTATGAAGACCTCAGCCAGCTGGTCGGCACATTCCCGGAGGACCCGACCCGGTATGCCGTCCAGTCCAGCAGCCTTCTCTGTGTTCACTCTGCGCAGTGATTCTCTGACCTCTGCGATCGATAGAGTGAGAACCTGGTTTTCTGGGTGGCTGGGGATTTTTGTGACCGAGTCAGTACTGTCCTTGTCGAAGCGGGCGTAGAAATGATTTAGCTTGTCTGGCAGGGAGGCATCATGGACAGTGGGACCGCTATTGGAGCTTTTGTAGTCTGTGATAGACTGAACGCTTTGCCACATTCGCCGGGGATCGGAGTTATTGTGAAAGTGGTCCTCTATTCGTAAGGAATATTTATGTTTTTCTGTTCTGATGCCCTTTTTGGGGTTGGATCTGGCTGCGCTGTAGGCCTCACCGTTACCTGACTTGAACGCTGCATCCCGGACTTTCAGTAGCTGCCGGACCTCACTGGCCATCCAGGGCTTCTGGTTCTGGAAAGGCGCAGATTGATTTTTTTTGTTGTGACACTCTCAGTGCAAAAGTTAATGTAGGCTAGTATGGCAGATGTCTGTTCATTAATGTCTATATGGGAGCCATGGGTAGCTGAATGTGCAAAAATACTCCAGTCTGTGTTGTCAAAACAGTCCTGGAGTTCAGAGACTGCTCCTTCTGGCCAGATAGTGATTGTCTTTACTGCTGGCTTGACCCGTTTTATTAGGGGTTTGTAGGCCGGGACCAGGAACAGGCAGAGGTGGTCAGAATGCCCCAGGTGGGGACAGGGAGTAGCTTTGTATGAGTCCTTGATGTTTGTATTGAGATGGTCCAGGGTGTTTTGTGCCATAGTGGGGCAGGAGACATGCTAATGGAATTTGGGCAATACAGCCCTGAGGTTAGCCTGATTGAAATCACCACCCATGATAAAGGCATCGTCCGGGTGTTTGGTCTGTTGTCTAACGATGGCACGTTGTATATGTCACGTTGCTGTTGCCAGTAGGCAGTGCTACACAAGTGCGTCATTAATGCAGCAATATATTTAGTGGAGGTTGACTGACAAGCATTTTCATGAATATCGAACATTGGACGGAGTTAAATATCGCTTATTGCGTGTCCACTATGTGGCGCTACAGAACACCGACTGTAAGTCAGTTGCTGAATACCATGTGTAGACTGCACGGGAATAGACGTGAAAAGATATGAAATATTCCTTCAACGCATCGCTCTAGACAAAGACACACAACACATACGCACGTATACGTGCGTGCACATACACAAACGTACATGCAAGCAAGTATTGACAGCAGCACATGTGGAGATGAGGGAGTGTGGAGGCCTGATGTGTGGAGACGGGTTACAGTTTCGCTCGACGTTGCCGTCGCAGGTCTGACTGGTTTTAATCAGGACATCAAAGCCAGCGGCACGTCTCCCTCAGAGCCTCATGCAGTCCCACAGACAGCTGCTACCTGCCTCTGTCATCCACCTCCCCATCTCATCAGGAAACCAGCCGCATCATTAATTTGTGTGTGTGTGTGTGTGTGTTTTCCATCCCAATGGGCAACAAATATACCCATTAGGGGAGAAAAACCTGAAACCACCTTGTGGGGACATTTTTTGGGTCTCCGTGAGGAAAAGGTTCTATTTTAGGGTTGGGACTTGGGTATAGGGTGAAGGTTAGACATGTAGTTATGATGGTTAAGGTTAGGGTTAAGGGGCTAGGGAATAAATGGAGTCAATGAGGGGTCCCCACAAGTATAGGGAATAGCAGAAATCAGGAACATTTGTCATTTCACTGCATGCACTCGCGTACATGAAACAAAACATCGTTTCCCCCAGCCCACAAAAGTGTAACACAAAGACAAAAACACATATCCAAACTACCAGAACACACATATCCAGACTACAAAAACACACATTTCTAATATATCCACAAAAAAAAAATCACTGTCCAAGAGAGCGAACGCCAGCCAGGATGTCTGTTGGAACTGCCGGTCAGCTAGCAGTTAGCTTAGCCTGCCCCCGCCTCTGCATCCTCTCAGACTGATGTCGGTGTTTCCTCTTCAGGCACAACTCCGGGCTGGGCCGTGGCGCTTGGGCCCACCGGACGCAGGAGACTAGGGTCCCCCAGCCAATCCAACACCAGCTCTCCCAGCCAGACACCCTCGACACAGCTCCCCGCACTCCACACGACGACACCAAAAACACAGTCAACGCCAGGCGAGGCCGCCGCCAGACCGCCCTCGGTGTTATCGGAACTGCCGGTCCTGTCAGACTGCCCTCGGTGCTTCCTCTTCGGGCGCAGCTCTGGGCAGGGCCGTGGTCCCTAGGGCCACAGGACACAGCAGACCAAGCTCTCCCAGCCATCAAATGAAGTCAACTTAGACGCCAACGTGGGCGAAGACACTGCATGGACGGTACTGGGTGAGGCTGCCACAAATGCAAGTTCGCGCCGCCGTATGTATGTATGTTTGCTCGTTAGAATAGGAAAGGTAAGGATAAGCATAGGACGGCTTGCCGGGGTTGGCCATGTTATCAGATGAATGGCCAGATGTGTGTGTTTTGTTGTCTACATAGTATGTGTGTACACAGGTGCATTTACGTTTCTGTGTGGGCCTGCGTTTACATGCACGCTTCAGTTTCTGTGAAAGGTTTTGTAGTCTTCCTGTTGACAAATTTGAGAACGCACATTTTATTTTGTATGAAACAAATCCAGATATAGTTAACTTGACGTTAAGATTCTCCATATTACTTGCTGTAGCCCGAGTATGAACCCGGCCTAATCTACTGGTTAAATTTGGCATTTCGATGACGATAATTCGATGATGGCGGCGCAAATTCACGTTTGCCGCAGCCTCACCAAGAACCGGTGTGGGAAGATGGCAGCGCCAATTCACGTTTCGGTGGCCTCACCCAGTACCGTCCATGCAGTGTCTTTGTCCACGTTTGCATCTAAGTTTGTCTTCGTCTGATGGTTGGGAGAGCTTGGTTTGGTCTGCTGCGTCCTGTGGGCCCAGGGACCACGGCCCTGCCTGGAGCTGCGCCCGAAGAGGTAACACTGAGGGTGGTCTGACAGGACGCGGAAGTGGGGCAGGCTAAGCTAGCTGCTGGCCCACGCAGACCGGCAGTTCAGATAACACCGATGGTGGTCTGGTGGCGGCCTCGCCTAGTCCTGATTGTGTTTTTAGTGTCGCCGTGTTGAGTGCGGGGAGGTGTGTCGAAGGTGTCTGGCTGGGAGAGCTGGCGTTGGATCGGCTGAGGGAGCCTGGTCTGCTGCGCCCTGTGGGCCCAAGGACCACGGCCCTGACCGGAGCCCGAACAGGAAACGCCGAGGGCGGTCTGACAGGACGCGGAAGCGGGGCAGGCTAAGCTACCTGCTAGCCCATGCAGACCGGCAGTTCCGACAGTCATCCTGGATGGCGTTCGTTCTCCTGGACAGTGATTTTCTTCGTTTGGTTTAGATATAGTATGTGTTAGTTTGGATATAGGTGCTCTTGTAGTTCTTGTAGTGTTTGTCTTTGTGTTGCTCTGCTGTGGGCTGGGGGAAATGATGTTTCGTTTCATTTCATGTGCGCAAGTGCATGAAATTAAATGACAAATAAAGTGTTTCTGATTCTCATTCTAAAGTCTAATGCCAGGGGAAAACCCCAATTATTATGTTGATTGTCAGCACGTAGTTGAACAAACTTGTGTCTATTTATATAAGCATTAATTTGAAAGAGGTCTGTACATCCTAGCTACGAACACATATGCCTATCTCTTAACTACATACTAATGACCATAGGGAGTGCCCTTGTCACTTGAAATGCACATAGACTTCACACAGTGGTGTAACCTGGTTTTACTGCTGTGAGCCAGCTCGCACCCTCTTATTGGCAGGATCAGCTTTCAATCGATATCCTATTGATTGACATTTGGGTATTGGGGGAGGGAGAGACAGTAACAGAGAGAAGAGATAGGACTGAGTGCAGAGAAAGAGAGCAGACAAGAGTTAAGAGAATTTTCTCAGGGAGCACAAATGTGCTATTTCCATTCATTTTGTGAGTGTTGTAGCAAATTGAAGCACATGGAGAAGGAGTCACTATAGCTTGTCTTTAGTTAACTCTTTTTCTGTCAAGCTAATTTTATTTGTATAGCCCAATGTCACCAATTTGCCTCAAGGGGCTTTACAGCAACACAACATCCTGTCCTTAGACCCTCGCATCGGATAAGGAACAACTCCCTAAAAAAGAAACAACAACCCTTTAAAAATAGGAAGAAACCTCGTCTCCATCCTCACACTTGTCAGTCCTAAGTCACAGCACCCATCTACAGTAGAGCAAGATATACCACAACCTTTTAACAAGGTTCATCTGGTAAGACACTGCATTTAAGCAGTAGGCAAAGTACATTCAGTGCTAACTAGCTACCAGCCAATGCTAGCGATGAGCTTAACCTCAGCATAGCTCTACTTCTGAGTTTGAATTAGTTCACTTCTCATTGTCTATCAGACCTGCAACAGGGGGTTATTTTAATTTAATTGCTGTGCAATGCCAGTTTTTGTAGCTTTTGTTTGAGTACCATTTCATGTGGCTTAGGTTAACGCTGTCTCCAGGGGTTAAAGTGGGATTTGGTAAGTGGGGGATCTCTGTATTAGAGAGGTGGGCAAAAGTGCTAGCTAGCTAACGTTAGGCTAGCTAACCACTGGTCAGTAGTCCCGACGTTAGCATTGTTAGCTAATAATAGCTACCGGTAGCTAACGTTTGCTAGCTAGTTAGTTATTTGAATGAAAATATTGCATGGCCAGAGCTAAGGTTGGACAAACATAACTAGCTAGCTACCGGTAACGTTACCTGACGCTACCGATAGTTAGCTTGCCTAGCAGCATTCAAACAACTAGCCAGCAACTAGCTAGCAACGTTACCGGGTGGAAGATAGCTAGTTAGCTAGCTAGCTAACGTTACGTTCTGCTTGAATGAAAACCACAGCAGAGCTAGACAAAACTATTGGAAATACTATTGGAAATACACTGAAGATACTCACTCTTTGTGCCCCCCAGTCCAGGATAATAGTGCAGGTAGCAGGTCGACGCTCTCTCGAGTCTTGTCTGCCTGGTGCGGTGAACTGACCCTGACCCGTGCGCGTGAAGCCAGTCTCTTCTGACGTCATGTCCGGTGAAGCCACACAGCAGGCAGGTGCGGGTCACGTGAGGACGCGACGTCATTCAAACTTTTAGAAAAAGTAAAGTAGTATAAAAATAGAAGAGCGACTTTATTTGCGATTTATTTTGTAATGCTTGTGAATTGGCTGCATCGTGTTTTGTGTTTTAAATTTTACTGTGACAAAAAGGTTGAAATTACTCCTGTCTACAGAGTGCTGCCGGATCTCAGCTCCGCCCCCTCCGCTGATCCGGGGAGGGGCTGCAGACTACCACGTGCCTCTTCCCATACATGTGGAGTCACCAGCCGCTTCTTCTCACCTGACAGTGAGGAGTTTCACCAGGGGGACGCAGCGCGTGGGAGGGGAGGATCAGGATACCCCCCCCCCCCAGTCCGACCAGCGGAGGCCTCCCATCCGCAGACACGGATGGCAGGTAAGTTATTAATGTCTCGTCTGTTTTTAAATAAAAGAACACTATGCAGCGAAACAGAAGTGAGACAGCAGTATATTTTGGGGAGTTTCTGATATTGTATGAGGAATTTCTATTCTGTGGATTACTTTCTTTTTTTTTTATACCAACAAGCAGCCATCCGGAAAACTGTGTTTTAGTGGGGCTGGCATGCACGGTTCGTTTCATGAGATTTGTTATGGAGAAGAAGAAAAAAGAAAAACTCAGAGCACTGTGTCGTTATCTAAAGCCAGCAGGTGTGTGGACCAAACGGGAATTAAGGGAAAGTAGTCAAACAAATGGTGTCTGTGTTTTCGACAGACTGGTAAGGCCGCTTTATGTGGCAAGTCTGCTGTCATTAAAGTCCCCCTCATATTTTAAGCCATATGAAACGTCTTAAAGACGCAGCAGCCACTGCCTCACTCTCTGGAGGTATTTGGCTCCAGCGCAGTGTTTCTCAACCGGGGGTCCGCGGACCCCTAGTGGTCCGTGGTGTAATTGCAAGGGGGTCCGTGAAAATAAAATATCTTTAAAAAAAAAGATCCTATGACATTTATAGAAATAGGATTATTTTACTCAAATGTGACTGAGACCTTTATCTACCTAAACTATAAAGGGTAACAGGACTTTTTTCTCTAATTACATCTGTTTCACAAGTGTAATTCATTGTATTTTAATAAGAGATCTCGCTACCGCTTGCATTGTTAAAAGTTACTGCATAAAAATTCTGTTGTAACATATATCTGAAAGTTACTGAATACATATTCTGTGTTGTTACATATATCTGAAAGTTACTGAATACATATTCTGTTTTGTTACATATATCTGAAAGTTACTGAATACATATTCTGTTTTGTTACATATATCTGAAAGTTACTGCATAAGAATTCTGTTTTGTTAACTATATCTAAGTTACAACTGAAAGCTCTTATTTTTGCCCCAAAGAGTGACTAAATGCTATAATGCAATTTAAAATGCAGTTTCTACTGTTTCTATCAAATTGCAACCCCCCTCCCCCAAGATCAGGTGGAGGGGTCCTCAGGGTAGATCCAAAATACGCAGGGGGTCCAGGACCCCAAAAAGGTTGAGAACCACTGCTCTAGCAGACCTCCTCGCTGCCTCCTCATGGTTTCCATTTGCCTGTGTAATACCCAGGTACTTGTTACTGTCCTGTATATCTGTTATCCTGTCACCTGGTAATTCAACCCCTTCAGTCCTCACCACCTTTCTTCTTTTTGCCACAATTGGACCACACTTGTCCAGTCTGAATGATAACCAGGTGGTGGAGACATGCTCATGTATGGAACATGCATAACAGGAGGGACAGGATATTGCTGAGAATGACCAGGGAATACAGCAGCACCAGGTGGAGTTGGGACAACGTGAGCAGGATGGGGGAATAGCTTGGCCAGTAGGGATAGAATGTGGGCCAGATAGCACTTTGCCTGAAAGCACCTGTGAAACTACTACTACTTTCAGCTGCTCTCATTAGGGGTCGCCACAGCGGATCATCCGTTTCCATTTCTTTGAAAGCACCTGTGAAAACATGCTAAAAATTCTCATTTTGTGCGCACGTTGCTCATGCTGTAGTTTGAGCTGCGATTCAGCATCACTTGAAATATTGCTTTCTTTGCTGATAACATCAACTTTGATTTCTTCTTCTTGCTTCTGGTCCCAGGGCCTGGTAAGGAAATACATTTTAAATCTTTAACAGGGAGCCAACAGAGCTCACAGTCTCATTAAATCATCATGCACATTTTGTAATGTGGAAATTTTAAAGCTCATAACTATATATAATTTATTTATTATCCAAGCCGCTTATCCTACTCAGGGTCACGGGGATGCTGGAGCCTATCCAAGCAGTCATTGGGCGGCAGGCGGAGAGACACCCTGGACAGGCCGCCAGCCCATCACAGGGCCAACACAGTCACACCTAGGGACAATTTAGTAAGGCCGATTCACCTGACCTACATGTCTTTGGACTGTGGGAGGAAACCGGAGCAACGGGAGGAAACCCACACAGACACGGGGAGAACATGCAAACTCCACACAGAGGACGACCTGGGATGACCCCCAAGGTTGGACTACCCTGGGGTTTGAAACCAGAACCTTCTTGCTGTGAGGCGACCGTGCTAACCACTGTACCACCGTGCCACCTTGACTAGTTTTACATTTCTATAATTACGTTTCCACTTATCATAGAAAGAATGAACTGCACACAACTAACTAGTAACAAATATGATAAACTGCAGCTTATGATTAGAACCATTTCTATTAGAAACCATTCATTAATTGAAATAAATGATTGGAAGGCACAGGTTACTTGAACATCACCGTTAGTGAAAGCAAAAAATAAAGGCATATTCAACGTTATAATTGTTATAACGCAGAATAGAGGATGTTCTAGCTCCAGTGTTTACGAATAAGTACGAATCGTTTGATGCTTAAAAGTAGGGCTGTTACAACATTAGATTTTCACTATACAATTATTGTAGCAAAAATAATCCACGATAGCGATATTGTCGTGACATCATAAAAAATTTGGAAAAAAATAATGCTGTCAGTCAAATTCATCTTTAACTTTGTTTGTTGTGTGTTTTGTCTCTTTTCTGGCAAATGGATTACGCTAAAAATACGAGTGTAGGGAGGTGGGGAGAGAGTCTGTAACCATAACTGCATGCGAGGGTCTAAGGACAGGATGTTGTATTGGTGCAAAGCCCAGAGACAAATGTGTAATGGCTATACAAATAAAATTAATTTAACTGTACAAAAGTGCACAAAAAAGTTACACTTGAAGGATAGTGAAAAAGGCAACCAGATGAACTGATTAACAAAAGACTCACAAGGCCTAACGTCCTGGGTACGACGTTTAACTGCAACCGTCAGGTCGTCGGCGACTAAACCGGCGCCCCTACTTCAAGCCTTGGGTTGTTGTGAGGAGGGTCTGTGGACACCCAGCAGGAGTAAAAACAAAACCTGTCAAAGGATGGATGAGTTCCTCTGTGAACCAATGGCCATCCATACCTGGTGAGGAGATAGGGACCACCAGGTACTCCCCCTACTGACACACAATGACGACTCAACCAAAGAGGCATCAGCTGGGCTCCTACGACCTCCATAGGTTACAGAACTGATGATGATGATGATCACAAGGCTTAACCTCTGCCATCAATACGATATCACACGCGAAGTGACCTTTTGCAAAGTACCGCCCCAGAACGGTGCTTGTCCAACCCTACCTTAGCAACGGTCCGTCGAGCTTTCAAACACACCACAAAATGCTGAAACGGTGTGCCTATGGGATCTGCAGACCGGATACTAGATATGTGAAAAGTTTGGAGGGGGTGTCATTTTCTTTCCCTTCCCGAAACCCATCCAAAATCAACACAAATACCTGTCTGCTCCAAGCTAAGCTAGCTACTAGCTATTATTGATAGCTAATACAGCTAACGTATTATTACTGTTACTTTTACCCACACAATGCGCTGATTTCTTCCTCCATGTTTTGGTGTTTTCCGGCCACTTCCTGGATAGTTCTGCAATGCTTGACGGGCATAGCAACAGTAACTAAGGGGGGCGGGGCTTTTGCGAAAGGTCAATTGTGGCGACCTGGCGTGGAAGACCGACTCCCCAAAATGGCTGCCGAACAATGCCCCCCACCCCCCCAGCTCAGTAAACACACCGGTCTTAGTCACGATCCTACAGTAAGCAAAATGGTCGTCTACCCGGTCCGAGTTGAACTCCCAAACAACAATACACCCCAACATGAACCAAAGATCCGAACACATAAATTACAATTTCAACATTAACAGTCCCATAATCCTTTGCGCTCGCCCAGCGCAGAGCAGTTGCTAAGAGCGACCGCCTCCTCTTGCCACGACAATATGGCGCGAAGGCCCAGGTAGTTTGACCAAGTGAAGGTCTGTCTTCCCCCTGCTCTCTTTACTTGCCGTACAGATTTGAACGACTCGGCATAAATAACAATAACAATAATAACGTTTATTTATATAACACTTTTCTAGAACAGTGCTACAAAGTGCTTTACACGGAACGTAAGGGGCCGGAAAGCGGGTATGTTGGCGCCACGTCACTGGCTGACAGGACTGGAGGGTGTGTGGAGGTGAGTGAAAACAGACTGATAGCCGGAAATGTATTTCTTCTTCTTATTATTATTAACGACATGCCATTATTAACAGTATTATTATTGACGACATGCCATTGTAACCGGTTATTTTCTTGCCCGGTGCGGGATTCGACACGAGGTGTACTGCACCACAAGGCGACATCGCTAACCGCTCGGCTAAAGGGTCAGACCCGTTAGCTAGGGGCTAACGTGTCTTATTAGTAGTTTACACCATTATTAACATTATTATTATTATTAACGACATAATTTGGGCGATCGCCACACCGGCTACTTTCTGCGTCACTGCGTCACGGGGGAGGGAGACAGAGCGAGAACCGTGGAACCGTTCAAGATGGCGGCATGAGCGGACTGTAGAACCGTCTCCAAAACGTTTTTCAGTATAGCAACTTCACTTTTGGTTAGTAATCCCACCATCCAACTGAAACAGTTGGGACAGTAGCAACAGGGATCGTTGTTCACTTTAACAGTCAATCTTTGGTCGGCGTTTCTCATCGGTGCAGCGACTTTTCAAAGTAGCTAGCTAACGTCCGTCGTCGTGCAGTGGAAATCCGTGGCTAACCACGTGAACAAACGCAAGTCTCCTAGCGTTGGGGCTAGCTCGTCAGCTCTAGAATCCCCTGTAGTGGTTATGGGGCTACATAATTCCCCTTATTGAGCTAGTAGGAACGTTAGTTTACAGCTGCTGTTTCCTCGGTTCGGGTTTACAGTGACACACTTCCGCTGCGCGGTTTTTTTTGGTTGTTGTTGTAATGGTGGAAGGAATAAATGGTGCACGTTGTGTAGCCGAAAGAGAAAGTTGTCACGACTCCTGCTCGAGCTCCTCTACACCCCACTGAAAACCCCAACCGGCAAAAAAAGGAAAAGTATTCGGCGATGAAGGGGATATTGCCCAAAACGTCATTACTAATCTGACACAGGCGATCAACGAGAGAGCAGATGGCCTGCAGGCCGGAATTGTCAGCTTGAAAGAATCAGCTGAGTTTGTCTTCGCTGAGGTACAAGGTCTGAAAGGGAAGATGGAGCATACGGTTATCAGAGTCGACAAAACCGAACGAAAACTGGCTGAGATAGAAAACAAGGTGCTTGAACGATTCCATGACAAATGCTCACAAGACCAATGCTCACAAGACCAATGCTCACAAGACAAATGATCACAAGACAAATGCTCACAAGACCAATCAATGCTCACAAGACAAATGCTCACAAGACAAATGCTCACAACACTAAAAGAAAAAGAGACAAATGCTCACAAATTGTTTTATAATCATGATTATCTTTAAGATCACCATTTCATTTGTCAGGGAGATGTGATCCCTCTCACATGCTCAGGCCTATGTGATATGTCTTATGTGACATGCAACAGAATGTTCAGTTGACTTTTTGAAAAATAAAGATTGTAAAACAATTTGTGAGCATTTGTCTCTTTTTATATTAGTATTGTGAGCATTTGTCTTGTGAGCATTTGTCTGCACACCGAAGGGAGGTCATTTCCATTTGCCAGATGACGGCTCCAGACCTCAAGGATAAACTCCCTGGCGTGATCGACAGTGTCCACTGGCTTGGAAAAGCACCTCAGGACCAGCAGCGGCCAAGGGGTGTCATTCCACAGTTTTGGATGAGGCACTACCGTGATGGCGTCTGGAAAGCTGCGAAACGCTCGGATTTCCTCCGAGAGAAGAAACTGCGCTTCAAGGAAGATTTCTCACCAGAGGACAGGGCAAGACGTAGTCTGCTGTGGCCGTTGGTGGAGAAGGCTAGGAAAGAAGGCAAGCTAGCCTACTCCATCGGGGCAAGAGCCTTCATCGAGAGGAAGGAGATTCATCCCCCAACAAACTGATGATCACTAGTTAGCGTGCAGGTTTGATCAGTCACACATTCTGACAATGGGTTTCACATGTGAATTCACTCGATTCCATTTTGCACCGTTCAATAGTCTCACTTCGTAACGTTAACGGTAACGTTCAAAAAAGAGGAAGAAGATTTATTATTGAACAGACTGCTTTTATTCTCAGAGTCATATTTGAACTTTACTCTTTGTCCTAAGTCAAGTTAATTACTGTGCATATGTTGTTCTCGTTTTTGCACTATGCAGTAAGTGTGGTCTATTTAATATAAAGTCGTTTACTAAAGTTGCTCTGTTATGTTTTACATAAGGAGAGCGTTCTGCTCCAGAGAGAATACTACTCTTCAGTTCTCAGGGTATTAAGCTACTTGGCTACACTCTAGCTCACTCTACAAGTGCATCTCAAAAAATTATTGTTGAAAAGTTTATTATTTTCCATAATTTAATTCAAAAAAGTTAAACTTTCATATATTCTAGACAGCCCTGGGACTGAAGGTATGGTCACTCTCATTGTATTATTGCTGGGCTACGTTAACTCATTTGTGTTCAGCTTACTCGTTATAGAGACGTCGCCTACCCTTTTTTCCCCTTCCCTTTTCTTTTTTGTATTGCCATCATAGGCGGTGCCTTCATACGTATATTGATTGTTCGCCTGGCCTACAGATGTTGTTCGGTTCAATCTTTCACTTTTTTCCTTGAATATGATAATCTCTTAATATTTCATTGCTGGGAGCCTTCTTTGTTGAAAGAGTCAGGTTGTGTTACCGGAAGGACTTGGGAATAGGGCTATGTAGCCTGCAGCTTGCCTCAGAGAGAGGAACAAGTATGGGCTCAGTTTTAGTCTTGTTCGTGTTTGGGATGAAGGACAGGGTTATGGGAAGGGGCACCCCTAGTTTTTTACAATGTGTATTCTCTTTTGTTTTCCTTAGAGAGGTTATTCATGAGGCTGTGCATTCTATTACAACCACTTATTTATATTGTCACTGTCGTCACTGTTACTCGACCATTCCTGGCTAAATATGGAAAATAGAACTAGTAAGGCTGGTGTACGGTTCATCAGCTGGAATGTAAAAGGTTTAAACGGGCCTGTAAAAAGAGCTAGAATATTCAGTCACCTTAAATATTTAAATTGTAAAATTGCATTTCTTCAAGAAACTCACCTGTTGGTTAAAGATCAAGTCAGACTAAGAAAAGGTTGGGTGGGACATGTGTTTCACTCGAATTTAAATTCCAGAACACATGGAACAGTTATATTGATACGTAAAAAAATTTAAGTTCAATGCATCCACTGTTATTTCAGATCCACAGGGACGCTATGTTATGGTGTCTGGGCTCCTTTCCACAAACCTGTCATTTTGGTTAATGTTTACACCCCAAATTGGGATGATGATACATTTATAGAAAGAGTCACTTCATTAATACCAGATTTGAACTCGCAACAATTGATCTTTGGTGGTGATCTGAACTGTGTAATTAATCCAGTACTAGACCGTTCTAATCCTAAATCCACAACCCCTTAAAAAAATGGCCAAATTACTGTCACTCTTTATGGATCAGATAGGAGGTGTCGACCCTTGGCATTCCTTATTTCCACAAAATCAATCCTTCTCCTTCTTTTCCCCAGTTCATCAGTCATAGCAGAATAGACCATTTCTTCATTGATAGAACACCTCTCCCCTATGTCACTAAAAGTGAATATATGACTATAATTGAATCAGATCACGCCCCTGTGTTACTAGATATCACATTTCCTCTTAACAATTTGTGTATTGATATCTAAAAACATTGATGACTTTATCGAATTCAATAAAAAAGATAATATTTCCCCATCGTTGCTTTGGGAAACATTGAAAGCTGTAATCAGGGGCGAGATTATGTCATATTCAGCTAGATTCAATAAGATGCAAAGGCTTAAACAGGACCAGCTCATTAAATCTATAGATACAGTGGATGCTCTGTACTCTACCGCTCCTTCCCCTGAGCTCTTTAAAAGGAACCTCGACCTCCAAACCCAATATAACTTGTTATCAACTAGAAAGACAGAACGACTCTTACTGAAATCACGTGGATATGTCTATGAGCATGGTGAGAAGGCTGGTTGTCTCTTAGCACACCAGCTTAAGTGCCAAGCGGTTGCTTGACAGATCCCACAAATTAGGAAACCAAATGGGGAGTTAACTATTAACCCAGGAGAAATTAATGAAACATTTGCCTTATATTACTCAAACCTATATACGTCAGAAGCAACAAGTGACAGTATTGATATGGAAAATTTTTTTGATAATCTCCAGGCTCCTTCTATCAATGTAATTCATAGGACTGAGACTGAAGTCCCACTACAACAGACAGAAATCATTAACGCAATAATGGCGATGCAAAGTGGTAAAATGCCTGGCCCGGATGGGTACCCAATAGAGTTCTTTAAAACATTTTCTAACAAATTATCTATAATTTTACTTGATATGTTTAATGATTCTCTGTCTCATGGGTCGCTGCCACAAACACTGACCGAAGCATTAATTACTCTCCTGCTTAGGCCAGGTAAAGATAACACAGAATGTGGTTCATATAGACCCATTTCTCTCCTAAACTGTGATGTGAGGACCCTAGCCAAAGCTCTTTCCCTACTCTTAGAAACCACAATGCATAAAGTGATATCTGTTGACCAAACTGGCTTCATTTCGGGACGACATTCATTCACAAATATCTGTCGGCTTTTGAATATTATTCACTCTCCTGCATCCAGTGAGGTACCAGAGGTGGTCATCTCACTGGATGCAGAGAAAGGTTTTGACAGGGTCGAAGGGGATTTTTGTTCACTTGTTTAAAAAAAATTGGGTATGGTCCTAATTTTATTTCATGGATTAAGCTTTTGTATACTTCACCCAAAGCCTCAGGTGTTACAAATGGTAAACAATCACAATACTTCCAGCTGTCAAGAGTGACCCGTCAGGGTTGCCCACTCAGTCCATTATTATTTGCTTTAGCTATAGAGCCCTTATCCATTACACTTAAATCATTACCATCTATAAGTGGAATTCATAGAGGAGGAATAGAGCATAGGGTGTCTTTATACGCTGATGATTTATTATTATAATGCTTCAGATCCAGTTCTAAGCACACCTCACATTATCCATACTTTGGAGAGCTTTGGTACATTCTCTGGATACAAAGTGAACTTTGGCAAAAGTGAATGTTACCCTGTTAATGACTTGGCTCTTCAAATCCAAGGTAATGCCTTACCGTTCCAAATGTCTAGAAATGGCTTTAAATATTTGGGCATTAATATCACGAGAAACATGCAAAGCCTTACTCAGGAAAACTTTTCTCCTTTATTTGAGAAAGTCAAACTAGACCTGAAAAAGTGGAAGTCACTTCACTTGTCCTTGGTGGGAAAAGTGAATTGTATTAAAATGAATGTACTCCCCAAATTCCTTTATTTGTTTCAATGTATCCCACTTTATCTTCCTAAATCCTTTTTTAAATCCATTGATAAGGTTTTCATTTCATTCATATGGAGCGATAAGATCCCTAGAGAACGTACAGAATTACTACAAAGGCCTAAATTACAGGGTGGCTTAGCTCTTCCAAATCTTTGCTATTACTATTGGGCTGCAAATGTCCAAAAAATTATGTATTGGCTTCACTCGCCAGATACAGACTGGTGTGACTTTGAGGCTACATCTTGTATCTCATCATCTCTCACAGCCCTGGTCACTTCCAGCTCTCCTCTTTCTATTACACACTTTACTAACAACCCAGTTGTCATCAATACCCTCAAGATATGGTTTCAACTTAGACGGAACTTTGGGTTCAAACATTGTCTTAGCATAGTCCTATATGCAGTAATCACTTTTTCCCCCCAGCTAGATTAGACTCTGCATTCTCTTTTTGGCAAAGACAAGGTATTTCTAAATTTAAAGATATGTACACAAACGGTGTATTTGCAAGCTTTGATGACTTACCTCACAAATTTGGGCTCCCTCGATCTAGCTTATTTCAATATTTTCAAGTCTGCCACCTCCTTCAGAGCCATGACCCCAACTTTCCAAACTTATCTTCAGTCTCAGGTTTAGATGGTATGCTAGAGATCCCTTTTAATTATAAAGGACTTATTTCAAGGATACATGATTGTATAGCTTCTCTTAAAAACACAACTCTTGCTAAGATTAGGGCAGACTGGGCAGCTGGGCTAGGAGAGGACATGGATGAGGACGACTGGAACTGTGCTTTACAAAAAGTGAATGATAGTACTTCCTGTGCAAGACTAAGTATAATACTGTTCAAAGTCCTACATCGTGCTCATTTTTCTAAAGCAAGACTAGCTAAGATTTACCCTAATTCAGACGCAAGTTCTGACAGGCGCCATAACACCCCTGCCAACTTAACCCATATGTTTTGGTCATGCCCGGCTCTGACAACTTACTGGTCTATGGTTTTTAAATCACTGTCGGAAGCACTTGATATTGATTTCCAACCCAATGCAGCAGCAGCTATAATTGGAATCACAGATGGGGAACACTCTGTAATGAGGAAAAGCCATAAAACCATCATTGCTTTCACGACACTGCTTGCTTGCAGAAGAATTTTATTAAACTAATGCAATCTGCATGGGATTCGGATGGCGACTACAAAGTACAACACAATTTTGAATCACAAAACAAACAGAGATGAGAATAGCAGCTCACAGCATTGCAAACATATTGCGAAGCCTTCTTCCCACTTACAACGGCTTACCAACAGGAAATGTTTGTTTCAGAGTAAATAATTTAGTGAAATATGGGCATATTTTACTAAAACTATCTGTTTAATTATTTTTCAGTATGCATATTCTAGCTAGCACATTTGTTTAACTATACACAATGTTGGGGTCCGTGGTGGTGTAGCGGTCTAAGCATCGTCTTTGTGTTGATGCAGTTGCCCACTGGGGACCGGGGTTCGTGCCCCGGTCTCATCAGATCCGACTATGGCCGGACTCGATGAAAGAGCAATAATTGGCAACGCTGTCTTCGGGAGGGGGGTGGAGTCGGCTTGTGTTCGTCACATGAATGCGTCTCTGGGTGTGTCGGAAAAAGAAGTGGTTTGGCCTGGATTCGCCTTGTCACGAAAGTGGCGAGGCGTCTCCTTCGAGACTGCCGGCCAGAGAGATGCAGTTGGCGAACGCATGCAGTACGAGGGTGGGTGTTTGAACTAAAATAGGGGGCGATTGGCCACTAAATTGTGAGAAAAAAGGGAAAAATCAGAAATAAATTTTAAAAAAAAGAAAAAGAACAGAAAACTATACACAATGACACAATGAATTTGATCATAAGTATCGAGTTTGCGCTATGTCAGACTGTGTTGCACTCTCAATGCTACATTGTAAACATGAGGCTTGGACCCCGCATCATTAGAAACTGTAGCTTGGGGCCCCCGCATCAATAGAGACTTTGTAGCTTGGGGCCCCCGCATCAATAGAGACTTTGTAGCTTGGGGCCCTGCATCAGTAGAGACTGTAGCTTGGGGCCCCGCATCAATAGAGACTTTGTAGCTTGAGGCCCTGTATCAGTAGAGACTGCAGATTGGGGCCCCGCATGAATAGAGACTTTGTAGCTTGGGGCCCTGCATCAGTAGAGACTGTAGCTTGGGGCCCCACATCAATAGAGACTAGCTTGGGCCCTGACGCAGGGTTGGAACAAACGTCTCTTGTAGGGTATGATTGGGGATCCCTACTATACGCGAACACAATACCCTTGACCTTTTGGGGCCCCTCGTGGTCCGGGGCACTCGCCCAGCATGCCCGGTCCGTAATCCAGCGTTACACAGCATAATTTTATTGTCCTTTAGCAGGGTTTTTTCTCGTAAATAAATAAAATTTCCATAAAACGAACTAAAACGGTAATGACTCATTTATTTTACTATAGGCACAAACAAACGTTAACCATCATATTGATTTAAATCTAAATTAACTTCAAGTAAATAAACAATTGAGGCCATTATGTTGGGGGTATTGTTTAGGTACTACTACAGTAAGATCATGTAATGTAATTAGAATGCAATCCAGTCCAATTATGAATCCAGTTATGAGTTTCATTTAAGGTGATTTCATGGTTTTGCAGAGAGCAGCAAAGATGAGCTTCACACTGAAGAGCCGCAGCAGCAGCAGCTGAGTCAGAATCAGGCGCGGAAACTGGTAACAACAATTTTGTGTTACTTAGTGTGTTTGTATGTCACAGAGTGAAAGAGTGAAGCAAATTTGATTAGCTAAAATGCTAATGCTACTCATGCCTGTACATTGGAATGAATTTTGTCAATTACAAATGTCAGTGGGCGGCACGGTGGTGCAGTGGTTAGCGCGGTCGCCTCACAGCAAGAAGGTTCTGGATTCGAGCCCCGGAGTAGTCCAACCTTGGGGGGTCGTCCTGGGTCGTCCTCTGTGTGGAGTTTGCATGTTCTTCCCATGTCTGCGTGGGTTTCTTCCGGTTCTGCGGTTTCCTCCCACAGTCCAAAGACATGTAGGTCAGGTGAATTGGCCGTACTAAATTGCCCCGAGGTATGAATGTGTGTGTGGGTCCTGTGATGGCCTGGTGGCCTGTCCAGGGTGTCTCCCCGCCTGCCGCCAAATGACTGCTGGGATGGGCTCCAGCATCGCCGCGATCCTGAGAGCAGGATAAGCGGTTTGGAAAATGGATGGATGGATGGATGGCAAATGTCAGTATAGACAGGTCAGTGTCATGGTGTACCTTTTAAAGTTACACTGAAATAAGAAATGTTTTCATTTTAGGTCATTTTATCATGCCATGTACCATTCTGACACTCTATGTACAAAAAAGTTTAAAAAAAAATATATATAGCGAATACATTGTGTGTGTAGCGAATACATTGCACTGGGACGCTGCAATGTATTAAAATCTTTTTTCCTGTATCCGTGTTGATATTCCGCTCTTCATTAGTTGAGCACTCACAACACCATTGACCCGTTTCAGAAAAAAAACGCTATACATATATCATATAAATCGCATTATTTTGACTTCCTGAAAAATATAACTCTTGTGGTGACTTCATTGTAATGTGTATCACAAGGTACATGAAAATTAGGAGTAAACAACATTTTTTGAGGTACACATTTAAATTTAAGTCCTTTGAATGTAAATAAGATTCCGGTGTGCATGAAAAGCATCAAAATAGAGCTTGTTTCTAAAAAAAATTTTACAGGAGAGGATCTCCCCGGACCCCCTTTCAGAAGTCTAAGCCCCAAATGTCCTCAAATCCTGGAAACGCCCCTGGTGGCAGGCCAACGTCTCTGTATATTCAGGTAGGTATGTGTGCCTTGAATGGCCGTATTTCATGATATTGAAGTTACACAAAATGTGCACTTACCAGAATATACCCTTTGCTCAGGTGGTGGTGCTGTCCCACTTGGGCCAGGGGTATGGTCAGGAGGGTTGCGGCCCTCATGTTGGTTAGACATAGTGGTTGAGGAGGAAGACGGTGGGGGAGTGGGAGTCTGGGAGGCAGGTGTTGGGTCCTCAGGGGATGGGGGAGACGAAGCTGGGATGTTAGCAACGTTAAGGCAACCCACTGGAAATGGGTCGGGGAGGCAAAGCGTGCATACATCATCAGCTAACATGCGAAAAACCCTGAAGTGAGAATTACAGAAAGGTGAATCAGTCCATCTGGAAACGTTTACTGAGAGAAACGTGTCATCACTTATCTAAGTGACCTCTTCAGTCCCAACTGACTATAGGTGTCCCCACCCTTATAAATAACACAGTGGCAAAACGACCCAAACCAACGACCAGTTTCATATGCAAAGATGAGCGTGACCGTTAACTAGAGTTTCAATGGCCATGTGTAGTATTCACAGAGGATTGGAGAATGTTTGCAATCACAGCATTGTAAGTTGATGACAGATGTACTCTTAGGCGCCCCCCCCCCCTCGGTTCAGGGATGGTCGTTCCCTCGTCACATAGATGGCCTGTTTGACTCCCCATTCAAACCAGCGTTCCTCCCCATCAAGGAGGTGCACATCCTCATCCTTGAAAGAGTGGCCACTGGCCTGTAGATGGTGTAGACTACTGTGGAGTCCTGGCCCGGCGTGTTAGCTCTCCTGTGTTGTGCCATCCTCTTGGCCAGCATCTGTTTGGTTTCTCCAACGTACAAGTCACGGCAACCCTTAACAGCACACACTATATTGCTCTGTGCCAGGGGACCCGGTCCTTGGGGTGGACCAGCTTCTGGCAGCAGAAATCGGGTTATGATTAGGTTAAGGTAAGCGTTAGGTTAGGTTGAGGTTAAGTTAACGTTAATCAAGTGTCCTGGTGTTGTGTCGAACTCTGGCTAGGGGGGGGGAAACAGATCTTGACAGGGGAACAGAGTTTGGTACAACACCAGCAGTCACTAAACTAACAACTGCAGGAAGGGTGTGTATTTTCGGAGCAGCAGGCGTTTGTTTTTGGGAAAACGGGCTGCCAGACAAATGGGCTTTCAGTTCAATGGGACATTTTTCAGACTATTGGGGTATCAGAATAATGGGAACAGTGGCATGGCACAGACACAGCGCAACTGATAGTCATCTGGTGTGTGTGTGTGGGAGAGAGAGAGAGAGAGAATGTGTGCAAAAAATTGTTTCTGTCCATGGACAGTTTTGCACTTCCTGTAATTGTCAATACCTGCATGTGACTAAGCATTGGTGCAAAGGAGATGTCAAGTGTGTGTGTGTGTGTGTGTGTGGTAAGGTCTTTGTGAGAGAAACCATCCATCCATTATCCAAGCCGCTTATCCCAGTTGGGGTCGCGGGGGTGCTGGAGCCTATCCTAGCAGTTATTGGGTGGGAGGCAGGCAGACACCCTGGACAGGCCACCAGTCCAGCACGGGGCCTACACACACACACACCTAGGGACAATTTAGTATGGCTGAGTCATCTGTCCTACATGTCTTTGGACTGTAGGAGGAAACCGGAGCCCTCAGAGGAGACTCACAAATCCAAGGGGAGAACATGCAAACTCCACACAGAGGATGACCCCCCCCCCCCAAGGTTGGGGTTTGAACCCAGGACCTTCTTGCTGTGAGGCGACCGTGCTAACCACTGCACCACCATGCCATGAGAGATACTGTCAAGGTAATTTTGTAACATCACCAGACACCATCTCTGTCCTCTGTGTGTGTGTGTGTGTGTGTGTGTGTGTCTGTTTAAGCAGTAGAGAGTAAGTGAGAGAGAGAGAGAGAGAGAGAGAGAGAGAGAGAGAGAGAGAGAGAGAGCAAGAGAGAGGGAGCAGCGGGAGAGGCTGACAATAAACACAAATATGCAAAAACGCATGCACAGCCTGTTCACTCACAAAATAGACTCACAGCGGGCACGTTGAAAAGGTGATTCTTTATTTTCTAAGCGTTATACCATATATAATATTCTCTTTCTATAGATATAGGTAACCATATTTATATCATGTAGGTAAAAGTGTGCTTTTTTCACAGCATGTGTCCATGTCAGACTGCCGTTAACTGGAGGTTTACATTGTAATGTATACAGTGAAAGTGGCTGGCTTGCAGCTATGGGTGTGCGCGTGTCTGTGAATGTGTGTCATTGGTTTTAAGAGCACATATGTATGCAAAGACAGACGTGTGTGTGGTTGTGTGTGTGAGTTTGTGGGTGCGCATGCGTGTTTGCTTTTGTGCCTATGTGTGTGTGTGTGTGTGTATGTCTGCAAGTGTGCACTTTGGCACATATAGCTGTCCGTGTGTGTGTGCGTGTGTGTGTGCGTGTGTGTGTGCGCGTAGAGGCCAAGGGTTTCTTATGACAGGGCTCAGTGGCATAGAGTGAGATAAAAGATGTTCACAGACGATATCAAACAAATTGTTCATCACCCCCCCCCACCTTC
Organism: Lampris megalopsis; assembly: GCA_022114975.2. Taxonomy (NCBI): domain Eukaryota; kingdom Metazoa; phylum Chordata; class Actinopteri; order Lampriformes; family Lampridae; genus Lampris; species Lampris megalopsis. The sequence goes on from JAJHIY020000379.1 coordinate 131,065, forward strand.
CCCTCCCCGTTCCATCAGTCAAAGCCACGATCCTGAGTCGGATGCAACGTCTGTAAAACATCTAAAAAACGTTTTGTCTTCCACCAGCGACAAAAAACAAAAAGGCCACAAATAAACCTAGTCTTCAGCTAGCCACCAGATGTTTCACTGGGGTCATGGGTCAGTAGCTTCAAGGTCAGTAGCTTGAAGGCTGCTGATGGTTGCCCAACTGTGCCTTTTGGAGCACCGTCTATCATTTCTGTTCTTTCCTTATGCATGGTTAGCAGTGGCGGCTAGTGCTAACATTTTTTTTTGGGGGGGTGGGGCACAATTTACCTTTGTGCAGCACACCTGACAGCTGCTTTAGTGTCCACACAGTCACAGAGTCATTAAGAAGGACAATGTAGCCTATAGATTTTATCAGAGTTCGTAGGCGGTGGATGATTGACAGTCGAGACAAGGCGTTGTGGTGGGTGTGAACATGATTGACAGCCACGAGAATTGTCCAATCACATTAGATCACAAAACATTAAAAACAAAACCAATTCGCTGCCAATAAAAGCGGGGGTGTCTGGGGCGGCACAGAACTGCCCCCCCCCTGGAAAATCTGGAGAAACCAATCAGACAGCAGCCTCAGGTCACCTGCTCGCCACAAGTTTGAGGGCTTACATAAGGTATGGTTTGGCCGGCGCCCCTCACCCAGGAAGTATATGTATTCAGACAGGAAGTATATGTATTCAGACAGCCAAATACCATCTGAACCAATATTTAATGGCTGCTGACAGACTGAAAAACACGTTTATTTCATAATTATTTGCATTATACAACTAAATTATATTGAACATGTTTAAGTATATTTGCATCTCTTGATATTTTAAGGGGGCGGCGCCCCAGCGCCCTGTACTGGCCAGCTGCCCCATGTAGTTAGCATTGCATCTGTAATCAAATTAAAGTTACAATCCTGAAGACTTCTCTGCAAGAAAATGTCCTTTCCTAATACTTTACATCGCTGGTGTATTGGGTAGAATAGCTAATCCAAGATTATCCAAGTCGTTAACACGTTTCGTAGTTCATTTTAACAGCTACTTTTGGGTGGAACTTCATCTGGTAAAATGATTGGGTGCATAACGTTTAACATCTTAATCGCAGCAGCCAAATGACGGAGAAGAAGGCAAGAGAAATGGTGAGACAGGCTGGTAGAAGACCGTTACCAGCAGATAGTATAGCATCAATAAGTACAACTCGGGTTCAACTAGGTTTTGTTTTTGTTTGTTTGTTTGGTGCTGGGGAAGGTGCCGACACAACAGCGCCGGAGACTCAGATTCATTTTGAAGGAATCTCTGGCATTCAGAGACAGTTACAGTCATCACATATTACAGCAGGTGCCCGCAAGTTAAAAACGACAGCAAACTGCAGGATTGTAGCTTTACAAAACCTCCACTTGAGCTGCATCTCTGCTTTAGACCATTCGGGTTTTATGGTTTCAAGGGGCTCTGGTGGCTTGTGTGATATTTCACCTGCCTTGAAGAGTGGCTTTAATATTTAAAAGGAGGTAGTGAACTGTAGCTGGTCCTGTGATCCGTGTCCGGTTATTTCCCAGAAACCAGCAGCATTCTGGAGGGGAGTCGGAGGAGGGGTCGGTGACATCATGAGAGTCCTACGCGTGGCTAAAGTGAACATAACGGAGTTATGTCGTACCTTTTTCTACCCTGTCAGCCGATTAACATAATAAACACCGCGGGCGTGGTTGAAAAACTTAATAATTAAAGTATCGTAGCGAATTCGGGGGGGGCAGCTGGAAACTGCCGCAGCCGGAACGCAAACTCAGGTTTCCTGCACCACAGGTGACTACGTTAACCAGTCGACTAAAGCAGTGTTTCTCAACCGGGGGTCCGCGGACCCCTAGTGGTCCGTGGTGTAATTGCAAGGGGTCCATGAAAATAAAATATCTTTAAAAAAAAGATCCTATGACATTTATAGAAATAGGATTATTTTACTCAAATGTGACTGAGACCTTTATCTACCTAAACTATAAAGGGTAACAGGACTTTTTTCTCTAATTACATCTGTTTCACAAGTGTAATTTATTGTATTTTAATAAGAGATCTCGCTCCCGTTTGCATTGTTAAAAGTTACTGAATACATATTCTGTTTTGTTACATGTATCTGAAAGTTACTGAATACATATTCTGTTTTGTTACATATATCTGAAAGTTACTGAATACATATTCTGTTTTGTTACATATATCTGAAAGTTACTGCATAAGAATTCTGTTTTGTTACATATATCTGAAAGTTACTGAATACATATCCTGTTTTGTTACATATATCTGAAAGTTACTGCATAAGAATTCTGTTTTGTTAACTATATCTAAGTTACAACTGAAAGCTCTTATTTTTGCCCCAAAGAGTGAATAAATGCTATAATGCAATTTAAAATGCAGTTTCTACTGTTTCTATCAAATTGCAACCCCCCTCCCCCAAGATCAGGTGGAGGGGTCCTCAGGGTAGATCAAAAATACGCAGGGGGTCCAGGACCCCAAAAAGGTTGAGAACCACTGGACTAAAGGGTCTGTTAGCCAAGGGCTAGCAAGTCTAGCTATCAATGGTCGTTACAGTGTTTTCACCTGCTAAACATCTGAAAATTGTGTAATGCCGATACAGTGTTGTGAAATAGTGGTTCTGGCTTGTGGTAATGTGTGTTGGTAATCGGTTAAAGGTACAATCTGTGGAGGAATGCGCCGCCGCGGCTATTTGGGGTACTGCAACAACATGAGCGCCCTCCTAACAAGAAACATGACGTAGCTCTCCACTGGGTCAACATCAATTTGACAAAATGGAGACTACTGAAACGGAGACAGCCTCGAAAGGAAGTGAAAGTGGCTGACTTTCGCATTCGCAAGTAATAAAGCGAACAACGTTTACGAAGTCTGACCAAAACAGTGGCAGAAGTGGGGGCATCAATTGCGGATTGTGCCTTTAAAGTGTTTCCGGACACAAGATGACGTAAAGCTGAACTTCCCGTTGGCAGTGATGGCTTGTGGACGAATCCACCTGCTTCTTTGATGCGCTTACGACATTCACGAATTCATATGTAGTCTATATCAAGACTATTCAAGTCACCTCTCTCTTCTTCTTTCCTTTTGTCTTTATTATTATGGTCCTGTTCGCTTAACTGGGAATTGGGAACCAAAAATTGGGTCTGTTGTTTCTGTGTGGTAGGATAGAAGTGACGCACTTGAATCTGATTGGCTGGACAGAGGTGGAAACAGTTGAATCTGATTTGCTATTGGGCAATACGTTGCCTGTATTCAAAAGTCCAACGTTTCTGGATTTTTTTACAGGTCGCTGCCCCATCCGTAATGCCGAATCACCTCCTCTCCCATGTCACTCGCTCTAGAAAATAATCGAGTCTGGCAACGACTTTTCGGATCTTCCTCGTCTGGTCATCTTTTGAATCACGAAAGAGTGATAATTCATCATTATCAGATACATATTTTGAGTTAAAGGTACAATATACTGCATATGTATTTACTGTTTTCCAATGTATTCTATCATGTGTTGAGATGATTGTTAAAGAGAGACTAACATGTCCTTTATGGACACATTTTTTAATATTGGGAGTTTGAATCATAACCAAAAATGGGCGTGGTTTTATGAATTCAAAGCTGTTGGCTACTGTCTTCCTGGATGTTCGCGTGGGTGGGGCTCGGTACCGCTCGTCACTTGCCGTAGGAAAATATGATGGTAGGCCTACGGCATGGCAGTGCAATACAACTTGGCGAATAATATGTTTGATGATACAAATAACTATTAGATAGATAGATGATAGATATTTAGATAAATAGATAGACAGATATAGAGAGATATATAGATGGATAGCAATACGTCGTAGCAAGATCGTTAATAAAGTCTAGGCAAAATAGCACAAACTTGAGCCAAGTATCTAGCAGGAGGGGGTGAAAGAACGGCTTCTCCGTGGTTTTATAGCATCTCGCTACGGACACACCCTCTATGCAAATTGACTGGTGTCTACTTATCCACCGGCACAGTTTGTCATTGGACACCATCTAGTCAGTCACAGATCTCTCTCGAGTGGCCGCAGACGCGCCGTTTTGGCCACTGAATTTCTCCGTGGTCACATTCCAACTCGGAACACAGCCTATCAATAGGAATTTTCAGATTTTGATGTCAGTATCACTTTAACATTGTTCTGTTATGGTGAAGTGGGAATTCCTGAAACTTCCTCTCAGAAGTATCATCTACTTCAGTGGGGTCAGGGCAAAGTCTGAATGGCCCTCTTGAAATGTGCATAACTGTAGTCCACTGACTTCCGGTTTCTGCTGCAGCGGTCATACCTGTTTCCTGTTTGTTGGCGTGTGCTATTGACAATGGCATATTTTTCGCGATGCCTGCAAGATTTACCATGGATAAATGTCAACAACATGCACACAATTGTCGACAAAACTTTCACCTGCACCTACCAGCAAACGGGGGGAGAAGTTTCAAGTTGTACATATCAAGTTACGCCCACAATTATCAAGTTACGGCAAGTACAAGTACAATTATGAGGATGAGTACCTCATCATAATTGTGAACATAACCATGGTAAATCCTGCAGGCATCGCGAAAAATATGCCATTGTCAGTAGCACACGCCAACAAACAGGAAACTGGTATGACCGCTGTAGTAGAAACCAGAAGTCGGTGGACTACAGTTATGCACAGAGTGCATTCGCTTCAGCCACTATGGCTGATGAGCTGAGAAGGTTTACCCGAAGGCCAGAGTCGCGACCCTTTTGTCAGTAGACCTTTAAATGGACGTAAATTGAAATACTTTAGTCGCATGAATAAAAAAGAAATTCAGGAAATGATGTCACTGATTCCCCCTTCCGCTCTCACGTGTGTCTTTTTTTTATTTTTTATTTTTATTTCTAACAGTCGTCAGGTCAGTTTGAAATGGTCAAAGTCAGGTGATGAGGGCCATGGGGGACATATCTAGTCTCTGTATGGAGAGCTTTTAAAAACTCCGGGTTCAGGAAACAAAATTATTTTGATAAAAGAAAAAAAAAGATGACAAATCCATACACTTTGTAGTATCGAATGCACGGTCGCTTTGTTAGCTTTCATTTCCAACATTTTTGTTTAACCGCCGTGTGATAATAACTCAACGCATCACCAAAAAAATCTTTCTGAGCACAATCGACTCTGTGCATAACTGTAGTCCACTACTTCCAGTTTCTACTGCAGCGGTCATACCTGTTTCCTGTTTGTTGGCGTGTGCTACTGACAATGGCATATTTTTCGCGATGCCTGCAAGATTTAACATGGATAAATGTCAATGACATGCACACGATTGTCGACAAACTTTCACCTGCACCTACCAGCAAACAGGTGGGGTGAAAAGTTTCAAGTTGGACATATCAAGTTACGTCCACAATTATGAGGGTGAGTATCCTCATCCTCTTAATAAATGAGTAAATCATGGTAAATCGTGCAGGCATCGCAAAAAATATGCCACTGTCGATAGCCAATGCCAACAAACAGGAAACTGGTATGACCGCTGCAGTAGGAACCGGAAGCCAGTGGACTACAGTTATACTCAGAGCTGATTTGGGGACAGCTGTCACCCCCGTAGAGGTGTAAGGTTCAGTTATGCAAACAGATAAATTTCCATTTCGCATCCGATGTTTATCTTGTTCATGGAAGTCGGCGGTAACAGGGAGAACATCACCTCTGGGTTTGATTACAGAGAAATGCCGAGAACATTTTTCAAATTGGTGGTTTGCTAAGAATGCTAAGAAAAATTGCTTGTTGTCTCCAGCTTTCTACAAGCGTCTCCGTTTTTTCCATGGCCTCCAGCGTCAAACTGACGTCAAGTTCACGTCACTCACATGAGAAAATTATTTTCTGTTAATTGTGTTTGTTCATTACTGAGGAAAAGGAAGAAAAAAGATCTTTTTGTGAAACCTGAACTTCAGCCGAACTGTTCAGGAGTAAACTTCAAAGTAAGTTATATCTGTTGCACACATATATGGTACAGCTCCTCTGATGGGCCATAAGCAAGGTGGGACAAACAGGAAGGGGAGACGTCAAATGAGAACAAAGGGTGAAAACTAGTGAGGCTGCTGCTGAACTGACTCTGACCACTTCACCGTGGCGTAGGACAAAGAGATGGGCAGTTTTTAGTCTTTATTTTAGGGGGGAAACGCCTTTTCCATTTGGGTTTACCAGTAAAGAAAAATCCTTCAATTATCCTTTAACAGAAAACAACGTCAGGATAGTGGGCCGGGGGGGGGTGCACACAAACTCATATAAAACCATATAAAAACTCAAGTTTTTTATTCTAAAATGAAGTATATTAATAAAAATATCAAAACTACTACTAGTGTTTTCTTAAAAAAAAAAAGCGGGGTGATAATTCACCGAAAAGGATTTGTTCAAGAATCAGGAATCAGACATGTGTTCTCAGAGAAACGGTATGCAAGGGGTTTCCTCGGCACGCCATACGCTAACCTCATTTCACGCTCAGTTTGAATCCTAAGGCCTGGTAAGACATCTTGCTCTTTTGGGTCTTCCCTTCCCCCAGTTGCTCAAATGTGCCAGCCTGGGATATTTTCTATGTACATGTAAACACGACGTTGAGAATGCAGGTTAAAGAGCAATGATAAGATATCGGAGGCTGTCTGCCCACTGTCTGCCCACTGTCTGCCCACTGTCTGCCCACTTTCTCTCCTTCTGTTTTGAGGTAGTTTCCCACAGTTTTAGTGCTGCACCGCACAGTTTAACGTACCGCCCAAAATCTAAAACCATCAAAATGTGGGCGCAACATTTTTCTGTTACCCAAATGCAACTATTTAGTCAAAGAGACAGAAATGTTTGTGTCTCATTCATCATTTAGGCGAGTGATTTAATGGGAGCATCCTTAGCACAGACTATTGTGTCGCTCCCGTTTGTAATCGACAGGTAAACTGTTCTAGTCCTGGTGACACCATCTTGTCTCAGGTGATGGAAAACCTCCGCTTTCAGCTTTCGCTATCTCCCTTCGCATGCAGCCATTGTATGTCCGTGGTCATTAAAATGAAGGACTTTGACGAGTTTTACTGATTTACAGCCTAGCTGTGATTTCAGTTTGCAGCACACAGGGCCTTGTGTGGTTGTGTTACGTGGTCCGTGTGTGCTTTTAGTTGTGTCACGTATCCCAGTGGAACAGAGCTTTTACTGGAGTCCCGCTGCTATAAGACCCTCTCTCGCAGGCTGATCTACCAGGCTTTTTTCATTTTTAGATTTTGGAAGGTGAAAGGTCAAAGGCAGGCCGTTCGAGTTTGTGCTGATTTAAGATCAGCTGTCATATGGGACCGATGTTGACAAGATTTGAGTCCATAGCCCCCCTCTGCTGATCTGAAATCAGCCTTTCAAACAGTGGCTCACGTTAGACCACCAGAAGAAGCCAGAAAACAAGACGTTGATATCCGTGCTTTCAAATTAAAAGCCCTACTCTCGTGTCAGTCTTTCAAAATAAAATCCTCACATTTCAAAATAAAAGGGTGTTATTATTATTAACAACAATAATAATAATATTATTATTCTTAATGATAATTATCCATCCATCCATCCATTATCCAAGCCGCTTATCCCAATCGGGGTTGTGGGGATGCTGGAGCCTATCCCAGCAGTCATTGGGCGGCAGGCGGGGAGACACCCTGGATAGGCCGCATGGCCATCACAGGGCTGACACATGGTCCTTCCCATGTGCCAATTCCACATAATAAGGAATCAAACAAAAGGAAATAATCATTATCATCTATATTATAATATTAAATAATTACAATATAAAATATAATAATAAAAACAATAATAATATTAATAATAATAATATAATGTGTCCGCATAAATAACTGATTCTAAAACAGTCCCCGTAGCTGTGTATGGCCGGATCTATAAAGGACGGAGGTCTATGAGTGGGGGAGTTACCTTTAATTCTGATCCCAGCGCAGCCATTAAAGGTTACCAGGATGTGGAGGAGGTTAAACTGGAAGCCCCATGGCTGATCTGGGAGCTATCTGAAGGCAGGAGAGGCAGGCACTGAGTGTATGGGCGAGGAGAGGCTGACTGCTCGCACGCACACGCACACGCACATGCACACGCACACACACACACACACACACACACACACACACACGTGCACTCCCGGGCGTACGCGTGTCAGTTTGTAACACACACACAGACGTGCAGAGACGTAAGCCCTCCTCACACAGCAGTGAATTGGTTTGTGTTTGTATGTGTGTGGGGTGGTGTGTGTGTGTGTGTGCATGACTAGAGAGCAAGTGTGAATGTGAAGCGTACAGTCTTTAGTGTGTGTGTGTGGTTTTCTCACAATGATCCCATCGAATCACGTGTCTCAGAGAGATTTTTAGTCCTCCATGCCTGATGGGCTGATTGGCTCAGTCTTCCAGAAGTTCCGCTGAGGAGTCTGTTGGAAAGGTGACATAATGGGCAACCATAACAGTAGTTGTTGTTTTTCACCCCCCCCCCCCTCCAACAAAGGCTAACAGTTATTTCTCCAGGGGGCGACACCGAGTCGTCTTTCCACAGGTCAGACTCCGCACATATCCCACTGCGTCTAGGCGTGGCTGAAGATCTGATTGTTGCAGCTGATGTGAGTGTGTGTGTGTGTGTGTGTGTTTGTGTGTGTATGTGTGTGTGTGTGAGAGAGAGAGCGTGTGTGCGTGTGCTTGTTGTAGCTGCAGTTTTAAGCGTCCCATTCACATGGCCTGACTTCAGGCCCAGTGAGGCGTGGGTGACCTCCGTGAAGGAGCAGTCTCTCTCCTTCTCTCTCTCTCTTTCATTCCTCCTCGTCAGTCCATAGAGGAGGCTCGGGAGCTGATCAGAACAACACAAACTCACAAACCACATCAAAGTAGAAAATTAATTGAGCGTAATATTATAAACACAGTGACCCTTATAACCCGACTCCGTTCCCCTCTCTCAGAACCCCCGTAAGAAGATTAAGAACTATATGTGTCAGTAGGTTGTCGTTCTCCTGACAGTGGCACCTTTAGAATAGAATATTTTTTTTTACTAATAATACGATTAATTGTTTTGATATGAGAGTATTGAAGCTCTATGCGGTCGGAGGGAAGAAGCTAAAATCGACAGAGGCTATGTCTCAAAAAGCACCCTGTGTCATATAAAGATTCATTTAACACCCAGGGGCCCGTGTGACCCTCACACCCTTATAAGGCGTCTTTAATGCAGTGCACTATAGTCTAGCATCCCTACCGAGTATACAATGATTAGGGTGCGTTTTGCGACTAATCCAGAGATGCGTGAAGTGTAAAAATTTTGGATGTAGATGGTAATGGCAAGCATGATTTGGAAGGTAAATGCTGAGATGGCCGGTGGATGACAGTTTGAACTCTGCGGTGACCCCCCCTGGATGACCCTTAGGATCCCCAAGGGCGCTTACTAGAGACAAATATTCTGATGCGCCGACTACTTTTAGTTGAGGCTGTTTTTACTAAACTGCAGCAGATTTCATGCCGAGTATTTAATAAAGCAGTGGTAGAAAAACTAACCTAACGCTAACCTAAAGCTAACCTTAAGGGATTACCTGGAGATATAGTGGAATACTGTTGCTCTTTGAATACTCAGATATATGGAATTCACTTTTGAATGAGATAAAAAAGTCAAAAGGCACACTTTATGCACACTGCTTAAGATAAGTATGATAAAAATAAAGCCAAAACTAACCACATTTCAACAAATCATTATGTAGGCCTGCTAAATAGGCTGAAAGATGCAAGTGTGAAGACTGGAGAGGAAGGAAAAAGGCAGACGGATAAAAGGCCAGAAGAGCAATTATTGCCCCTTTAGTGAAAACAGTTCTGATTTTAACATGAAAACATGTCATTTAATATATATATATATATATATATATATATATATATAACTTTTTACTTTGCACCTTTATGATCGGTACATAAATGCTATCATTTTGGCTAGATTTTTGCTCCGCTAATCTTTGGCAGTGTCTAGAATGTGCCTTTGTTACAATGTCACAAACAGGACCAATTTTGAGGCTACGATGACTTGATTTTTTTTTTGTTTTTTTTTGTAACAATTGATAAACAGTATTTTGTTACCGTGTTTGTTTTTCTTATAGCTCCTTGAGTTTTGTTTCATTTGGTAAGTCCCCCACATCTGCTAAAGGCAACGTTCTCCGTAGTTGCTTTAACAAAACCACCCATCTGACCTGACAAGTTAGCATGATGCTTTTACCTACAACTAACCTAGCTAACGTCAAGCTAAACCCTGGACCAATCACAGCTAAAAGCTAACCTAGCTAATGTCAAGCTAAACCCTGGACCAGTCAAAGCTAAAAGCTAACCTAGCTAATGTCAAGCTAAATCCTGGACCAGTCACAGCTAAAAGCTAACCCAGTTAGCATTAGAGAACCGGTGTACGTAGCTCGCAGAGTGGCGGGAAAAGGCTTCCCATCTCCTCTGCTCTTCTGTGAAAAGCACTTTTACGTAAAGCTTGTAATGTTGTTCGTTAGCTACTCGGGTGGTTTGAAAACAGTTGTTACCGTGCAAATGTAGTTTCCTTTCCTCCTTTACAGTTCCTTTCATCCCCACCCCCACACCCCACGCCGCTGCCGCCGCAGCGCTGAGCATAAAAAGCCCTTAAGTGCGCATGTCCTTTAAAAATTAAAAGCCCTTGCTCGGGGAAATAGAAAGGGGTAAAAGAAAAGAAAAGAATAAAGCGACTTCCCCTCTAACAAACCCAACACGGAACAACAATGGCTGATGTAGCTAGCTTGCAATATTAATATTTACAGTTGGAGGACTGCAAGAGCAAACTGGTTTTTATCCCTTTATGCTCCCAGTATGGTGTTGAAGCCCGTAGATGGAACAGCGGCAGCGTCATGAATTAAACAGTGTTACTGAGGCTTGACACGGTTTGCAAAGCCTTTACATCACAGGCCGTTCATTATGTGGAAACTAACAAGTAGTACACGTGTATAATAGACGTCATTATACTAATAATGACTGAATTACTGAGTAATATAGTCATAATAGAGATTGCATGACAATTGAGAGTCACTTTTTGTATTACTTTTTATTCAGCGACACATATAATTCAAAGTATTTATGTTTGGCACAGTGTAATTTGTGAATTTATCCAGTGCAAACGCTTGATGTGGATTGTATTTAACGCCACAATAAAATGGCAAGGACGCAAACTGCAAATACAGAGAAGCCCCTATTCTACTCGTCCACCCTTGTATTACTTGGTTAATTCTGCATAAAGAAATAGCCTGTAATTTAAAGGCTTTTTTTTGGTTGTACTTTTCCAATTTTTTTAACGGTATTAGGCGTCAGAGTAGATTATTATCATTATTAGGTTAGTTTGGCGGTGTTTCTTAGGACGTAACGGACGAAATGTGAGTACATTAATTACAAGTATTTTTCTTTTTCCTGCTTTAATTTGCACTCTGAAAAGCTGTCATAATGTTTGCCATCTCGCTCGCTTCTCACTTCCACCTCTCTCCACCTCTTTCTTCTCAGCTTTTTTTATTCCTCCCTTGTTTTTTAGCCTTTCTCACCAACCTATCACTCTCTCAGCAACACCTATCCTGATATGGGTGTGTGTGTGTGTGGAGGGGGGGGGGTCTGAGTATCCGTGAAGAGTCAAGAGTTTGAGTCTAGGGAGTTTTCAGATCTGAGTTTTCAAAATAAAAGACATTGGCAACACGTGGGGAAGAAGCATTTGACTCTGCATAACCGTAGTCCACTGACTTCCGGTTTCTACTGCAGCGGTCATACCAGTTTCCTGTTTGTTGGCGTGTGTTATTGACAATGGCATATTTTTCACGATGCCTGCAAGATTTACCATGGCAGAGAATGGTCAACAAACTTTCCTACCTGCACCTACCAGCTGGTAAATCTTGCAGGCATCACGAAAAATATGCCATTGTCAATAGCGCACACCAACAAACAGGAAACTGGTTTTACCGCTGCAGTGGAAACTGGAAGTCAGTGGACTACGGTTATGCACATGTTGCCATCTAGCAAACTTCACATCCAGATCATGTTCCTGACAGGTTTAAGCACACCTCTCACGGTGCTTATGGACATTTCTGCCAAATCACGCAGCTACAGGAATCGCAACTGTAGTGAAGTGTGTGTACGTGCATGCGCACAAGCATACATGCATGTTGTGCATGTGAGAGAGAGGAAGATAAAGAGGAAGAAAGACTGAACGACAGCTCAATAGACAGAGCTCAATCTGGTGATTTCCGCCTGCTTTTAGAAAATGTCTCACCACCCGTCCCTCCATTATCGCGGGCCACGTTTTACTTGGTTTAAGAGGAGCGTGGACCTTATTTTTAGATTCCTTTAGAAAATAATAATAATAAAAAAAAGGTCTGCTCTGTGTTGGGTTATGATTTTTTAGCTACCTCACTATTCATCTCCATGACCAGATCTTGTTAATGGGAGGGGAACTTGATGATGGCACCAATTAACACAGGTTTTCTCCATCCAGCCATGTTTCCAGCCATCTAATGCCCCCTTTTAATTGCATGGTACCAGTTCGACTCGACTCAACTCTACTCGACTTGCTGTTTTTGGTTTTCCACTGGGCAAAACTTAGGGATAGTACCTGTCATCAGGTACTTTTTTTGGTACCACCTCCGTCGAGGTTCCAAGTGAGCTGAGCCGATACATGAAAATACGGGTGACATGAAAATACCACTATAAATAAATAAAATGAAATAAAACAAGTTAAATATAAATATAAGTAAATATAAATGTATGTATATTTATTTAAATATAAATAAAATCTGACAAAATAAATAAATAAAAATATTGACATTTAAATATAAATAAAATATAAATATAAATAGATGAATAAAATAGAAACAAAAATATAAATAAAATTTACTTAAATAACTGTTAAAAAAACACTCAACGGTAGGGAAAGTGCTCAACAAACAAGGAGCAAAATAATCCAGTGATTCGAGTAAATTCTTTCTGAGACCGTACAAGCCTGTTTCATGCCATAAGCAATCATCAGGTCTCATAAAGAATTTACTTGAATCACTGGATTATTTACGTAAATATAAATAAAATCTGACCACTGATTGATTGGTCAGAGAGAAATTGAACAGCTCTGTTTATAACCAGGAAATGCCAAAGCGAGTCTTATGAAACTTGTATTATAGTTGACTATGTAAAAAATTGTTGTCAGCGAATCTCTTAGTTACACTAATACTGTTCATGTGAAGCACAAATTTAGAGTTGGTCTTGTTGATTTTTTGAAAATAAAACACTCGTGTGGGGCGCTGGTAAAGAAGGGAGGAAAAACTAGTCAACACGCCCACAAATGACCAGTGGGGGCTTCGCCGTGAGGGGTACTATCTGCAGTGGAAAACCAAATCCCAAAAAGTAAAGCGAGTAGAGTCAAACAGAGTAGGGTCGAGTTGAGCCAGTACCATGCAGTAGAAAAGGGGCGTAACAGACTTTAGACCTGACACAGCGGGTGAATAGATCACTCAGTCAGTCAGTCAGCAGTACTCAGGGTTGTGAGGACCAAGGTTTGGGAGCCATGGGTCTAAAAGAGTATTTGGTTTCTATTTTCACAGTTATCCCGCACATTTCTTTTGGAGTAATTCTTGCTGATAAGGAGAATTTTTACATTAACCCTTTCTAAAAGATACTAGGCAAGAGCTAGCATGCTCAAAATAATCCACGTTTCTACACTTTCTGTAGAGAGAGCATGTTTTCACAGTTGTCCCAACAAGATTTTTTTTTTGTTGTTGTTGTGGAATTGTACTACTAAGAAAAATAATTGTATTAACCCTGTCTAAAATGTTAGAGCTAGCACGCTCAAAGTGATCTGTATTTCAATCTTATATAGAATCTCTATGGCTCTTATAACAACAGTGTGTTAACACGGCTAAACGTCTCTGCCATGCCTCGACATACATGGCGACTACAGTGCATCCTTAACTTCCAGTTACCTTAACTAGTCTACAGTAACACGGACAGAAGACAGGACCTCGGAGGACCGTAACGGAGGTTTTTGCATGTTTTAATCCGTTTACAACAAATTGCGTATACTTTACATTACTCCTGACCATTTTCCGAAGCAAAATATAGCGTTTTAGGGGGTTTTTTAAAATGTGATTTTCCTTCCTTCCAGGCAGCGACTGCTTTTCATTGAATTCAGTACGTAAGGAAAATCAACACTTAGTCGCCTCTATTTTGTCAAAGTGAAATCTTTTTTCTTTCTTTCTACAAGTCCTCCAACCCACATGACCACATAGGCCGTACGCCCTCTAATACGACCCACAGGAGCGTTTCCTAAATTAGCGCCCCTACTGGCGGCAGGAGATATGCCACAGATACTTTTCACCTCTGCACATTGTTGGTTTTTGTCTACTTGTCAATAAATAGTGATCAAAACAATTTCACAACAATAGAATATGTGGTCAGTGCGTTTTTGTGTTGTTTCGCTGTCTAGTGTAGTAACTAACATTGCTATTGGCAGCACGACCGCTAGAGGTCGCTTAACTTTAAAACGTAACTATAGGTCGTAATAAGCTACTTGTACAAACGACCTATGGGGTCGTTTTTTTGGTGGATGACAGTGTCCTTTTTTGGTTGTTGTATTTTTTGGTCAAAGTTAGGTTAGCATGATGCTAAGGCTAAAAGCGCGGATTGATTTGAGAAGTTTTCCGGTGCGCTACAGTCCGTTTTAAGACTGCCGCTTCACAGAGCGTATGCCTCCGCTAGAAAATAGTCCCTGGATAAAAATGAAAATGATTGTCTCCTGAATGCGTGAATCAAAGAAAACAGGGAAGTTGGCAACTACGAGTATGCTTCTGAAAATGGTCGGGGAATGAAGCACGGTTTGTCGTAAATGGGCTATTTAACCTGCAAAAACACCGGTATGGTCCTTTAATCTCGTCAGGTAGCTTTCCAGAGAGACAGAGAGAGAGCGAGAGCGAGAGAGATGTGTAAGATGTGATGTGTCATCGAGCTGAAGAATAATGGAGGGATGGAAAGTGACAGACAGACAGACAATTTGACCTTTTTTTAAGTTTCAGGTGAAAATTATAAAAAAAAAAAACTTGAGAAAACTCGTGCGGCTGGAAAAAGGATTAAAAGGAAGCACCAATGATCAGACATTTACCATCTAAAAAGATATTCAGTAGAGTTATATGTTCGTTGAGGCACACCTCGCCCCGTTAACAGCTGATCTTCAGTCAGTTTACCCTTCCCTCCGGTCCCGTCCTTCACCTGACGAGGGCTTAAATACATCTGACCTGGGATCAGCATTACTGGGGTTAAATCTACCAGGAATGGGCTCAATCCACTTTCAATTGCATCAGTGTAGGAAGCGAATGCATAACTATATGATTACTGGTTGATGGTGCCGCCGAATATTTTTGGCGTGAATTCGCCTCACGGTCCCGTTTATGTTTTGCGGATTGAAAATGAATTGACCTCAACCCTGAGGTGTTACTATTTTTCTCACTTTTAAACACAAATTGTGGTACGGAGAGACTGGTGAGAGCTCGATGGCTGCTCCCTGGGCTTAACCTGACCCCGTCGCTGTCCAAAAAGTCAGGAGGTCAGGGGGGTTCAAGGGTCAAAGTTCACATAGAGCGTCCCACACAGTCTCCTTTAATTCACATTGTTTTCACCACTGGAGAAGTTGCCCTCAAACCACAAACGACAAATGATTTGCTTCGAGTAATCTTTTCTTTTCTTTTTTTTTTGGTTTGGGTTTTATCTGGAAAAGGTGGTTCCCCTGGTACCCCGCCTTTAAAAGCAGGTGACCCAATTAATGAGTTTGAGCTTAATAAAAAGAAAGAAATTTAGCCGATGGAAGGTACCTTCACATGTATGTCATAGGCATAACTTCGGTGGTCTGATATGTGATAAAGTGACGACAGGAGCAACTTCTCCATGAAAACAGACCCTGCTACACACACACACCCCTGACGGAGCAGAGGATTCACAGCTCAAAGGCTCAGAGTTCAAAGTTCACAGTTGAAATTCATAAACACCCCTCTTGCCCCCACCCTTCTACCCCATCCACCCAGATGACCCGGCTCATCTCCCCCACCCGCCACCCCTCCCCTCCATCTTCATTCACCCCCCCCCCATCTCTTATTCCTCCTCATCACTTTCCTGTATTTCTGATCAGGCGACGCTGCCCAACCCCCCCCTTCCCGTTTCAGACGGGCGTGGTCCTCCGGTTGGGGTCCTTGCTGTAGTCCTTGGTGAGCGTGCTGCTCTGGAGGAACTCCCTCTCCGAGTTGAGCAGCCCGCCTATGCCACCACTGCCTGTGGCCGACTTGGCGCCGGCATTGCCCGGCTCGCGGGGGTTCAGCGTGTACATGGGCATCTCGGAGGCGGCTGGCCCCGTGTAGCCACCCTTCCCCAGCGGGGACGTGTCACGGCTCGGCGCCTCGGATGAGCGCACGCTGGAGCGGCGGCGGAAGCGGTAGCGGTAGGAGGGGATGCGGCTGAAGGCAGCTTTCTTGATGAGCTCGGTGCGGGACTTGGCCCGCTGCTTGCGGTGCTTCTCGATGAACATGTGCACGGCCAGCACGCCCACCATCTCCGCCATGATAAAGGAGAGGGCGCCGAAGTAGAAGGACCATCCGTATGAGTAGGACTTCTTACTGTCACTCTGGCCCGGGTCGCCCGAGTTGGCCGAGATGTAGACGATGATGCCGATGATGTTACTGAGGCCTGATGAGAAATGGGAGGGGGAGAGATGGAGGGGGAGAGCGAGAAAGAGAGAATGGGAGAGAAAGAGACAAATGAGAAAGAACAAAGACAGAGAGTAAAGAGGGTGTGAGTGTGAGGAGAGAGAATAGGAGTGGGTGATGAGCAGAGGGAGGACGGCAAAAAAGAGGATGGTGTCGATGGTGAGAAAGAAGGGATAGAAGAACCAGGGATGTAAATATTTTGAAAAACTACTGACATTTTTTTCACAATGCAAAGCAAGAAAAAGACTAAAAGGATAAAAAAAAAGAAAGAATCACTTAATATGTGGTCAAGAACATCACTGTGGGGATGAAGCAGACAGGAGGAGATATCTGTCCATCTGTCTGTCTACCTGTCTGTCTGTCTATCTTGAGTTCTCTGTTCATCCATCCATCTATCCACCTCCTATCTACCATCCCTCCATTCATTTCTCCATCCATCATCCATCTTTCGATGCACCTCTCTGCTTATTCAGCTATCCAGTTAGGATCGACAGCAAAGGAGGACAGGAACAAAAAGTCACAGACAGTGAAGAAATAGGATGGAGAGATGGCATAGTGTGAGGAAGAAGTAAGAACAGGGGGCAAACTCACGAAATAAAAAATGGGAATAACACATTTGATATAAAAATCAACACAGACTTAATACAAAAAAAGGGTGCCAGTCTAGAGGGCATAACATGATGAAAAAACAGAACAGCAGCAAAGAAAACAACAGGAGGAAAATGAGAAACAAAAGACATTTGCCTCAGTTGTTCATACTACATACTAAAAGTATGCACATTTATTTTGTGAAAGATGTGTATGCATATTACCCAGACAGCATCCGGATGTGGGCCACTTCACTTTTGTCAGGGCCTTCTTCTGGCCCTGACAAAATGGATGTGAGCCTGAAGTGGTCCACATGTATAATAGCAAATATGGCCCAAATATGCCAAATCAAATGTGGGCCTTTTCTGGCAAAGGTGCGGTGCTCTGGGCAACATGTAATCTGGATGTGACCCTGAAGTGGCCCGTGTGGTAAATGGTGAATATGGCCCAAATATCACAACACAAATATGGGCCACCTTTGGCAAATATGTGGCACATGCGGCATTGCTATGGCTCGGTTCTGGCCCAGATCTGGCAAACAGGACCGGACCGCCCGAGTGCCATCATTCCACGCGGTATGTGGGCCGGATGAAATGGCGGGTGTGGGACGGGTCCGGGCCAGAGCAATTTTGCTATCTGGATGAAAACACTTAAGTATGGAGCTTATGGCCACTAAAATAATCAAAGCTATCCCATAACTCTTTCCACTTTTGTTTCCATGGAAACGGCCGGTCAGCAAGTTTATCAAAGCAATAGGTCAGACAACGAAACAGGAGGAGCGGCAGCCGGTGTCAACAAATACAATTTTTTTTCCCATTTCTAACATTTCCTGATAAAATACGTTTTTAGCATATAAATAAAGAGGTACGGCCTCGATCAAATCAGACACCGACAGAATGAAACATTTTCTCGTACTGTTGCGATACTGGAACCTTGTCGATCAAAACCACTGAATACAATTAGTAAATTAATTGAACCTCGTTATACAATCTACTCCTGCATCACGTCTGACTGCAAATCATGCCACATGTATTTTTATGTCGCAGTTAATATTTTGGCGGAGCACTGCTGTATAAAAATGGATGGTGTGACACCGCTAAAAGGCTAGCCTCCTCCATTTCGAATTCTCCCTAGCAACCACCCAGTCGGGTCAAAGCAGTTTTCCTATTTGTTGACATGTCAAAATTCACCCAAGTCTAACTCTATACGAAGGCGTTGTTCGGATTTCTTCACAACCAGATGCAAATCCACCGATTGCAACATCCATCCATCCATCCACTATCTGAACCACTTATCCTGCTCTCAGGGGGTCGTGGGGATGCTGGAGCCTATCCCAGCAGGCATTGGATGGCAGGCGGGGAGACACCCTGAACAGGCCGCCAGGCCATCACAGGGCGACCGCCATGATTCCATTCAAATTAATGAATTTCAGTGCTGTCAAAGTAAACGCATTACCGGTGGGATCAGAGCTTACACTAAATCTGAACAGACAAAGCAAAAAGCAACAATGTTCTTCTAATTCCTTTCTTCTGGTCTTACAAAGTGTCAGTCCTGCTTGGACGAGTCCGCCAAGTGTAATGTTTGTAGCACCCTGTGTGTTCCACTTCCGGTGTGGGAAGATGGCGGCGCAACTTGATGTTTGCAGCGGCCTCACCCAGTACCGCCCATGCAGTGTCTTTGTCCACGTCTGTGTCTAAGTTTGTCTTCGTTTGATGGCTGGGAGAGCTGGCACTGGATCGGCTGGGAGAGCCTGGTCTGCTGCGTCCTGTGGGCCCAGGGACCACGGCCCTGCCTTGAGCTGTGCCTGAAGAGGTAACGCTGAGGGTGGTCTGACAGGACACGAAAATGGGGCAGGCTAAGCTAACTGCTAGCCCATGCAGACCGGCAGTTCCGATAACACCGAGGGCGGTCTGGCGGCGGCCTTGCCGAGCCTTGACTGTGTTTTTAGTGTCGTCGCGTGGAGGTGTGTCGAAGGTGTCTGGCTGGGAGAGCTGGTATTTGATTGGCTGTATGGGCTAAAGGACCACGGCCCTGACCGGAGCTGCGCCCGAAGAGGAAACACTGCGGACGGTCTGACAGGACGCGGAAGCGGGGCAGGCTAAGCTAACTGCTAGCCCATGCAGACCAGCAGTTCCGACGGTCATCCTCGCTGGCGTTTTGATATATGCGTTAGTTCGGATATATGTGTTTTTGAGGGTCTTGTAGTTTTGGATGTGTGTTTTTGTCTTTGTGTTGCACTGCTGTGGGCTGGGGGGAAACCATGTGTCGTTTCATTTCATGCACTTGCGCACATGAACTGAAACGACAAAGTGTTTCTGATTCTGAATATGGCATTCTACATACCGAATACTTCAGTTTTATGCACTATATATACTACATAATAAATGGAGAACATACTAACATTTCCTACACCGCTGGAGGGAGAAAGATGAGAGCGAGAGCAGGAGGGATCGAACTGACAAGAAGAAGAAGAAGAGGCAGAGGAAAGGGGAGAAGGGCTAAAAGACGGCAAGAGAGATAGAGAGAGAGAGAGGCTCACTGTATACAGCTGGGCTTGTCTCCCTCCATATCAGTAGTCCAGAACACATTGTGGTGTGAGGCACAGAATGGGAACGATTAGCAGATGTAATTACGCAGACTCAACCCCGGTACTAGTGTGGTAAATAATTACCAACTCTGCTTCATGAATTTACTACAAATCCAATGGGACCCTACCCATCCCACTGAACAGCAATTACAGGGGTTTGTACACACGTGTCGGGGGGTGTGTGTGTGTGTGTGTGTGTGTGTGTTTACACTGCCGCCGCGTGCTCATAGTGTATTGAAGCGCTCATTCTTGCCGTGTGATTAATCAGTGTGTGTGTGTGTGTGTGTCCGGTCTCTGCAGACAGCAGCTTTTGTTTGCTTTAGCTGCCCGATGGGGTTGTTCGACAAATATTTGAGAGATGCGCCCCTTTGTTTGGCATGTCCCCCCTAACACATACTTATAGCTTTAAACCCCCCCTCCCCCTCCCACACACACATACACACACAGATGCCACGGCCCAAGAATGCAGCATGATGTGTGCAGCTGTCCTTGGCACAACATCTTTGCGTGTCACTGAAGGAGTCCTTCAGGAAGAGACGCCCTGAACCTCACGAGGTCTCTCCAACAGAAGGGGGAGGAGGAGGAGGAAGACCTCCACTCCGGTTTAGACCAGTGTTCCTGATCGGCCGTGTGGCATGGAAACGGAAAATGACCGAGAGAGTTTGTTTCAACAATATTTCACGGGAATGTTTTCTAACATTTGAAACTCCCTAGATAGAGGAGCGAGAGAGAGAGAGAGAGAAGGAAGAAGACAGAGAGAGGGGAGAGAGGGGAGAGAGGAAGAGAGAAGAAAGAAAAAGGAGGAAGAGAGAGAGAAGACAGAAAAAACGAGAGAGAAAGAAAAGAGGGAGATGAAGAGAGAAAGAAAAGAGTAAGAGAGGGAAGAAAGAAAGATAGAGAGGAAGCGACAGAAGAAAGAGAAAATGGGAGAGAGAAGAAAGACAAAAGATGGAGAAGAAAGAAAATAGAGAAAGAGAGGGAAGAAGGAAAAGAGCGAAGAAAAAGAGGGGGAAGAAAGAAAAGAGGAGCGATAGAGAAGAAAGAAGAGAGAAGAAGGGAGTGAAGAAAGAAAAACGAGGGTGGAGAGAAGAAAGGGAGAGAGGAGAGAAAAAGACAGAAAAAGGGGAGAGATGGATAGATGGATAGATAGATAGATAGATGGATGGATAGATAGATAGATAGATAGATAGATAGATAGATAGATAGATAGATAGATAGATAGATAGATAGATAGATGGATAGATGGATAGATGGATGGATGGATGGATGGATGGATGGATGGATAGATAGATAGATAGATAGAGGAGGGCTTTCGTGCAACATGGAAGGCTTTAAAGATGGGCAAAACCTTCTACCACCTTTTATATTCTACCTTTTACACGTTTTCCAGTAGAAAGAGAGAGAACAGACTGCTCGACGGTTAAAGGGATGAGTGGTGTTAGAAAACACCAGTCTTCCTCTTCAGGTCCGGCTTCAGAGGAAGACTCACAGAAGACAGAGGACAGGGGGGAGGAGAGTAACAGAGAGGGAGAGCGAAGACGATAACGAAGGAGGACAGGAACAGAGGGTGAGGCAGGAGAGAAAGGATGAAGGCTGCGGAGGAAGAGGAGGGAGGAGGCTAACCTGCAGAGACGAAGAAGATCCCAGCGCTGAGGATGACGTTGTGTCGACTCCGGTAGAACTCGCTGGCGGCCACACACAGTCCTCCCAGGAACAGAAGACCCACACTCATGATGGGGAAGATGCTGGAAGCTCGCACTGCACCTGCACACACACACACACACACACACACACACACACACACACACACACACACACACACACACACAAAGAAGAAACACATTAACAGGTTTTTTTGTTGTTGTTTTTTTAAGATTCCCCCCCTCCCCCTTTATCTCCCCAGTTGTACCTGGCCAATTACCCCACTCTTCCGAGCCGTCCCGGTCGCTGCTCCACCCCCTCTGCTGATCCGGGGAGGAGGGCTGCAGACTACCACATGCCTCCTCCCATACATGTGGAGTCGCCAGCCGCTTCTTTTCACCTGACAGTGAGGAGTTTCGCCAGGGGGACGTAGCGTGTGGGAGGATCACGCTATTCCCCCCAGTCCCCCCACCCCGAGCAGGCGCCCTGACCTACCAGAGGAGGCGCTAGTGCAGCGACCAGGACACATACCCACATCCGGCTTCCCACCAGCATACACAGCCAATTGTGTCTGTAGGGACACCCGACCAAGCCGGAGGTAACACGGGGATTCAAACCGGCGATCCCCGTGTTGGTAGGCAACAGAATAGACTGCTACCCCAGATAGCATCCGGCAAATATGTGGCACACGCGGCATTGCTGTGGCTTGGTTCTGGCCCAGGTCTGGCAAACAGGAGCGGACCGCCCAAGTGCCATCATTCCACACGGTATGTGGGCCGGATGAAAGTGTCGGGTGTGGGACGGGTCCGGGCCACAGCAGTTTTGCTATCTGGGGCTACCTGGACGCCTCCAACTGTTTTTGTTTTTTTTTCCCCTCTAATCTCTCCATAAGTTTGTGAGGACTCATCCTAATCGTCCCCTGGTTCTAATGTTCAAGCTGCAGCCGCCCCACGCCCTACTTCAGTCAGTCCGTAGATGACAGAAATACCCCAGTATACCAGTGTTTCTACCCCCGAGAGGAAACGCTTTAAGATTCAGCATCATGTGGGGTCTTATGTAAAACCCATGGCACGATGTAGTGACACATGGACTGCTTACTGTCATTCAGGTCACTCATAAAGAAGTCAACTGCAGCAAATGTAGTTAAGCGTTAATGAGTACAGTCTAGTGTATGTGTGTGTGTGTGCGCACTGTATTTGAGGTTGTGCACTTTACTATGTGCACTTGAAAATGTGAATTTGCATGCATTTTGTGTTTGCATGCACAAACATAACACACACACACACACACACACACACACACACACACACACACGGTGGAGCCAGCATGCTGCTTGCATGTATATGTGTGTGTGTGTGTGTGTGTGTGTGCGTGCGCGCGCTGTATTTGAGATTGTGCACTTTATTATCTGTACTTGTATATGTGCATTTGTATGCATTTTGTGTTTGCATGCACAAACATAACACACACACACACACACACACACACACACACACACACACACACATGCATGCAAGCAGCATGCTGGCTCCAGTGTGTGCGTGCGTGTGTGTGCACGTGTGTGTGTGCGTGCTGTATTTGAGATTGTGCACTTTATTATGTGCGCTTGTTTTGTGCATTTGCATGCATTTTGTGTTTGTATGCACAAGCATAACATATGCACTAACACACGCGCACACAGACACACACACACACACACACACAGTGGAGACAGCGTGCTGCTTGCATGCTTGACTGGGCCTGAATGGAGAACATGTTAAAGGCTTCAGATTCCCACAGGGAGAGGAGGATAGATGGAGAGGAAGAGAGCGGGGAGGAGGGAGACAGAGGAGGGATACGGAGGAGGGAGAAGGAGGGGGGAGATGGAGGGGGGAGATGGAGAGACACAAACTGAGAGTCAAAATGTCCAACCAAAGCCGTATACATTCACACATGTAGCGCTACATCTACAAAGCCAGTGTGCCATCCACACAACTCTAGATGTGTGTTAAATGATCCTGTAGGGGTAAAACCTCGACAAATGTGACACACAAACCTCTCGATATACACGTCAGAGCTACAAATACACAATCTACCCACCACTTTGGATTTGTTGTTAAAAAATACAAGTAACTGGAAAAAAACATGACACCGTAGATGTGATGCAAACCCCACAGAACGGGGGACGTTAGTGACTTAACAGTGTGTTGATGGCGTGGGCTGCAGTCCTGTGTGTGTCGTCGTGTGTGTCGCTGTGCGCAGTGTTGGTGTGGTCGAGTCCTGCAGCACAAACTGGATGTGCTGCTTCAAGCTGCTCTTCACTCGCCCCCTGGACCAGATGAGTGGATTCAATGTGAAATAATCCCAGAGGACTTGACAGGCTTTATCCGTCAGTCATCCTACCCAATTTTTATATCAGTTCAGCAATCAAAACACCTACAGTTATTCATCCCTCTCTTAGTTTCCCATAACTTTATACTGACATGAAGGGTACCAAGTGTACTTTTCCGCAACTGGCTTGTCGAAACCAGTGTAAAATAGGCATTTATGCCAAACTACTTCCATCCATTATCCATCCATCCAGCCATCCATTATCCAAACCGCCCATCCTGCTCTCAGGGTCGCGGGATGCTGGAGCCTATCCCAGCAGTCATTGGGGCGGCAAGCGGGTACACACCCTGGACAGGCCGCCAGGCCATCACAGGGCCGACACACACACACACACACACACACACACATTCACACCTAGGGACAATTTTACGTTAGCTAAGGATAGCTAAAAATTGTTTTTATAATGCTAATTTTGGCCACGCTAGCTACTGAGCTAAAGTTGTTTCAAGTATTTACACATTCTTACTAACTTCAATCATAAATATATATAAAAAAATATTGCAACACTTTACAACAACGTTGATCTATAAACAAAGCAAAAATACAGATAAGGACTGCTCGCTAGCTAGCTAACGACAAGCACAATCCACCTCCAGAGACTTGCCTTTTCGGTCCTTTGCAGCCATTTTAACCACAGCCATTTTAGCCATTTACCTAAATTAGCTCTGAACTGTTGCCCAAGTTAATATTAACTTGCCAGCAAGCTAACTTAATTAACTAACTAGTTAGTTTGTTGTAGTTAGATGCAAGATAACATGGTGTCGAGCTCCAATATGGCGGTACAACTTACCGATAGCTAAGGTAACTTGTGCCCTTTTCACATATGGCCAAAGTACTTAAAATGACTAGATATTATATACTGTTGATTTTTACCTTGAGCAAATACTCCGCCCATATAACAGTACTGCTACAACTGGTACTACAAAATTAAACATTTTAAAGCACCTTTCACAAGCACAAGGATACTGTATAATGCAACACAAACAAGATGACACAACAAGCCAGGGTCAGAAGGTATTTAACCTGGATTCTAGTACATATTTTTGGTCATTATGTGCTACAAACAGCTGTGTCCATCAAAATGGCAACAAAATTTGAGTTGCTCGGAGCACGCTTTGGTCTTACACTTAGACATGCCATTCTAAAAATATCTATAATAAAGCTCTAAAATAAATATCTTAAATAAAATAAAAATATCTAAAATAAAGAACTCTCTAAAATACATATCTAAATACATGCATATCGAAGTACAGGTATGGATTGCATTTTTATATATATCGCTTTTCTAGTCTACCAACCATTCAAAGTGCTTTTTCCCCAATGTATGCCTCATATTCACCCATTCACACACATACACAAATTAAGCCATTGAAACTCACTATATGAATATATAATATGTAAATATAATATAAAATATTAAAATATAAACATAAATTATTATATTCTATAAATTATAATATAAATATATATAACCTATATAAATAAGTATATATAAATATGTAAATATAAATACATGAATAAATATATACGTATCAAAATAAATATATAAATACATATATATAAATACATACTATGTAAATAAATATATATATATAAATACATATATAATACTTAGCTAAATAAATACATATCTAAAATAAAGACATTTCACTACCTAAATATCAACATAAACACATTTTGATATCACTTAGTCTTGGAGGGTATCAACATGTACGCCTGTGCATGCATGTCTGTACAGCTGCAGCAAAATGTAGGGAAGCGCCATCGTGCTCATGTGCCCTGCAGTCTCCAAGCCTCATTCCACCCACGTGACTGACAGCCTGCGTGATCAGTAGCGTCGGTGTGGCGGAAGGTTAAGCCCCGCCCCCGTGGCCTACATCCCCAGGGTGTATGAAACGATGGTTAGTAGGGCCCGGCTCCGCATTGGCTGGCCTGTGATCTGATTGGTTGCTTCTGGGGGGATGTTGCCTTATTTTCTCTGGCGCACCAAACAAACAACACAAGCGAAAGGCCGAAAGACGGAGAACGCTCCCTCCCTCTCCATTACTCTATTTCCCCCCGCAGTTCACTTGCGCTCTCCATCTTTGTGGAGTATCTGGTGGGGAGCAGTAACACGGCGTCCCATCCTAAGCGTTTATTTCTGCCAGGCTGTGTTGGACGTGGTCGCTTTCACTTCACCTCCTTTCTCACTGCGACGTGTTCGCCATTCATCTGTGTCCTGAATCTGCAGTAAAACATTCTGCAACAATACCCAGCAGTCTCTGTTTCCCATGCTCTCTCTCTCTCTCTCTCTCTCTCTCTCTCTCTCTCTCTCTCTCTCTCTCTCTCTCTCTCTGTCTCTCTCTCTCTCTCTCTCTCCCTCTCTCTGTGTCTCTCTCTCTCTCTCTCTCTCTCTCTGTGTCTCTCTCTCTGTGTGTCTCTCTCTCTCTCTCTCTCTTGCTCTCTCTCTCTCTCTCTGTGTCTGTCTCTCTCTCTCTGTGTCTCTCTCTCTCTCTCTCTCTGTGTGTGTGTCTCTCTCTCTCTCTCTCTTGCTCTCTCTCTGTGTGTCTCTCTGTCTCTCTCTCTCTCTGTCTGTCTCTCTCTCTCTCTCTCTCTCTCTCTCTCTCTCTCTGTGTTTCTCTCTCTGTATGTCTGTGTCTCTCTCTGTCTGTCTCTCCACCCACTATGAGGGACTGACAGCATGACCATGAGAGGTGCTCTAACGAAGTGATGAAAGAGAAAGAGAGAAGGACCGAGAGAAATAAAGAGAGACAAGAAAGAAAGAGCGAGACAAAGATACAGAGAAAGCCTTGCAGTGAACTCTCTTTCTGCCACCTCATCTTCAAACCAAAGCATCTATCATCCATCCATCTATCTATCTATCTATCTATCTATCTATCTATCTATCTATCTATCTATCTATCTATCTATCTATCTATCTATCTATCTATCTATCCCCTCTCTCTCTCTCACACACTCTCTCTCTCTGTCTGTCTATTTATCTATCTATCTATCTATCTATGTGTGTGTGTGTGTGTGTGTGTGTGTGTGTGTAACTTACGGAGGAGGTATTCAGCAGCGTCTGCCTCGTAATCAGCATCCTCTGGAAAATGGTCTATCTTCTTACACACACCTCTGAACGTCCCTACAAGAGGAAAGAAACAGGAAAACAAACATAACCCATCGATTAGCAAACCTCATCAACAAACCACATCAAAGCCTTTCCCTCCCTGAATCCGGTCACGTTCGCTCTCCATACAGCTTCTTTACATCTATCAGCTTCTATACATCTATCAGCTTCTATACCTCCATACAGCTTCTATACATCTATCAGCTTCAGTTTCTATACATCCATCAGCTTCTATACATCCATCAGCTTCTATACCTACATACAGCTTCTATACATCTATCAGCTTCAGCTTCTATACATCTGCCAGCTTCTACACATCCGTCATCTTCTATACATGTATCAGCTTCTACACATCTATCGGCTTCTATACATCCATCAGCTATGACACATCCATCAGCTACTATACATCCATCAGCTTCTATACCTCCATACAGCTTCTATACATCTATCAGCTTCAGCTTCTATACATCTGCCAGCTTCTACACATCCGTCATCTTCTATACATGTATCAGCTATGACACATCCATCAGCTACTATACGTCTATCAGCTTCTATACATCCATCAGCTACTATACATCCGTCAGCTACTATACATCTATCAGCTTCTACACATCCATCAGCTACCATACAGCTATCAGCTTCTATACATCCATCAGCTACTATACATCCATCAGCTTCTATACATCTATCAGCTGTACATCTATCAGCTTCTATACATCTATCAGGTTCTACACATCTACACGTGTCTATACATCTATCAGCTTCTATACATCCATCAGCTTCTATACATCTATCAGCTTCGATACATCTATCAGGTTCTACACATCTATAAGCGTCTATACGTCCATCAGCTTATGTACAGCTATCAGCTTCTGTACATCTATCAGATTCTACACATCTATAAGCGTCTAGACATCTATCAGCTTCTATACCTATCAGCTTCTAGCCATCCATCAGCTTCTACACATGTATGAGTTACTATACATCATCAGCTACTATACATCTTATCAGCTTCTATTTATCCATACAACTTCTATACATCCATCAGCTTCTATACATCCACCAGCTTCTATACATCCATCAGCTTCTATACATCCATCAGCTTCTATACATCCATCAGCTTCTATACATCCACCAGCTTCTATACATCCACCAGCTTCTAGACATCCATCAGCTTCTATACATCTATCAGCTTCTTTCCATCCATCAGCTTCTATACATCTATCAGTCCACTTTTTTCTGTTGTTGACATAATAGTTTGATGCTGTTTATTTATTTAACTAATTGGCATGGCTGTCACATTCCAACACAGACACACACAGACACACAGACACACACAAAACAAACAAGACAAAGGCTTATTGTGTGTCTGGAGGTGATCACAATTCATATTGCTGCTGTCTGTCAGATTAAAACATCTTTCTCCAAAAAGCCTTCAGCACTTCAACAATCTTTGTTTCTGACCCACTACCGGACACCAGTTAAGACAATAAATTATACAATGTCCTGTTTGAAAACGTTTCTAGGAGGAAATCAAGGTAAACTGGACACTGAAGGAGTGTGAAGACTCTGATATGAAAAGTTGTGAAAGCTAAACTGTGATGTATTTACTACATGTTGTGTACCTGTAACTACACGCTTTCGAACATGAATGGCAGATGAATGCAGGCAATGTGACAGACAACATGTCCGACAGCAGTTTGAATGAGATTAGAAAAGTGGGCAAACAGGGCTGTACCTGTTTTTTTGTCCCCCCCCCCCTTTTTTTCTCCCCAGTTGTACTTGGCCAATTACCCCACTCTTCCGAGCCGTCCTGGTTGCTGCTCCACCCCCTCTGCCGATCCGGGGAGGGCTGCAGACTACCACATGCCTCCTCCCATACATGTGGAGTCACCAGCCGCTTCTTTTCACCTGACAGTGAGGAGTTTCACCAGGGGGACGTAGCGCGTGGAAGGATCACGCTATTCCCCCTCCCCTCCAAACAGGCGCCCCGACCGACCAGAGGAGGCGCTAGTGCAGCGACCGAGACATATACCCACATCCGGCTTCCCACCCGCAGACACTGCCAGTTGTGTCTGTAGGGACGCCCGACCAAGCCGGAGGTAACACGGGGATTCGAACTGGTGATCCATGTGTTGGTAGGCAACGGAATAGACCGCCATGCCACCCGGACGCCCTAACTCGTGATTCTCTCCTTTGGGTTGCGCTGTTCAGACGCAAGTAACATGGTAAAGCGTTGGTAATGTGTGAATCTGTTGCTAGGCAGACATCACAGCAGCCAGCCAATCAGAACCCATTCATGTAAATATGGAACTGCACATGTTTACAACTACAGAAGCCACCATGATGTTCATACTGGTGAATAGGCAACCGCAAGTATCACACAAACAAACAGTTTGTGAGTAAAATCTTCAGGACGGTAGCTTAAAGCATTCCTTGTTTTTCATCTATCAGCATTTCTCCACTAAAATCAGTCATTCAAGGTCACGGGGTCACTGTCAGGTCACTGTGTCACTCGTGACCTTTGTATGACCTACTGTTGGCTGCTGCTGATCCAACAATCAATACTTCCTGTACTGTTGCACAATTTACATGTGCTGTGTTCAACAAAACCAGCTCACTGCCTCACAGGGTGACGGTGTGTTTGGGGGACTTTGACTTTTTATGATCACACCACTTTGTGTGTCTGTTGTATGTACACATACATAGGTATGTTAGTTTGAATGAAGACATGTTGTTCACCAGATATATAGATGTTCACCAGGTAGACAGATGTTCATCAGATAAATAGATGTTCACCAGATATATAGATGTTCACCAGATAGATAGATGTTCACCAGATAGATAGATGTTCACCAGGTAGATGTTCACCAGATAGACAGATGTTCACCAGATAGACAGATGTTCACCAGATAGATAAATGTTCACCAGATATATAGATGTTCACCAGATAGACAGATGTTCACCAGATAGATAAATGTTCACCAGATAGACAGATGTTCACCAGATAGACAGATGTTCACCAGATAGATAAATGTTCACCAGATAGATAGATGTTCACCAGATAGATAGATGTTCACCAGGTAGACAGATGTTCACCAGGTAGATTATCACCAGATAGACAGATGTTCACCAGGTAGACAGATGTTCACCAGGTAGATGATCACCAGATAGACAGATGTTCACCAGGTAGACAGATGTTCACCAGGTAGATGATCACCAGATAGACAGATGTTCACCAGATTGACAGATGTGCACCAGATAGATGTTCACCAGATAGACAGATGTTCACCAGATAGACAGATGTTCACCAGATAGATAGATGTTCACCAGATAGACAGATGTTCACCAGATATAGATGTTCACCAGATAGATAGATGTTCACCAGATAAATAGATGTTCACCAGATACATAGATGTTCACCAGATAGACAGATGTTCACCAGATAGATAGATGTTCACCAGATAGACAGATGTTCACCAGATAGACAGATGTTCACCAGATAGATAGATGTTCACCAGATAGATAGATGTTCACCAGATAGATAGATGTTCACCAGATAGACAGATGTTCACCAGATAGACAGATGTTCACCAGATAGACAGATGTTCACCAGATAGATGTTCACCAGATAGACAGATGTTCACCAGATAGGCCATTTATCATATATATCATAGTGTCAGATACCAAAACAATGGTATGTTTGAGTACAGTGTATCTACTTACACAACACTCATACTCTCTCTCTCACACACACACACACACACACACACACAACACTTGTCAGAGATAAATCAAATACAAAAACACAATTACACACAAACTTAATATACATTACATGTATCCCACATAAATACACAAGTGCAAAATACACACACACACACACAAAGACATGACAGCTCATTACGCTGAGACACAAAGTATCATTTATGGACTGGATCAGTCTTGATCAGTGTGGTAGTTTGTGTTGAGGGAAAAGGTTTTGTCAGCCACTGGAAGACTGAGTCTGCTGTTACTGCAGGGGGCGAGCGAGAGAGAGAGAGAATAAAAGAGTGAGGGAGAGATGTTTGTATGCTCCTCATATTGCGTGTGTGTGTGTGTGTGTGTGTGTGTGTGTGTGTGTGTGTGTGTGTGTGTGTGTGTGTGTGTGTTGTATTGATTGGGACCATGTCTCCTACTAGCAGCTGTGAGTCAGGCAGAGTGACTCATGCTTCTTTGTCCAAACCTCTCCTACCTAGACCACAGACACACACACACACACACAGGACATGGAAAGTTGTGTTGATGTGTGTGCGTGCATGCGCATGTGTGTGCGTGTGTGTGTGTGCATGTGCGTGTGTGCGTGCGTATGTGTGTGTGCGTGCTCTCCAGTTGCCTCACTCCCTCCAATCATTCACTCCTAGTCACACGTTTTACTGGTCCGCTCCACGGGGGATATCTGAGATGGGGAGGAAGAAGAGAGAGAGCCGAGGAGGAGGAGGAGGAGGAGGAGGAGGGATAGATGGAAAGGACGGATGAGACGGTGAGAAGCAGAGCACAGATGGGGGGGTTTAGAAGAAAAGGAGATGGATGTGGTGAAGAAACCGATGCAGTGATGTTGAGGAGTGAGGAAGTGGTGTTGGAAAACGTGTTAAACGAGAGGGGCGGTGGCAAAACTATAACAGGGAGAGGCGGGAGGGGCGTCCGGGCGAGTGTGGCGGTCTGTTCCGTTGCCTACCAACACGGGGATCGCGGGTTCGAATCCCCGCGTTACCCCCGGCTTGCTCGGGCGGCCCTACAGACACAGTAGGCTCTGCGTAAGTGTAGTCGGCTGACTTGCGGCGTGTTATTCAGGATGCCTGCCAGGCTGACCGTGGCGCCCTCTCAGCGAGGCGTGCAGAACGTCCGACGCACTTTCACCTGCAACCGCCGGCGAACGGGTGAAGGGTCTCAAGTTGCGCATATCGACTTACATCCACAGTTACAAGGGCGAGTAATTACAAACGCTACGAAGAACAACAATACGTTTACAGACATCAAGCTAGGCTATAAACTAGCCTGGAATATGGTCTTAATTACTCACCCTTGTAATTCTGTGCATGTCGTTAACATTTACCCGCAGTAAATCTCGCAGGCACGGCGAAGAGTGTGCCGCTGACGATGGCACACGCCAACACACAGGAAACTGGTGTGACCGCTGCAGCAGAAACCGGAAGTCGTGGACTCGTTTTTTGTTTTTTACATGGTGATGCTGGTGGCGAGGCGTTGGGTCCTGGACTGGCACTGTTTGGCATCCTGCTCATCCTGTTCTTCATATATTTTATACGTCCATTATAATTGTGTTATCCTCTTTCAGTGTTGCATTGTGTAAATTGCGTGAACACAACATCCGTTGCAGCTCCTCCTCTGGTGCTCTCCCTGAGGTCTCCTCCTGTTTTTTCTCCCTGTTAAAGGTTTTTTTTTAGGGAGGTGTTCCTTATCCCATGAGAGGGTCTAAGGACAGGATGTTGTGTTGCTGGGAAGCCTACTGAGGCTAATTTGTAATTTGTGATTATTGGGCTGCACAAATAAAACTGATTTGATTTGATTTGACCACAGCTATGCACAGAGTGGATTGGCCGGATACAGTTGGGGAGAAAAAGGGGGAGAAAATAAATAAAAAAGAGAGAGAGAGATGGGAGGATGAGGAGGGCTAGGTGTGAACAAACGAGGGCCTCGGCTACGACAGCGTTTTACATGTCGGTGGATTTTGCAAACGAGAAAAGCAAAAAACCGGCGTCTGCTCTTGCAACACGACTGACACCGGCAAGTCGAAAAAGACCCGTCGTCGAACGGCTACAAGGCCGGCGCATGGCTGAACTCGACGGCGAGCAAGAAGTTTTCGATTTTTCCGAGTTGTCTCCCCTCCCCCCAATTTCACAGATAGTGAATTATGAAACTGAGGGCATTTCTCTCTTGTTTCGAGAGAGAGACCTCTTCGTCCAGGTCACAGACAGATACGAAATCCATAAGAAAGCCACGTCGAGTGTTGGACTTGATGCTGCAAGTGAAGCGCGACACCGTCCACAGTGTAGTCACACACAGCTTTGTGCTTAATGATGATACTAAGTGATGAATTATGAAATTAACACAGAGAGCATTGGGGGGAGAGAGAGAGAGAGAGAGAGAGAGAGAGAGAGAGAGAGAGAGAGAGAGAGAGAGAGAGAGAGAGCAGTGGGGAGAGAGAGAGAGAGAATTGGGAAGAGACGATTGGGGAGAGAGAGAGAGAGAGAGAGCATTGGGGAGAGAGAGCATTGGGGAGAGAGAGAGAGAGAGAGAGAGAGCATTGGGGGGAGAGAGATTGGGAGAGAGAGAGAGAGAGCATTGGGGAGAGAGAGAGAGAGAGAGAGAGAGAGAGAGAGAGAGAGAGAGAGAGAGAGAGAGAGAGAGAGAGAGAGCATTGGGGAGAGAGAGCATTGGGGAGAGAGAGAGAGAGAGAGCATTGGGGAGAGAGAGCATTGGGGAGAGAGAGAGAGCATTGGGGAGAGAGAGAGAGAGAGAGAGAGAGAGAGAGAGAGAGCATTGGGGAGAGAGAGAGAGAGAGCATTGGGGAGAGGGAGAGAGAGAGAGAGAGAGAGCATTGGGGAGAGAGAGAGAGAGAGAGAGAGAGCATTGGGGAGAGAGAGAGAGAGTGGGGGAGGGGGAGAGAGAGAGAGAGAGAGAGAGCATTGGGGACAGAGAGAGAGAGAGAGAGAGAGAGAGCATTGGGGACAGAGAGAGAGAGAGCATTGGGGAGAGAGAGAGAGCATTGGGGACAGAGAGAGAGAGAGAGAGCATTGGGGAGAGAGAGAGAGAGAGAGAGCATTGGGGAGAGAGAGAGAGCATTGGGGGCAGAGAGAGAGAGAGAGAGAGA
>JAJHIY020000379.1:170000-205000 GCA_022114975.2 Lampris megalopsis
ACACTACCCCACACTGAGGCAAACTAAATGCTTTCATGTGACGCATGCACACCTCTGCAGCGTTTCCACCCTAATTCACCAACAGGAATATGGACTAGCCCTTCTGTTGTCTGCCGGGTCAAAAAGGTCCATAACAGTGTTTAGCAGCGGAGAAAAGACTAAATGATCTTTTTCCAACCTGAAATGTGATGACTTTTCCTACAGCGACTCCAACATCAGAAAAAGCGAAACATTGTTTTTGTTCATATTTACATGAAAGCTGTACACCACTAGGGTACTAAGACTGTCCTAGGGTCATGTTTAACCCTATAAAAACGAGTGGTGTCCACTGATTAAATGCAGTCTTTCTGCACTGTGAAGAGGGAAAACCCAGATAGTCACAAAGTTAACAATAATAATAATAATAATACATTTTATGTGGGCGCCTTCCAGAGCACTCAAGGACACCTTACAGAACACAGTAAAAAACAAGCAGCACTGTATCAGACAGCATAAAATCAAAACAAGCAGGGTAGACAATAAAAAGTTAACACAACAGATAAATATAAAATTATCATCCGCACAAAACTCAATGAAGCGTGGATCAGACTGAATATGCCAGTTTGAAAAGGTGCGTTTTGAGATGGGATGTGAAGGTTGAAAGAGAGTCAGTGTTGTGAATGTCCTGTGGGAGAGAGGTCCATAGGCGGGGGGCAGAATGACTGAAGGCTCTGGACCCCATGGTAGTCAAGCGGGCTGATGGTGTAGTGAGTGGGAGCGCAGAAGAGGATCTGAGAGTGCGGGAGGGCGTGTGGATATGAAGGAGTTCAGAACGATATGAAGGAGCTAAGTTATTAAGGGCTTTAAAGGTGAGGAGCAGGATCTTAAAGTCAATACAGTAACAGGGAGCCAATGGAGTTGCTGAAGAACAGGAGTGATGTGATCTATGGAAGGAGTTCTGGTAATGATACGAGCAGCTGAATTCTGGACCAGTTGAAGTTTATGAAGACACTTGAGGGGAAGACCAAAGAGGACAGAATTACAGTAGTCAATACAGGATGTAACCAGGGTGTGACTATGAGTATGCTTTTAGGTGTGTAAGTGACGGGCGAAGACGATTAATATTGCGTCGGTGGAAGTATGCAGACTGAGTAGCATTGTTGATGTGAGCTTCAAAAGATAATGTGCTGTCCAGGATGACACCCAGACTCTTAACCTGAGGCGATGGGGGAACTATAGAATTGTCAATAGTCAGAGAAAAACTATCAGGTTTGGCCAAAGTAGATTCAGTACCTACTAGGAGGACCTCAGTTTTATCACTATTAAGTTTGAGGAAAGGGTCTGCGGTGGTCTAGCAGTCTAAGCATTGGCTTTGTGTCGATGCAGTTGCCCACTGCGGACCGGAGTTCGCAGTCTCGTCAGATCCGACTATGGCCGGACTCGGTGACGCAGCAATAATTGGCAACGCTGTCTTCGAGAGGGGGGCGGAATCGGCTTGTGTTCGTCACATGAATGCGTCTCTGTGTGTGTTGGAAAAAGCAGTGGTTCGGCCTGGATTCGCCTTGTCGCGAAAGTGGTGAGGCGTCTCCTTCTAGATTGCCAGCTGGAGAGATGCAGTTGGCAAACGCATGCAGTACGAGGGTCGGTGTTTGAACGGAAATAGGGATTGATTGGCCACTAAATTGGGAGAAAAAGGGGAAAATCAGAAATAAATAAATAAATAAAGTTTGAGGAAGTGGTGTGAAAACCAGGATTTAATTTCTAGTAAGCAGTCCGAAAGGGAAGTGGGCAGAAGAGTGGAGGTAGGCGTGGTGGATAGATAAAGCTAGGTGTCATCCATGTATCTGTGAAACTGAATGCCAAATTTCCTGAAAATGTGGCCAAGAGGTAGTAGGTAAATAATAAATAGGAGGGGTCCCAATACACAGCCCTGGGGAACACCGGTTGTAACAGGAATGGACTGTGCTGAATGACAGGTTGTTTCTTCGTGCAAAATAGATTTGGGGTTTAAAATTAAATTAAGTTGCTTTAATTTAGAGGTTTAATGAAGGCGGGTCATAAATGAATCTCAAGTCGAGGGCAGTATACAGAATGTGTGGACAACACAAGTGCTAGCATACATGGAAGCCCATTTATAAGACGTGTCATTGTCACAGATACACACAAACACACACATTATCAAACCAGCTCACGTGGTGAGGCCTTTGTTTCCTCTATGTTTCTGTGCTTCCTACAGTTGTGTTTGAGAGTGTGTACACACACACGTTTACAGGTAAGTCTGTCTATCTACACAAACACACAGGCACACAATAACGCACAAATACGCAGACGCATAAACACGCAAAAACGAGCATTCATACTTTGTTACTAGCAGTAAGAGCAAAGAGAAAGACGCCAGTTATGTGATCATCAGCCATGACTGAAATAGCAAACACACACACGGCGGGAGCATCTATCAGGAGACGTTTGCCTCACAAAGGTCAGGGTGGCCTGAGGGCAGCGGCAACTACAGCCACAGCAAGGCATGATGGGAGCGGAGTGTGTGTGTATCTGTGAGTCACTTGATTTGCCAACTTGGTTCACTGTGCTGTTCCCAATACTTATGCATAAACACTCACATGCACACACACACACACACACACACACACACACACACACACACTCATTTCAGTGTGACATGACAAGAATCAACGGATCATCAGTAGAGATTTGGGGGGAAAAAACGAATTTTAAAATTTCGTTTTTGGGGCAGTGATTAGCGCTTGAAGTGATGTTAAATGAATACCACATAGCAAACGTACTACCATCACTACTTCATATACTTCATGTACTACTGCTATATTAAGAGAACTGTATGTGGCGCTCTGTGATACCAGTTGATAATGATTAAATTCATCCGCTAATTGTACACTCTCTTGTAGGTCGCTTTGCATATAAACACCGTCCGGGTAGCCTGATGGTCTACTCTGTTGCCTACTGACACGGGGATCGCCGGTTTGAATCCCCGTGTTACCTCCAGCTTGGTCGGGCATCCCTACAGACACAATTGGCCATGTCTGCGGGTGGGAAGGCGGATGTGGGTATGTGTCCTCACTGCACTAGCACAAAAGCTCTCTCCCTCCGTCTCTCTCCCCCTCTCTCTCTCTCCCTCTGTCTCTCTCCCCCTCTCTCTCTCTCCCCCTCTCTCTCTCTCCCTGTCTCTCTCCCCCTCTCTCTCTCTTCTCTCGCTCTCTCTCTCTCTCTCCCTCTCCATCTCTCACACACAGGTTTTAAAATCATGTAAGAAAACAGCAGAGCAGTGGGCTAAAAGACGAGCGGTAGAGACACTTCTATTTCTTCTTCATCTGACTAACCCTCGGCTCTTCTCAGCGTCCTGCGCTACAAACCCTCTCTAATTATTCACCATTATTCACCTCCTTTATTTCACCCCTGTTTCTTTCTCAATGCCCCTCCGGTTTCTTCCGCTGAACTTTCTCATTTCCTGTTTGTGAGCGCGTCGATAAATACCAGAAGAGAAAATCACTGACTGGAGAATTTCTCCTTATCTCACCCGGGTCACACACACACACGTTTTGTAGGACAGGACGGGGTCCAGAGACTGAGACACGGCGTTTGTGAAATCTTGTTTTATAAAATGTCAACGTGCGCGGGGTAGTAAGCACGTGTGCAGGTCCTGCTGGGCACCGACAGCGGCTGCAGTCGAGCGTAAACGAGAAGCAAACCAGAGAAAAACACTCGTGCAGCTTGTCCTGTGGTTTTTTTTCTCTGTTTTCTTTTCTTTATAATGTGGCCAAGCGTATTCCCGCCCGCTGCGGGATTCGGTCCAGAGGTCGATCTCAGTGTTGTGCTGCACCGCGCGGCGACTTCGCTCACCGCTCCACTTTCTTTCCTCCTTTATTCTAAATAAATAAAACATTTCACAAACCCGTCAGACTCTACAGAACCAGAGATGACAACACAACATAGTGAGGTAACCTGTAGGCCTCGGCATGGCTTCCAGCCTACAGACCCCCCCACCACCAAAATCTAACAAAAAATACACATATACCACACACAGTATACTGTACAACCAAAATCCAACATCACCCTCCTTCCTTCCCCAATCACGACAAAAGTGCTCCTCTCTACAAATCCACCAACAAACCCTTCTTCTCCAGCACAAACACACAACATATTAACATCTCTTTCCATTATACTCCTCAAATCCACCAACAAACTCTTCTTCTCCAGCACAACCACACAACATATTACCATCTCTTTCCATTATGCTCCTCAAATCCACCAACAAACTCTTCTTCTCCAACACAACCACACAACATATTACCATCTCTCTCCATTATACTCCTCAAATCCACCAACAAACTCTTCTTCTCCAACACAACCACACAACATATTACCTTCTCTTTCCATTATGCTCCTCAAATCCACCAACAAACTCTTCTTCTCCAGCACAACCACACAACATATTACCTTCTCTTTCCATTATACTCCTCAAATCCACCAACAAACTCTTCTTCTCCAACACAACATATTACCTTCTCTTTCCATAATTCCACACCTCAGCTTTCCTGTTTTCGTAATGGGCTACATATATTCACATCAAACCGCTTGACTAAAGGGGCCGACCCCCTGGCGATCGGCCAGTGAGTCCTTCTTCTTTTTTTTTGTAGGTTACACACCTTTTTCATAAAACATGGCGACATACAATTGCTTCAACTTAAGTTGAGTCAGTTTTATTTGTGTAACCTGATATCACAAATTACACATTTGCCTCAGTCGGCTTTTCATCCCATTACGTGTTAAACGTTAACAAGCCCACTCTCTGTCACCGTCAGTGCTGTCTGTGATCATTTATTTCATGTTTAATCATAATAAGACAACACAGATATTTCCACTGACCTGTCTTAAGGTTTCTGACGTCAGACGACTGTAAACAACCTTAGCATAACGTGCTGAATGTATTCTTTTTTGTAGTTGTATAATTATATTGAACCTGATATGTGCTAATACTGTATACCTGGTTTTTCTGTAACATTTCCTATTGTTCAATAAAAAAAATAACATGCTAAATGCTAACTAATGCTAACGGTAAATCCAGGGCTGTTAGCATGAGGTGACCCTTAATCAAATCACCTTTTTTTAAAATAGCTGTGCAGTCACGTGACAGCCGAAACACAACGGTATGTCAGTGACGACACCTGTATTGTGCTATACGCTGTATTGAAACACAAAATAAGCCATCACAGACTGAAGGTTTATAACACTGCGAGCAACGAGAGAACCGATCTTTACCCTGCTGAGACAAAGCCGAAGTATGCCGGCCATGTTTGTAAAGCACGTCTATCAATGTGCTGTGAGACGGGGAGAGAGACAGACAGACAGACAGAGAGACAGACAGACAGACAGACAGACAGAGAGAGAGAGAGAGACAGACAGACAGACAGACAGACAGACACAGAGAGAGAGAGACAGACAGACAGAGAGAGAGAGAGAGACAGACAGACAGACAGACAGACAGACAGAGAGAGAGAGAGAGACAGACAGACAGACAGACACAGAAAGAGAGACAGACAGACAGACAGACAGAGAGAGACAGACAGACAGACAGACACAGAAAGAGAGAGACAGACAGACAGACAGAGAGAGAGAAAGAGAGAGAGAGAAGAAAGTACATGTAGGTTACATACGCCAAAGAAAGAATTGCATGTTGTTCAAACAGACCTAAAACACTTTTTTCATTTGCCAAAAAGTGTGTGTGTGTGTGTGTGTGTGTGTGTGTGTGTGTGTGTGTGTTGACACTGCAGGATCTAGGATGGTGACTTCAGTGAGTATTGGTACTTGGGGCGTAGGTATTTAGTTTTTCTTCACTCACACAGCAGTTAATGGTTACCATGGAAACCCAGAGTCATCATCTGACGTCTACACAAAGTACACAAATAGACATACACACACACACTTTCACTGTATATTTCTCTCTCTGTCAGACCCAAACCCACTCACATATATGATATGCACAAGCGAACACGTATGACCAAATTCACATGCGTGCACACGCAAAGGGGAGGAAGAGACGGGACAGGAGGAAAGAAGTTGGAAAGCAGAGCAAATTGGACCGCTCGTTTCTTAAATGCTCCTCTCAGCTTAGAGACTTGCACCTCTCTGTCTCTCTCTCTCTCTCTGTCTGTCTGTCTGTCTGTCTCTCTGTCTCTCTCTGTCTCTCTCTCTCTCTCTCTGTCTCTCTCTCTCTCTGTCTCTCTCTCTTGCTCTCCCTGCCTGGAAACAGGTATGAAGAAAGAAAGCAGCTGAAAGAGAAGTATATGGAGAAAAGAATCAGACAGAAGAGCAAAGCAGGAGAGAGAGAGAGAGCTGTGGAGAAGCGGGAGGTGGGGTCATGGTTTCCACGGTGATGGCTGATGAAAGAGAATGAGACAGGTTCTGCTTGATTGCACAGGCGGGGGGTGGGGGGTGTCTTGCCCCTTCTCCAGCTTATGTGGGTTTTTTTTCCTTTTCCCTCCATCCTTGAATACCCACCCACCCACACTGTCACTCTCTCTCCACTTCTCTCTGTTCTTCTACCTCTTTCCATCGCACTCTTCCTCCTTCCATCTGCCCACCTCCTCCTTTTCCCCTCTGGCATCCTCCTGCTCTCTTCACCCTCCTCTCTTCAGGCATCCCTCTATCTCTTCCCTTCATTCATCCTCTCCTCAAGTCGAGTCAAGTCAGTTTTATTTGTATAGCCAGATATCACAAATTACAAATTTGCCCAAAGGGGCTTTACAGCAACACAACATCCTCACCCTTTCCTCCTCTAATCGCTTCATTTTATCACCACTTCTCTGTGTCCGTCCATCCTTCTTTCTTCCTCTCTCCCTATCTCTCCCCTTTTTTATCACTCTCCTTGCATTTTCTCTCATTCCCTCTCTCTCTGTCTGTCTTTCTTTCTGTCTCTCTTGCTCTCTCTCTCTCTACATCTCCTGACCATTTCTCCAGT
This sequence comes from Lampris megalopsis, assembly GCA_022114975.2. Taxonomy (NCBI): domain Eukaryota; kingdom Metazoa; phylum Chordata; class Actinopteri; order Lampriformes; family Lampridae; genus Lampris; species Lampris megalopsis. The sequence goes on from JAJHIY020000379.1 coordinate 176,971, forward strand.
GAATCGCCGGTATCTCATCCTCCTTCATCCACCCCCCCCTACCCCCAGGAGATCATTTAAACCCTGCATAAAGACAAACGATACCACCAAATTTCCTTCCCCTGCTCCTCCCTCCTCCCCCCTCATACTCTTTTCCCTCTCCTTCATCTCTGCATCTCCACCTCCCACCAAACCCATTCATGTTTACAGGATAAATGATGTGCCACTACACTGGCGATAACCCGTCACAGGGCACGAGTATCCACTCTACACTATGCTAAAATGTTCAAAGGGCACGAAAATCTCCTTTACACCGCCTATAAAAATATTCACAGGGGACAAAAAGGCCCGAGGGGACAGTTTGTTTTTAACACATCTAAGAATCCTCTGTAGGACCGTTCATATCTTGGGTCACGTCAAGCAACAGAAGGACCATCTCTCTCTCTCTCTCTCTCTCTCTCTCTCTCTCTCTCTCTCGCTCCGTTTCCCTCATTTTAACTTTTCAGAGGTCAATTGCTGCCTTTATACATCCACATCCTATTTTCCACTCCCATCTTCTCTTCCTCCTTTTGAATCTCTGTACTCCTTGGTGATTCTCCCTCTCTCTCTCGCTCTCTCTGGGTGGATGGTGGGAGGAGCAATGGTGTGCTGAGTATGCGAGTTTTCTATCTTTTTTCTATCTTTCGCTTCATCGTGTGTTTTTTCCAATCAATTTTCTGAAAAACAGTTTAGCGTAGGGAAGAAAACCGTTTTGTCGGTAGGGGTCAGCTACCAGTTCCATACGCTGGTGGCAACGACCGCTGCCAGTGTAGGTTTGGGTTTAGTAGAAGTTGACATGCCAGCATGCAATGAAGCTAACGCCGGCTGTCACTCGCTCTGTGAAGGAATGTAGCTTAGTTGTGGGACAGGAAGTGGGCTGTGACAATGTAAAATCAGCATTCAGGAGGAATAGCGGCGTCGATAAAGTTAATGCTTTTGGCACACCTGGTGTCGTTATAATCGAGACTTTAACACCCATTTTCCTGCTGGTTAGTCCAAATCAGTGGCACGGTGGCGCAGTGGTTAGCGCAGTGGTTTCACAGCAAGAAGGTCCTGGGTTCGAGCCCCGGGGTAGTCCAACCGTGGCGGTCATCCTCTGTGTGGAGGTTCGAGCCCCGGGGTAGTCCAACCTTGGGGGTTATCCAGGGTCGTCCTCTGTGTGGAGTTTGCATGTTCTCCCCATGTCTGCATGGGTTTCCTCCGGGGGCTCCAGTTTCCTCCCACAGTCCAAACACATGTAGGTCAGGTGAATCGGCTGTACTAAATTGTCCCTAGGTGTGACTGTGTTTGTGTGTGTGTGTGTGTGTGTGTGCATGTGTATATCGCCCCTGTGATGGACTGGCGGCCTGTCCAGGGTGTCTCCCTGCCTGCCACCCAGTGATTGCTGGGATAGGCTCAAGCATCCCTGCAAACCTGAGTAGGATAAATGGTTTGGATAATGGATGGATAGTCCAAATCACTCTGTCTAATGTTTCCCCTTTCATTAGAAATGACGAGTTGGACAAGAATTTAAAAATGGTTAATTTTGGCTGCAGATCTCCTCTTCTGAAACCTGTTGTGTCTCATAAGGGGCAGGTATTTATGATTCTTAAAAATAATGCTGAACTTAGCTTTGTATAACATTGATAGTTTTGATTATACCGTTAATGCAACTTAGCAGAACATGAAATGTTTTGGTTGTGGGATGGAGGGACATTTAAGTCAGGCTTGCCATGAAAGTAATGGAGAGGAAAGGGGGGATGATGTGGTTCCTCCTGCAGCTGCAGGCCCCAGCAGTAGACCTGCCGCTGATAGTCTGGAGGCAGAGCCACACAGTCAGGACAGGAACCAGGAGGACACTGAGGTGGGGGGAAATAAATGGAGAAAATGATCAGGATGAAGAAAAGGTTGGGTGGCCAGAATGAAAATATGAGTGAACGGACTGAGGCGAGTGAAAGGGCTGGACAACACGAGAAAAGTAGGCAGACAAAACAAACTAGACAAGCGGGCCAAACTAAACACACGGGACAGAAAGCGCAAGCAGAGCAGATCGCTGCTAAAGTGGCAGAATCTCTTTTGACTGAAGAGGAAGATTTTTTGTTAGATAAACTTAAGAAGATACCCATTAAGATGAAACCTGCAGAGAGGACAAACTGGTTCAAAAGCAAAAAAAATCTCCAAAATTAATAGAAGAGAGGACAGATGAAAGCAACAGTGATGGAGTGGTGATGAGAAAAGTGGTGACTATTTTCCAAAATCAGAGAATTCTTAGACGACACCAAAGGTTTAAGAGCAGTTAAGGTTGAAAACATCTTTCTGGACCTGAATTTATTTGTTGATTCTGTTAGAAGTTTAATGAAAAACACGAGGGATCTAGGTGAGGATGTTTTTACCGAACAGAAAATGTTCCGTTTGAAGAAACTGGTTCAAAAGTGGAAACCACAAATAATTGATGATGTTTAGGTGTATGTTATATATTTTTTTCTGCTGGTTTAATGCAGCTTTTTGTATTACAGTTTTGCTCATTTCTTACTATGAGTAATATAAAAATTGCACTTTTAACCTAAACAAACCAGAGCAACGAATGACATGAACAGAGCTTCTCTCTTTAAATTGACTGATCATGTTTGTGCAAAAGATCAGAGGAGGAACCAAGTATGTGCACATCCAGAAAATCTTATTAAGGTGCAAGACAAAAATTGCAAAACTAGAATGAAGGAGTAAGGTCTGCACACTACATTGCCCTGAAAAATGTTTGTACTAGAGACACACAGCACCACTGATAATGCTTCTGAATGGAAGAGGGATTGGAAGGGAGACATTATTTTCAGTGACAAATCTAGCAACAGTGGCGGAGTTGGCATTTTATTTTCAGAAATGTTTTCGCTGGTTCCGCTTGAAGAATTAGTCAAAGGCCAAATATTGAAAATTAGAGCAACATTTAAAAATGTTACGATGAGTATTATAAATGTTTATGATCCAATCCTAGGGAATGAAAGACTGTGTTCTCTAGATAAGTTGCGTGAAATCATTCTAATTCTGAGGAATATCTACTTCTTGCTGGTGATTTTAATTGTACAGAAAAGGATTCTTTAGACAGGACTCATCTAGAATCACATTCTGTTTCTCTCAGTGGGCTAGCACAGTTAACTGAGTCTCATAACCCACAACATGTATGGAGGGGTTTTCACAAAAATCAAAGGCAACGTACTTGGATCCATATAAAAGATAATCTGTTATCCATGGCTAGAGTTGGTTAAAGGTGTTGCATTATCCCAGTTGGTTTTCTGACCATGCTCTTGTATGGTACTCTGTTTTTATCAGGAGTGTTAAACCTCCTACGTGTTAGAATAGTGCTTTTGGGCTTTTAATACAGCTCTTTTACATGATACCAACTTCTGAGATACTTTCAGGTTTTTCTGATGTGAATATAGAAACGTAAAATCTGATTTTAGTTCTCTGGAACAGTGTTTGGATGTTCGAAAAATTCAAATCAGGCAGCTATGAAAGATACAGAGATTGAGGTAGTGCAACTACAAGGCTTAGTGGATTCCACAGGTGATTGACGCTGTGTATATTGAGTGTCAGATCAAAAAAGTCTGCTTTCACTAACCCGTTGGTTATTACAGCTCTTTTTAAATGAGGCTCAGATGGATGCTCCTTCACAATTTTTCCTCAGTTTAGAACGTAAGAATGGACAGAGAAAGAACATTCATTCATGCGGTCTAGCAATGAGTTAACACTCAGTGTCATCTAAAATTTGTAAATATGCAGCCTGTTTTCATGGGGAACTCTATAAAATAGAGTTTAAAGAAGACAAGGAAGAAACCAAGTCATTTTATGATGGTCTACCTAGGGTTGGAGAAACATCTCATGCAGAGCTGAAGGCAGAACTGTCTTCTGATGAACTGTATGCCGCTATGCAAAGTCTGGAGAATGGCAAGGCACCAGGTATAGATAGTTTACCTGTTGACTTTTACAAGTTGTTTTGGCCTGTGATCAGAAACGATGTTCTGTCTGTTCTTCGAAACAGTCTGGCTAAAGGTCACTCTTCTGCCTAAGAAAGGAGACCTACAAGACATACAGACCTGGACACCTGTGTCTTTGCTGTGTTCTTATTACAGGCTTCTTTCCCAAGTGCTGGCTACAAGGTTAAGGAAGATGATAGAGCAGGCCATTCATATTAGTCAGACTTACGGTGGACCCAGCAGGTTAATCACTGATAACATCATTCTAATTCGGGATGTTTTGGATATCTCTAGTTCATTGGGAATAGATGCTGGTCTTATTTCACTGGACCAGGGAAAGGCTTTTGACCAGGTTGAGCATCAGTACCTGTGGAAGACTTTCAAAGCATTCGGTTTCAGCCCAAGTTTTATAGCCAAGATCCAAGACCCAGGTTCTGTACTTTGGCATTGAGAGTGTACTTAAATTGATGGTGGTTTGAGTGCTATTAGGAATGAGGAAGGGTTGCTCTTTGTCTGGTATGCTGTACTCTCTCTCATTAGAACCTTTACAACATAAATCGGGTCAGAATTGTCTGAGCTTTGTGTTCCTGGTTTCAATGTAACTATTAAAATATCTGCTCATGCAGATGATGTTATGCTTTTGTTAAAGAGAAAAGAAATATTGACATTTTATTGGAAAATGTGAACAGATTTGGCTTAATATCTTCTGCATAGGTTAACTGGGGGAAAGTGGGGCACTCAGCGTGGTTGAAGAGGGGTTGATTGGATTCACCTGTAGGGTTAACCTGGAGAAATGGAGGGATGAAAATATTTGAGAGTTTTTTTTGTGGGAAAAGAGTCTTTTGTGCTTAAAAACTGAGAAAGTGTTTTAGAAAAAGTTAAAGGACATCTTGAGAAAAGGAGATGGGTCCTCCCTCATTTGTCCTACAAAGGCTGCATGTTAATTAACAATAATTTGGTATCATCAACCTTTTGACATTGGTTGGCATGTGTGGCTCCGCCTAACAACCTCCTCGCAAGGTTCAAGCTGAGCTCGTGGATTTCCTTTAGAATAAACTGCACTGGATCCCTCAGACTGTACTGTACCTTCCCAAGGCTGATGGCAGTCAAGGAATTATGCATACAGCCATAGTTTATTCAGAGACTGCTCATAGGCCATCTGCATCAGTTGTCTAGGACTGGGCCGATCCTTGTTTTTAATGGACCTCATGAACCCTAACCTTTCCGGATTACCTATTCTTTATTGTAATTTATCCAGTTGCTTGGCACACAAAAGCAACTTACTGAAGGAGAATGCTTCTCGTTAGTTGCTTATGATAATGGTTTTATTTATCCTGATAATGATGATCGTTTTCCTTTGTTGAATGGTTCTCCTGATTTTAAAAGTTGCAAGACCTGTCTTTTAGAATCTGAAAACGTCATTTTCAAGTAGTTCAGCGGTAAATCAATTTATGAGATGTTTGTAAAAATTCTAAATGGATTGAAATTGAGTAATCGGGTTGCTACATCTGAAGAGCTCACCCGAGCTTGAATAAGGAATTGAAACCAGAGTGGAGGGCTTTGTACATACATACATCCATCCATTATCCAAACTGCTTATCCTGCTCAGGGTAGCAGGGATGCTGGAGCCTATCCCAGCAGTCACTGGGTGACAGGCGGGGAGACACCCTGGACAGGCCACCAGTCAATCTCAGGGTCTCAGTCCATCACACGGCCTTTGTACAAACAACCATAAACCAAAAAAGCTAGTGATCTGCAGTGGAGGGTCTTACATGGCGTTGTGGCTGTGAACACTTCCATTTCAGCAATTAATCCAACTGACAATGACAACTTCCCTTTTTGTGCTCAAAGAGAAACAGTTTTTCATTGTTTTTCAGGCTGCTGTCCACTCACATCTTTGTCCTGTCTGATACAGAAGTTATTTTTGTTGTCTAATTGGGTTTTTGTTTTTAATTCAAGTCATCATTTGAAAAATAAATGTCAGCCTTTCAGTTTTGTATTGGGGCAGGCAAAAATGGCTACAGATGTGAGCCGTAAAAAGAAAGTTGAGTAAACAGTAGATGTTGATGTTGAGGTCTTGTTTGTAAAAACTGCAAGAGACAGATGAAGTGTAGATCTCAATTATTAAGCAAGGGGGAATCTAGGAAATCTAGGCTACACTGCGCTATGGCTGTGAGAGCAGGTTCTGGCTCGCGACCAGGAAGCATCCCTGTTCTGTTGAGGCTAAGGAAGATATTTGCTCTGATTAGACCTAAAATGGCCCTGCGATGGACTGGCAGCCTGTCCAGGGTGCCTCGCCACCTGCCGCCCAGTGACTGCTGGGATAGGCTCCAGCATCCCTGCGACCCTGAGAGCAGGATAAGCGGTTTGGATAATGGATGGATTGATGGGTAGACTCTAGATATACGCTCTACGATCTGGTGTTTCAGGGGCGCGTTGTGTTCAGTTCAGGATGGAGAGCAGATATTTGGTTTCTTATTGAGTTGAAAGAAGCGTATCTCTCTTCCCCGTCTTTCTCTTTTCAGCATCGGCTTGACCTCAGGTCCTGTGATGGATTGTGAATTTTCTTTTGCTTGTTTTGATGTAAAGGAGTGACTTAGTTACTGTAAAAATGGTCAGTTTTGTTTTTTTAATGAATAAAGAGCAGTCTTAAACCCCTCTCTCTGTCTGTCTGTCTGTCTGTCTGTCTGTCTGCCCCCCCCCCGTTGTCTTTTATCCCAGATATGGACAGTTTTCCTATGTACTTCTTTTCTTTTCTCTCTCTCGTTATCTCTCTTGTCCCCCGTGTGTTTCTCTGGTACTGAACTGGTCCAGCTCAGATCGATTCAATTCAGTTCAGTTTGTTTCCATCCAGTCCAGTCCTATCAAACCCAGTTCACTCCAGTTCAGCTAAATTCACTGCAGTTCACTTCAGTTCAGCTAAATTCAGTTCAGGTCAGCTCAGTGAGACTCAACTGACTCGACCATAATTAAATATTGTATTAATACAGTAAATGATATTGCCAAGGTATTTTTCACTAAGCTGAGGACAACAACAACAACAACAAGGACAGGTCTTATAACAAACAACAACAAACAACAACAGTCAGATGAGGATGATTCAATGTAAATCTGAATTTTGTAATGGCAATTTTTCTGTGTGTGTGTGTGTGTGAGAGAGAGAGAGAGCGAGAGCAGTATGTTTCTCTGTCTGTTTTTATGTCTTTCTCTATGAAACAGCTTTTCCAACATCACTTTGTTCCCTTCTTTTCTCTTCCTCCCCCCAGTCTGTCTGTCTTTGTTATTCTGTCTGTCGGCGAGTATTTAGATCCTGGTCAAACACTCCTCAGAGGTTTACCTGAGTCTGGGGGCACGTGAAATTTACCTATCCCTACCATACACACACAAACACACCTATCCCTACCACACACACACACACACACCTATCCCTTCCACACACACACACACACACACACACCTATCCCTACCACACACACACACACACTTCCTTTGCCTCTCTCCTGTCACTCCTCTGTTTCCTCCTGTGTGAGTTATGACAGGGCTCGCTGCCACGTTGCAAAGCAAAAAAGGCAAAACATGGAAACAAAATACACCAGAATGTCTCATGTTGGAAACAACCGAGCACTTTCTTTTCCACGGTGAAAATAAACCGTAAACTAAACGAGTCAGTGGTTCTCAATCAGGTCCTCAGATACAAGCTCAGATTATTTTTCATCGGCGCGGTTAAACCAGCGCCTTCATTTCTGTTAACGAACACCGAGGCAGAATAATGACACGCTGAGCAGAGCACCTGCATGTCGCTCACACCTGCATGTCACTCACACCTGCATGTCACTCACACCTGCATGTCACTCACACCTGCATGTCACTCACACCTGCATGTCGCTCACACCTGCATGTCACTCACACCTACATGTCACTCACACCTACATGTCGCTCACACCTACATGTCACTCACACCTGCATGTCACTCACACCTGCATGTCGTTCACACCTGCGTGTCGCTCACACCTGCATGTCACTCACACCTGCATGTCACTCACACCTACATGTCGCTCACACCTGCATGTCACTCACACCTGCATGTCACTCACACCTGCATGTCACTCACACCTGCATGTCGTTCACACCTGCATGTCACTCACACCTTCATGTCGCTCACACCTACATGTCACTCACACCTACATGTCACTCACACCTGCATGTCACTCACACCTGCATGTCGCTCACACCTACATGTCACTCACACCTGCATGTCACTCACACCTGCATGTCGTTCACACCTGCATGTCGTTCACACCTGCATGTCACTCACACCTACATGTCACTCACACCTGCATGTCGTTCACACCTGCATGTCACTCACACCTACATGTCACTCACACCTACATGTCACTCACACCTGCATGTCGCTCACACCTGCATGTCGTTCACACCTGCATGTCACTCACACCTTCATGTCGCTCACACCTGCATGTCGCTCACACCTTCATGTCGCTCACACCTGCATGTCGCTCACACCTGCATGTCGCTCACACCTGCATGTCGCTCACACCTTCATGTCGCTCACACCTGCATGTCACTCACACCTTCATGTCGCTCACACCTGCATGTCGCTCACACCTACATGTAGCTCACACCTGCATGTGGCTCACACCTTCATGTCGCTCACACCTGCATGTCGCTCACACCTGCATGTCGCTCACACCTGCATGTCGTTCACACCTGCATGTCACTCACACCTGCATGTCACTCACACCTACATGTCACTCACACCTACATGTCGCTCACACCTACATGTCACTCACACCTGCATGTCACTCACACCTGCATGTCGTTCACACCTGCGTGTCGCTCACACCTGCATGTCACTCACACCTACATGTCACTCACACCTACATGTCGCTCACACCTGCATGTCACTCACACCTGCATGTCACTCACACCTGCATGTCACTCACACCTGCATGTCGTTCACACCTGCATGTCACTCACACCTTCATGTCGCTCACACCTACATGTCACTCACACCTACATGTCACTCACACCTGCATGTCACTCACACCTGCATGTCGCTCACACCTACATGTCACTCACACCTGCATGTCACTCACACCTGCATGTCGCTCACACCTGCATGTCGTTCACACCTGCATGTCACTCACACCTTCATGTCGCTCACACCTGCATGTCGCTCACACCTTCATGTCGCTCACACCTGCATGTCGCTCACACCTGCATGTCACTCACACCTGCATGTCACTCACACCTTCATGTCGCTCACACCTACATGTCACTCACACCTGCATGTCACTCACACCTGCATGTCACTCACACCTGCATGTCGTTCACACCTGCATGTCACTCACACCTGCATGTCACTCACACCTGCATGTCACTCACACCTGCATGTCACTCACACCTGCATGTCGCTCACACCTGCATGTCACTCACACCTTCATGTCGCTCACACCTGCATGTCACTCACACCTTCATGTCGCTCACACCTGCATGTCGCTCACACCTACATGTAGCTCACACCTGCATGTGGCTCACACCTTCATGTCGCTCACACCTTCATGTCGCTCACACCTGCATGTCGCTCACACCTGCATGTCGTTCACACCTGCATGTCACTCACACCTGCATGTCGCTCACACCTGCATGTCACTCACACCTACATGTCACTCACACCTACATGTCGCTCACACCTACATGTCACTCACACCTGCATGTCACTCACACCTGCATGTCGTTCACACCTGCGTGTCGCTCACACCTGCATGTCACTCACACCTACATGTCACTCACACCTACATGTCGCTCACACCTGCATGTCACTCACACCTGCATGTCACTCACACCTGCATGTCACTCACACCTGCATGTCGTTCACACCTGCATGTCACTCACACCTTCATGTCGCTCACACCTACATGTCACTCACACCTACATGTCACTCACACCTGCATGTCACTCACACCTGCATGTCGCTCACACCTACATGTCACTCACACCTGCATGTCACTCACACCTGCATGTCGTTCACACCTGCATGTCGTTCACACCTGCATGTCACTCACACCTTCATGTCGCTCACACCTGCATGTCGCTCACACCTTCATGTCACTCACACCTACATGTCACTCACACCTACATGTCGCTCACACCTTCATGTCACTCACACCTGCATGTCGTTCACACCTGCATGTCACTCACACCTTCATGTCGCTCACACCTGCATGTCGCTCACACCTTCATGTCGCTCACACCTGCATGTCGCTCACACCTGCATGTCGCTCACACCTGCATGTCGTTCACACCTGCATGTCACTCACACCTGCATGTCACTCACACCTACATGTCACTCACACCTACATGTCGCTCACACCTACATGTCACTCACACCTGCATGTCACTCACACCTGCATGTCACTCACACCTACATGTCACTCACACCTACATGTCGCTCACACCTGCATGTCACTCACACCTGCATGTCACTCACACCTGCATGTCACTCACACCTGCATGTCACTCACACCTTCATGTCGCTCACACCTACATGTCACTCACACCTACATGTCACTCACACCTGCATGTCACTCACACCTACATGTCACTCACACCTGCATGTCACTCACACCTGCATGTCGTTCACACCTGCATGTCGTTCACACCTGCATGTCACTCACACCTACATGTCACTCACACCTGCATGTCGTTCACACCTGCATGTCACTCACACCTACATGTCACTCACACCTACATGTCACTCACACCTGCATGTCGCTCACACCTGCATGTCGTTCACACCTGCATGTCACTCACACCTTCATGTCGCTCACACCTGCATGTCGCTCACACCTTCATGTCGCTCACACCTGCATGTCGCTCACACCTGCATGTCGCTCACACCTGCATGTCGCTCACACCTGCATGTCACTCACACCTTCATGTCGCTCACACCTACATGTCGCTCACACCTGCATGTCACTCACACCTGCATGTCGCTCACACCTGCATGTCGTTCACACCTGCATGTCGCTCACACCTGCATGTCGTTCACACCTGCATGTCACTCACACCTTCATGTCGCTCACACCTGCATGTCGCTCACACCTTCATGTCGCTCACACCTGCATGTCGCTCACACCTGCATGTCGCTCACACCTGCATGTCGCTCACACCTGCATGTCACTCACACCTTCATGTCGCTCACACCTACATGTCGCTCACACCTGCATGTCACTCACACCTGCATGTCGCTCACACCTGCATGTCGTTCACACCTGCATGTCGCTCACACCTGCATGTCGTTCACACCTGCATGTCACTCACACCTGCATGTCGCTCACACCTGCATGTCGCTCACACCTGCATGTCGCTCACACCTGCATGTCACTCACACCTGCATGTAGCTCACACCTGCATGTAGCTCACACCTGCATGTCACTCACACCTGCATGTCGCTCACACCTGGATGTCACTCACACCTGCATGTAGCTCACACCTGCATGTAGCTCACACCTGCATGTAGCTCACACCTGCATGTCGCGCACACCTGCATGTCGTTCACACCTGCATGTCGTTCACACCTGCATGTCGCTCACACCTGCATGTCGCATTCACAGCTGCATGTTGCTCACAGCTGGCTGTGACCGACTGTCCTGTTTTAGGCAATTCATAGATTTATTTATTTGGTATTTATTTATAAGGTAGTCTGGAGGGAGGGCTGCAGACTACCACATGCCTCCTCCAATACATGTGGAGTCGCCAGCTGCTTCTTTTCACCTGACAGTGAGGAGTTTCACCTGACAGTGAGGAGTTTCACCAGGGGGACGTAGCGCGTGGGAGGATCACGCTAAACCGCCTAGTCCCCCCCTCCCTCCCAAACAGGCGCCCCGACTGACCAGAGGAGGCGCTAGTGCAGTGACCAGGACACATACCCACATCCAGCTTCCCACCCGCAGACACAGATAATTGACAGTAGGGACGCCCGACCAAACCGGAGGTAACACGGGGGATTCGAACCGGCGATCCCCGTGTTGATAGGCAACCGAATAGACCGCCACGCCACCCGGACGTGAATTTGCATTTTGCTGTAATCATATGCACACAGTGCAGAGTGTGTGATGTGGACCCCTGAGAGGTTATGTAGATGTGTTTTGATAAAGAGTGTGATGAAACAATTAGAAACTGGATCGTTAACCATGTTTCCTTCCTTCTGTCACTCTTTCTTTGTCTTTCATCACTCCCCTTTAAACAGTGCTGCTGTGAAACACAATAGGGATGTACTGAAAAACACGACATCACAATTCTCTCTCTCTTACCCCCCCCCCCACACACACACACAGATGTTAGTGTGTGTGTGTGTGTGTGTGTGTTTACATACTGAGTTAACTTGGCCCAGTGAGCCCACAGCTGTGGCTATTTGGCAACCTGGGAACATCCCAGAATTTGTCTGTTTATTCGTTCGATTACAAATGTGTGTGTGTGTGTGTGTGTGTGTGTGTGTGTGTGTGTAAATGTTTGTATGGATGTGTATCTGCGTGTTGAGGGTCGTGTCATTGTGTGTAAGAATTTCATTTAAGCAAGTGCAGATAGCCCTGAGTGTGTGTTTGTGTGTGTGTGTGTTGTCTGGTGCAGTCAGACATGACCATTTCTTTCTGGGGGGCGTAGAAGGCTATTATAGATCCAGATGGTGCAGGTATGGCGCTTGATTGAGTACACACACACACACACACACACACACACGAGCCAAAACATTAAGACTAGGTGACCCCCCCCCACAGACCGATGAGCCAAAACATTATGACCACACAGCTAAGCCAAAACATTATGACCAGGTGACCCCCCCCCCCACACACACACACAGACAAGCCAAAATATTATGACCAGGTGACCCCCACCCACAGACCGATGAGCCAAAACATTATGACCACACGGCTAAGCCAAAACATTATGACCAGGTGACCCCCCCACACACACACACACACACACAAGCCAAAACATTATGACCAGGTGACCCCCACAGACAGATGACCCAAAACATTATGACCACACAGCTAAGCCAAAACATTATGACCAGGTGACCCCCCCCCCAGACAGATGAGCCAAAACATTATGACCAGGTGACCCAAAACATTATGACCACACAGATAAGCCAAAACATTATGACCAGGTGACCCCCACAGACAGATGACCCAAAACATTATGACCACACAGCTAAGCCAAAACATTATGACCAGGTGACCCCCCCCCCCAGACAGATGAGCCAAAACATTATGACCAGGTGACCCCACAGACAGATGACCCAAAACATTATGACCACACAGCTAAGCCAAAACATTATGACCAGGTGACCCCCCCCCCAGACAGATGAGCCAAAACATTATGACCAGGTGACCCCACAGACAGATGACCCAAAACATTATGACCACACAGCTAAGCCAAAACATTATGACCAGGTGAGACCCCCCCCAGACAGATGAGCCAAAACATTATGACCACACAGCTAAGCCAAAACATTATGGCCAGGTGACCCCCCCCCCAGACAGATAACCCAAAACATTATGACCAGGTGACCCAAAACATTATGACCAGGTGACACAAAACATTATGACCAGGTGACCCCACAGACAGATGGCCCAAAACATTATGACCACACAGCTAAGCCAAAACATTATGACCAGGTGACCCCCCCCCCCAGACAGATGAGCCAAAACATTATGACCAGGTGACCCCACACAAACGGATGAGCCAAAACATTATGACCAGGTGACCCCACAGACAGATGACCCAAAACATTATGACCACACAGCTAAGCCAAAACATTATGACCAGGTGACCTCCCCCCCCAGACAGATGAGCCAAAACATTATGACCAGGTGACCCCACAAACAGATGCCCCAAAAAATTATGACCACACAACTAAACCAAAACATTATGCCAAGGTGCCCCCCCCCCCCCAGACAGATGAGCCAAAACATTATGACCACACAGCTAAGCCAAAACATTATGACCAGGTGACCCCCCCCAGACAGATGAGCCAAAACATTATGACCACACAGCTAAGCCAAAACATTATGACCAGGTGCCCCCCCCCCAGACAGATGAGCCAAAACATTATGACCACGTGACCCCCCCCCCAGACAGATGAGCCAAAACATTATGACCAGGTGACACAAAACATTATGACCAGGTGACCCAAAACATTATGACCAGGTGACCCCACAGACAGATGGCCCAAAACATTATGACCACACAGCTAAGCCAAAACATTATGACCAGGTGACCCAAAACATTATGACCAGGTGACCCCACACAAACGGATGAGCCAAAACATTATGACCAGGTGACCCAAAACATTATGACCACACAGATAAGCCAAAACATTATGACCAGGTGACCCCCCCCCCCCCCACAGACAGATGAGACAAAACACTATGACGAGGTGACCCCACACAAATGGATGAGCCAAAACATTATGACCAGGTGAGCCCCCTCCCAAGGACAGATGAGCCAAAACATTATGATGAGGTGACCCCACAGACAGATGGCCCAAAACATGATGACCAGGTAACCCCACAAACAGATGATCCAAAACATTATGAGCAGGTGACCCCACACAAACAGATGAGCCAAAACATTATGACCAGGTGACCCCCCCGCCCCCACAGACAGATGAGACAAAACATTATGACCACACAGATAAGCCAAAACATTATGACCAGGTGACCCCCCCCGCCCCCACAGACAGATGAGACAAAACATTATGACCAGGTGACCCCCCCCGCCCCCACAAACAGATGATCCAAAACATTATGAGCAGGTGACCCCACACAAACAGATGAGCCAAAACATTATGACCAGGTGACCCCCCCACACACACACAGACAAGCCAAAACATTATGACCAGGTGACCCCACAGACAGATGGCCCAAAACATTATGACCAGGTGACACCCCCCCCCACAAACAGATGAGCCAAAACATTATGACCAGGTGACCCCCCCACACACACACAGATGAGCCAAAACACTATGACCAGGTGAGCCCACAAACACATACACACAGATGGGCCAAAAATTTATGACCCAGTGAACCCCCCCCCGCACATATGAGCCAAAACATTATGACCAGGTGACCCCACAAACATACACACAGATGAGCCAAAACATTACAGCCAGGTGACCCCACAAACACACAGATGAGCCAAAACATTATGACCAGGTGACCCCACAAACACACAGATGAGCCAAAACATTATGACCAGGTGAACCGAATAACATTGCTCATCTCCAAACAAGGGCACATGTCGAGGTCTGATAGATTAGATGGTAAGCGAACAATCAGATCTCATAGTCAACGTGTTGGATGCAGGAGAAATGGGCAGGAGTAAAGAGTTGAGCGACTTTGACGAGGGCCAGATTGTTATGGCCAGACGACCGGGTCCAGGGCATCTCTGAAACGACAAGGCTTGTGGGGTGCTCCCGGTCAGCAGTGGCGAGTACCTATCGACAGTGGTCCAAGGAGGGACAAACCACGGCCTGTCAACAAGGTGTTGGGCACCCAATGCTCACCCATGTGCGAGGGCAACGAAGGCTATCCTATGTGGTCCCAACTGACAGAAGGTCTACCGTGGAACATCACAGATCATTTTAAGGATGGTTACGGGAGGAATGTCACGGCACACAGTGCATCACATCCTGCTGCGTATGGGGCTGTGTAGCCACAGACCAGTCAGAGCGCCCATGATGACCCCTGTCCACCATTGAAAGCGCCTACGATGGGCGTGGGAGTGTCGGAACTGGACCTTGGAGCAGTGGAAGAAGGTCACCTGGTCCGATGAGTCCCGTTTTCTATTAGATCACGTGGATGGCTGTGTACGTGTGTGCTGTTTACCTGCGCAGGTGATGGCACCAGGATGCAACTGTGGGAAGATGACAAGCTGGTGGAGGGAGGCTGATGCTCTGGGCAACGTTCTGCTGGGAAACCCTGGGTCCGGCCATTCATGTGGACGTCAATTTGACACGTACCACCTACCTAAACATCGTTGCAGACCAGGTACACCCCTTCACGGCAATGGTATTCCCCGATGGCAGTGGCCTCCTTCAGCAGGATAATGTGCCCTGCCACACTGCACACATTGTTCAGGAATGGTTTGAGGAACATGATGATGAAGTATTCAAGGTGTTGCCCTGGCCTCCAAATTCTCCAGATATCAATCTGGTTGAGCATCTGCGGGATGTGCTGGACCGACAAAGTGATCCATGGCATCTCCACCTCAGAACTGAGAGGACTTGAAGGATCTGCTGCTAATGTTTTGTTTCCAGCTACCACAGGACACCATCAGGGGTCTTGTAGAGTCCGTCAGGGGTCTTGTAGAGTCCATGCCTCAGTGGGTCGATGCTGTTTTGGCAACACGCAGAGGACCAACAGCATATTATTAGGCAGGTATTCCCTGATGGCAGGATAATGCACACTGCACACTTTGTTCAGGAATGGTGTGAGGAACATGATGAAGTATTCAAGGCGTTGCCCTGGCCTCCAAATTCTCCAGATCTCAATTTGATTGAGCATCTGCGGGATGTGCTGGACCGACAAGACGGATCCGTGGCGGCTCCATCTCTCCACTGACAGGACTCGAAGGATCCGCTGCTAATGTTTTGGTTCCAGCTACCACAGGACACCTTTAGGGGTCTTGTAGAGTCCATCAGGGGTCTTGTAGAGTCCATGCCTCAGTGGGTCGATGCTGTTTTGACGGCACGCGGAGGACCAACGGCACATTATTAGGCAGGTGGTCATAATGTTTTGGCTCATCTGTGTGTGTGTGTGTGTGTGTGTGTGTGTGTGTGTGTGTGTGTGTGTGTGTGTATATATATATTTATACACTGATATGTTTTGGCACGTGTCTGCACACACACACACACACACACACACACACACACACACACACACACACACACACATCCCAGAATGCCAATTGATAATATTGGCCCCTGGTCTGCTGTGGCTTCGAGACTCTCCGTGAACACACGAACCAACATAAATAAAACTAATTCAAATTATTAGACTCGTTATGAATAACATTATCCACTTCAACGCTCCCTCACCTCACTTCGACCTTCATTTTGTTTCCATCCCTCAGTGAATATCACAGTGGTCCTCTCATCACAGACATTTCCTTTCTTTCCCCCTAGCTTTTTTTTTTTGCTTTCTCATATTTGTTATCTCAAACTTTCTATTCATTTCTGCACCATTTTATCCTCCATACCTTTTCAAAGCAATCCTCCTTTCATCTTTCCTTTCCACCTCTGTCATCGTCTTAAACCCTTATCCTTTTATTATCCATTGTTCCTTAAACCCTTGCATTGGGGGCAACACGGCGTCATTTGGAGTGAAGTGCCTCGGCTGCTGAGGGGCAGAACGGCCATATATCTGGGCAAGTGTTCATATACGACTTATTTATATTTCACCCCAGATAGCAAAATTGCTGTGGCCCGGACCCGTCCTACACCCGACACTTTCATCCGGCCCACATACTGCGTGGAATGACGGCACTTGGGCGGTCGGCTCCTGTTTGCCAGATCTGGGCCAGAACCAAGCCATAACAATGCCGCATGTGCCACATATTTGCCAAAGGTGGCCATATTTGTTTTGTGATATTTGGGCCATATTCACCATTTACCACACGGGCCACTTCAGGGTCACATCCAGATCACATGTTGCCCAGAGCACCGCAGCTTTGCCAAAAAAGGCCCACATTTGATTTGGCATCTTTGGGCCATATTTGCTATTATACATGTGGGCCACTTCAGGCTCACATCCACTTTGTCAGGGCCAGAAGAAGGCCATCAGTGCTGCAGCACTGCCTGAAGTGGCCCCCATCCGGATGCTGTCTGGGACACAATCTGTTGAATGGGACCGCTGCGTCACGTGGAGACCATGCGTGTCAACAGCATGTAAAATGTTTGGTACTGTATGACTGCTGTTAGAGCCACCTGCAATATCTGCATGTTAAATATGAATACAAGCACACGTCCACGCTACCTGCAGCCCGAGTTCAGGAGTCAGTGTGGTCGAAGTGACAAACATCCATTTTAAACTGATCCCTCCATCTGCCATTTGCACAAGTTTACTGTTTACAATACCGCTGCATGTCAGGGAACCGTTCTACAGACGTTCCCTGGTTCTTGCAATTTGATTTCTCTAAGTACCCCCCCCCCCAATTTCCTTCCCCAGTTGTAGCCGGCCCATTACCTCACTCTTCCGAGCCGTCCCAGTCGCGGCTCCACCCCCTCTGCCGATCCGGGGAGGGCTGCAGACTACTACATGCCTCCTCCCATACATGTGGAGTCGCCAGCTGCTTCTTTTCACCTGACAGTGAGGAGTTTCGCCAGGGGGACGTAGCGCATGGGAGGATCACGCTATTCCCCCCAGTTCCCCCTCGAACAGGCACCCCGACCGACCACAGGAGGCTTCCTACCCGCAGACACAGCCAATTGTGACTGTAGGGATGCCCAACCAAGCTGGAGGTAACACGGGGATTCGAACCCGAGATCCTCGTGTTGGCAGGCAAAAGAATAGACTGCCACGCCGCGCCGCGCCGCGCCGCATCGCGTCGCGCCACCCGGACGCCCCGTCCTCTAAGTACTTTTATTTCCCACTTGTGTGTTGCGCCTGCAAAGCGAGCATTCATGTTGAGAATAAGCATAAACTTGCTTTTCATACATTACATGACACAAACTTGAAACTTGATCTGTGGACTGCATAAAAAAGATGGATGTAGCGCCTGTGACACCACCCATTGGTTTCAGAAGGGGCATTTTGAAGCCTTAACTTTGGCTTTATGCTCGGCTCCATCTTGTCAGGTGTTGGCGCCAGAAAATCCAAATTTGGGAGACAGGGCGGCGCATGGGTGGAGCTAACGCATCTATAATCTAATACCTAAACATAGCGTCCCCCTGGCGAAACTCCTCACGTCAGGTGAAAAGAAGCGGCTGGCGACTCCTCACGTATCAGAGGAGGCATGTGGAGCAGCGACGGGGAAATACACATTCTCCATTGTGAATCATCGATCTGAGCTGGCCGCAGATAAATACAGGAAAGTTGATATTTCTGGTGAAGTAGAGATGACATTCCCACAAGTGCTTTTAACGATACACCTCCTGTTCATGAGAACTAGTAGGGTATTTTAGCGTTTGCACGACAATACACACACTAAGATATTAAGTGCAACAAAACTGCAGGAACAGTGTGTATTTTCGGAACAACGGGACTTCGAAGCAGTGCACTTTTGTTTTCGGGGTAATGGGCTGTCGGTCCAATGGGACATTTCTGGGCCTTTAGGGCCCTTTAGGTGTGGCTATCTTGACACAAGAATGATCAAGTTTAGACTATTTCTCTGCACTGGAGGACGCTAGTGTGTCTCTAGGACAGAACGAAAAATGTGTTTCCATTTCAACTGTGCGAAATATTGCTTTGTCGAATCATCTGAAAAGCCACCTCAGACAAGCGTCAAAACTCTTTTGCGATATTTCAGAGTTTTCTTCCAAATTCACGTGTTTCCATTGCTCGTTGTTTAATTCGCAACTTCACATGACGCATTAAGCAGGCTAATGGAAAGTCCGCGTGGTTTGAGAACTGGAAATAACTTGTACATGTGTAACAATCATGGGTGATTAGACTAGCTAGCCCTTGGCTAACGGGCCGGACCCTTTAGTTGACTGGTTAGCGCAGTCGCCCCCGTGGTGCGGGCGACCCAGGTTCACTTCCCGGGTTCTGCGGCGGATTCCCGGCTGCCCCCCTGAATTCGCTACATTGGTGCCAGAAGTGGGACGGTGAGACCGTGAGGCCATCAGAAGCGCGTGCGCCCAGAGGCGTGAGGGAGCTGATATGCTGAAGCGCGGGACGCCCTTCCGGAAGGAGGGGGGGTAGTGTAACGACCACGGATGAATAGACTCACTAGCCCCTAGCTAACGAGCCGAACCCTTTAGTCGACTGGTTAACATAGTCACCTGTGGTGCAGGGGACCTGGGTTCGAGTCCCGGCTGCGGCAGTTCCCGGATGCCCCCCGAATTAGCTACACATGAATGTTTCTTCTATTCTGTTCTATTCTTTGGTGTGAGGTACATAGATGCGAGCGTGAGCTGGGCACCCTTCATTAAATGATTTTTAGGAATTATAAAGACGAATATTTCACAAGCATGCCTGGCAGACACGCACGCGCACAGAACGGGAACTGTCTTATAAACCCAGTTACACTTAGAAGCACACGTGCACAAACACACGCACACTCAAATGCACATAAACACACACATGAGGGAAGCAAGACTGCCTCACGGAGATCCACAGTCTGTCAGCCAGTTGGACAGACAGACACACGGACTGGCAGGCAGACAGACAGACAGTGAGACGGACCGACAGAGACGCACTGACAGACCTTCCAGACAGCAGGTCCTCCAGAGGCCGGAGTGCGTCATCACCTCCTCGTTCTTGCGGCTGGTGTCGTTGTCCCCGCTGCTCTTGACGCGGCAGACGCCGCGGGAGTAGAGCCAGTAGTCCGTGCCCACCGCGATGGTCATCAGGCTGAAGGCGGCGAACGCGCCCACTGTCGTCACCAGCATCTGGACGCCGCGGTCACACATCAGCATCTTCATATAGGCGGCACCGTCAGGCTCTGATCCCGCACCCCTTCGCGCCGCGCCAGCTTCAACACAGGGGGGGACACACAATGGGAGAGAGAACACCGTCAAGATTCGGGGTTTTTTCCTCCCGGATCTCCGCGCGAGAGAGAGCCCCCGTCTCACCGAGCTGCGTACCACCAGCACGATATTGCACTTTCACGTCGCGTGCCGCGCATACGCCAGGATCCGGTGTTGCGTGCGGACGACACGCCGACCCGCTCCATTAACTTCGGAGGAGACGTCCGCGCTCGCAGCCCGGATGAGGAGGAGGCGGCGGCGCGTCGCGTCACTTGCCCCGTGGATCGAACCGGCCGCCGGTTCGCCTCCGCTCCTCCTCGCTCACTGAGGAAGACGACGACGGCGACGCAGAGAGGAGGGCGATGCCATGCTCCCTCCCCTCACACGCACACGCTCGCCCTCTCTATTCCGCCTTTATTCCCTGTGTTTAGCCCGGGTCTAGGCGGCAGCAGGGCGTGTGGCAGGCTGACTCTCTCTCTCCCCCTCTCTCTCTCTCTCTCTCTCTCTCTCTCTCTCTCTCTCTCTCTCTCTCTCTCTCTCTCTCTCTCTCTCTCCCAAGTTCTGCAGCTTCTCTAAAAGACCCTCGGTAACAGTCTCCTAGCAGTCTGATGGCGGAGCCATCCTTGGAACAAAAGCAACAAAACAAACGACAGTAACGGCGGCTGCGTTCTTTTGCTGCGTTTCCGCGACGCAGCTCAATTAATGAAGAGAGAGAGAGAGAAAGAGACAGAGAGAGAAAGACAGAGACAGAGAGAGAGAGAGCAAGAGAGAGAGACAGAGAGAGCAAGAGAGATAGAGACAGAGAGAGAGAGAAAGACAGAGAGAGCAAGAGAGAGAGACAGAGAGAGCAAGAGAGAGAGAGACAGAGAGAGCAAGAGAGAGCAAGAGAGAGAGAGACAGAGAGAGAGAGCGAGAGACAGAGAGAGACAGAGAGAGAGAGACAGAGAGAGAGAGCGAGAGACAGAGAGACAGAGAGAGAGACAGAGAGAGCGAGAGACAGAGAGAGCGAGAGAGAGAGAGAGAGAGGATGCGATGGATTTCTGAATGAACTATAAGCATCTCTCGCTCTCTCTCTCTCTCTCTCTCGTTCGCTCACACTCCCTATTCCCCCTTTGGACATTTTCCACTCCCCCTTAGTCCTCAGTTTTCTTTGCCACGGGTTCTCTATGGTACCCCTCTTTCTCTCCCCCCCTCTCTCTGTCTCTCTCTCTCTCTCGTGGACTGTTGGGAGACTTACCCCTCTAAACCGCTGGAATGTCACACCGCTGCTTCGGGGGGAATATTTCCTCGCCACGACGTCAGACGTGATGAGACGTTTAATCTGGCTTTTCCTCTCCGTCTTAAACGAACCCCCCTTTTAATATTTCACCAGCACGTGAAGGAATCCAGCGGCCCGCTGGCAGAGGACGCGATGCGCGCGCTCTCGCGACTCCAGCTGTTGACTGGCCGACATGTTTCCTCCGCGCAGGTTATTTCCCCGGACGGCCTGTCACACAAACAGATGACCCACAGGGGACACGCGCCGCGACAGCGTCTAATTAAACAACAAGAAGAAGAAGAAGAAGAAGAAGAGGACGAAGAAGAGGAAGAGGAAGAAGAAGACAGGCGTGCATCAAAAGGTCCGTCCTCTCCAGCGGTTTATAGGAGGCGCCTTGACGGGGGCTTCAGACGAAAGGAAGTTCGTTGTGGCCAGTATGACCTTTGAACTTCCGCTTTATCGCCCGGCTTTGCTCCCGCGAAACGTGCCCATGGGAGAGATGGAAAAAGACAGCCGTCACCTCCTCCTCCTCCTCGCGCGTTCGCTCCTCTCGGTCCTCCGCAACACAAACTAACCGCGCGTCTTCACAAACGCCGCCTCCGGGCCGCACCGCGCGACTTGGATTGGTCTACAGGGGCGCGCGCCGCCGCGGGGTCCGCCGCGTACTTCATCCTACCGCCTCGTGGACGAGAGAGCGCGCGCGCAAAGCAGGGAGGGGGGGGGGAGTCTGCCGCGTCCGTGGGGCCGAGAGACGACCAACCGCCCACGCAGCTGCTCGAGGACGACGCTGCCCTGCCGCGGTCGGCGTGCGGGGCCGCGCTGTTGCGCGCCGCGTCTCTGCTGCTGAAGTGAACAAGCGCGGCGTCTCCGTTGCCTCACATCTGCTGATGAAGCGCCACTACCAGCCCCTCCACCACACCGCTTACTTACAGGAGAGAGGGAGACACACAGCGAGAGAGAGACAGAGAGAGACAGAGAGAGAGAGAGACAGATAGGGAGACACAGAGAGAGAGACAGAGAGAGAGAGAGACAGGTAGGGAGACACAGAGAGAGAGACAGAGAGAGACAGAGAGAGAGAGAGACAGATAGGGAGACACAGAGAGCAAGAGAGAGCAAGACAGAGAGACACAGAGAGAGAGAGAGGGAGAGAGAGAGCAAGAGAGAGAGAGAAAGAGCAAGACAGAGAGAGAACGAGAGAGAGAGAGAGAAAGAGCAAGACAGAGAGAGAGCAAGAGAGAGAGAGAGAAAGAGAGAGAGAGCAAGACAGAGAGAGAGCAAGAGAGAGCAAGAGAGAGAGAGAGCGCTAGAAGAGATTTGGCAAGCGAGGCGTGAAGAATCGCGCCCGGGAGAGGAGCGGAGACGCCACTTAAAGAGCCACGAACCGTTTTTAATGATTCCACTCCCGCGAGCCCTCCACGGAAGGCGGCGCGAGCTTCACGCTTCGATAAGCACGCATGCCCGTGTGCGCGTTTGCAACACGCACTCAGCTATCCGCATACTTGTGCGTGCATGCGCGTGTGCGTCAATGTCTCTTAGTGCGCACGCGCACTCGGGTGCACGTGTGCCCCGGGCAACTTCGCCAAATGGCGCTGCCGTGGAGGTCCACTTCTACTGTAGAAGCCTGTCCGGCCCGAGAGCGAGAGGACCCATAGCGAGCGAGGGAAGGTTCTCTCCCCCCTTCTCTCTTTCTTTCTTTTGGTCACCCGTGGTTTCAAGCCTGGCGGACTCTTCATAGACTCTCTTTCGTTTGTCTTGTCCTGCCTCGGTCTCCTGCCAGAACTGCCACACGCGTGCATCAGCACGCGCACCGGGTTTGGTTTTAAAACGCGTTTTGGGCGATCGGACCGCAAGCGGACCGCGAGACACGTCGCCGTTTACACCTGTGTCTACCACGCGTCTCCAAATGCGTCCTGCTGACCACCTGTGATCAGATTTCGTTACTTGGAGGAGGAGGAAGAAGATTTCTTTACTATCTACGTCACTTCCGCTACAAGGTCAAAGGGTCTCAGTCAAGCGCCAGATTTGCCGACTAAGTAGCTGATGTGTGAAGATGTTACAGCGCCAATACGCATGTGCGGACTGTTCCGGCTGTTGAGCCTGGCAGGACTGATCCTTCTGCCCAGATGGAGGTTAGGCGTCTCGTTCCACCTGTACTCCAACCACCTACACCCTCTTCTCACTCCAGTTTTTCGACAGTTGGCGCGCTGTTACCAAGACAACCACCACATCCTGCACTGATGACGTATTTTCCTGTTACGTCTTGTCGGGGACGCATCAGGACGCATCAGCGTTTACACTGCAAAAGATACGTGGTCAGATGCGTCCCAGACCACCTCGGCAAGTGGTTTGAGTCACCGGTTCACAAAACGTTTCGGTGGTGGTTTACACTTGTGTTTAGCGCTGCCCACGTGTGATCCGATCCAGTGTGAAAGTGTAATATCGTGTTATTTGTACGCAGATTGGTGAGACCGGGCTCCGTTTCATATAACTGTGGGTGTCTGAGTGAGTGAGTGAGTGAGTGAGAGAGAGTGGGTGTGTCTGATTGAGTGAGAGTGTGTGTGAGTGAGTGAGTGATAGAATGTGAGAGTGTGAGTCAGTGAGTGAGAGAGAGTGGGTGTGTCTGAGTGAGTGAGAGTGTGTGTGAGTGAGTGAGTGATAGAATGTGAGAGTGTGAGTGAGTGAGAGTGTGTGTGAGTGAGTGAGTGAGTGATAGAATGTGAGTGTGTGTGTGTGTGTGAGTGAGAGAGAGTGTGAGTGAGAGTGTGTGTGTGAGTGAGTGAGTGAGTGAGTGAGTGAGAGAGTGTGTGTCTGAATGAGTATGTGAGAGAGTGTGTGTGAGTGAGTGTGTGTGAGTGAGTAAGAGAGGGTCTGTGAGAGAGTGTGTATGTCTGAGTGAGTGAGTGAGAGTGTGTGAGTGAGTGAGTGATAGAATGTGAGAGTGTGAGTGAGTGAGAGAGAGTGTGAGTGAGAGTGTGTGTGTGAGTGAGTGAGTGAGTGAGAGTGTGTGTGTGAGTGAGTGAGTGAGAGAGTGTGTGTCTGAGTGAGTATGTGAGAGAGTGTGTGTGAGTGAGTGTGTGTGAGTGAGTGAGTAAGAGAGTCTGTGAGTGAGTGAGAGAGTGTGTATGTCTGAGTGAGAGTGTGTGTGTGAGTGAGTATGTGAGAGTGTGTGTGAGTGAGTGAGTAAGAGAGAGTCTGTGAGTGAGTGAGAGAGTGTGTATGTCTGAGTGAGTGAGTGAGAGTGTGTGTGTGAGTGAGTGAGAGAGTGTGAGTGTGAGTGAGTGAGTGTGTGTGAGTGAGTGAGAGAGCGTGAGTGTGAGTGAGTGAGAGAGCGTGTGAGACAGAGAGATTGTGTGTGAGTGAGTGAGAGAGAGAGAGGGAGATAGAATGGGTCTGTATATCGTCAGACAACAGTAGGATAACAGGAGACATTCTTGGAAGACACACATTTTGCTCACCTCTTGGAAATAGCACAGTAGATTACGTAATAACCGATATAGACCCCTTGTCAATTAGAGCGTTCACTGTCAAACCACTAACCCCCCTTTCTGATCACAGCCAAATCACTGTGTTCATCAAAAAGACAGAAATCAACACTATCAAATCACAGCCCAGTAAGCTGTTCCACATAAAGAAATCATGCAGATGGGCTGAAAACAGTGCAGAGAAATTCAAGAAAGCCATTGACAATCACGAAATCCAAAATCTTTTAGATATCTGCCTAGATACCCCTTATATCCTCAGTAAAGAGGGTGTCAATCAGGCCGTGGAAAAAGTTAACAACATATTTGAAAAAAAACAGCAGAAAAAGCAGGATTAAAAATTCAAGATCAACACCAAAATTTAAGAAAGAAGAAACCTAGTTTGATGCAGAATGTCAATCAATA
The DNA here is from genome assembly GCA_022114975.2 of Lampris megalopsis. Lineage (NCBI taxonomy): Eukaryota > Metazoa > Chordata > Actinopteri > Lampriformes > Lampridae > Lampris > Lampris megalopsis. The sequence continues at coordinate 202,786 of JAJHIY020000379.1, forward strand.
AGGAAAGAACTTCGCAAGTTATCCAATCAGAAACACAGAGATCCAAATAATACATCAATTCGACTTCTATATTGTGAGACACTAAGACTATATAAACGCACACTCAGAACTAAGAAAGCTCAGTACACCTGTAAGCAGCTGACAGTGACTGAGGAGTCATTAAACACCAATAAATGTTGGGACAATTGGAATCGCTTCAAAAAAACAAAACAAATAATGAAGAATTTGTGATACAAGATGAAGATATCTGGACAAACCATTTCCAAACTCTATTTAAGAAAGTCCAATCAGATCAAAACACGGACCAATGTAACATAATAAGCAAACTAGAAAAATTAGAACTGTCAATCAAGGAATTTCAAAACCCACTCGACTCCCCCATCACTGAGCAGGAACTTTTAGACCAAATTGGCAAGCTGAAGCCCAAAAAAGCATGTGGACCTGATGGCATTCTAAATGAAATGCTAACATCTATGAATGAAAAGTCTCAATGTGCTACACTTAAGTTATTCAACCTAGTTCTGAGTGTGGGTTATTCCCCTGATATCTGGAATCACGGATTAATCACACCAATTTTCAAAAGTGGAGATAAATTTGACCCCAACAACTACCGAGGCATCTGTGTGAACAGTAACCTGGGGAAGGTATTCTGTAGTATCATCAACTCCCAGCTAATAAACTTCCTTATGAAACACAATGTCTTGAGTAAAAGCCAGATTGGATTCTTACCAAATTACCACACTACTGATCATATTTACACCCTACACACCCTAATTGAAAAACATACTCAAAATAAAAACAAATTATTCACTTGTTTTATCGACTTCAAAAAAGCACTTGATTCTATTTGGCATTATGGATTGTTCTACAAATTAATGGAATGCAGTGTAGGGGGGAAAACATGTTATTATTAGTGGTGGGACTTGATTAAAAAAATAATCGAATTAATTATGGGCTTTGTAATTAATTAATCGTAATTAATCACATTTTAATCGCATATCGGTATTTGACACCAAAAGCAACATTTTTCAATTCAAACAGATCTTGGTAGATGACTAAATCAATGAATAGACACATACATAAGTTTAAACAACAAAATCCTGTTTATTTTGTTCAAAACAAGTTTGTTTTGTAAACACAGTACTTTTTGTAACCCCTGATCTTCTACCACTGAAAGGGGTCTACAGTCCACAGCAATCCATTTCGCCAGTGAGTTTGTTAATTTATCAGATGTGGACTTACTCATCTTGGCTTTGAAACCTGTCATCTGGTGGAGAGTCGGTTGACGACTCTGCTTGGTTGTACTAGGAGCACTAGCGTTAGCTCCGGTGTTCGTACTAGCTGCAACGTGTTTCGCATTTAGGTGGTACCGGAGGCTTGAATAACTGCGGTGGAATGCAAACTCTTTGTTGCAGTCTGCACACAACCGTGCTCTTATCTAGGCTTCCATCCGACCGGTTTTTAAATGTAAATTTCCCCTTCCACAGAGCTAAGCAACGCGGTGTCATCCTTGTCGTCCATCACATCTGTCGTTAGCATACCAACTTGTTAGCCTGACCTACTCCGCCTTCCGCTTGACTGACGTCACTCGCTGCATCGGTATAATCCGTATGCCAGAAACGAGTGCACTGAGAAGCGTTCCGTGTTGACTGGAGCGTAAATTAAAATGCGATAAAATGCGTTAATTTTTTTTAACGCCGTTATTTTTCTTATAATTAATTATCGAATTAATGCGTTAAAGTCCCAGCCCTAGTTATTATAAAATCACTTGGGAGCTAAGTGTGGAATCACTATATCCCTCAGGAGTGCGGAGTGAGACAGGGCTGCCCTTTAAGCCCAACTCTGTTTAACTTGTATATCAATGAGTTGGCAGCTATGCTGGAAAATTCACCAGCAACTGGACTCACTCTGCAAGACAGTGAGGTCAAATTCCTGCTCTATGCGGAAGACCTGGCCCTTCTTTCACCATCGGAGGAAGGACTCCAGACTCAATTAGACCTTCAAAAGTTTTGTCAGACCTGGGCCCTGACAGTTAACATGAATAAAACTAAAATAATGATATTTCAGAAAAGATCCAGATATCAGCGAAGACAGCACATATTTAGATTAGGACCAAATGAAATTGACCATATATTTAATTATACCTACCTAGGCCTTAGAATCAATTCTAGAGGAACTTTCAACATGGCAGTGAATGAACTAAGAGACAAGGCAC
>JAJHIY020000379.1:207500-220000 GCA_022114975.2 Lampris megalopsis
GGACACACTCTCTGACCAGACCAACATGACTTGGACACACTCTCTGACCAGACCAACATGACTTGGACACACTCTCTGACCAGACCAACATGACTTGGACACACTCTCTGACCAGACCAACATGACTTGGACACACTCTCTGACCAGACCAACATGACTTGGACACACTCTCTGACCAGACCAACATGACTTGGACACACTCTCTGACCAGACCAACATGACTTGGACACTCTCTGACCAGACCAACATGACTTGGACACACTCTGACCAGACCAAAATGCAACATGTACTTGGGGAAAACAGTGTCAGCGCCATAGATGCAGCGAGACATGTCAGGTCATGTGACAGCCTGAGAGACAAGCAGCACAACACATGACAGCTGTAGTCTCCTCACAACCCATGTTCCACCTGCTGATCTACTTCTGTTTCTTTATTGTTATGGCTGTGTTATTGTTTCTTTATTGATCGTTACAATGTTGTGTTGATGTTCATTATTATTGTTATTGTGTACCGTTCAAACTGTATTTTTGATGCTTTGGCAACATTGTTGTAAAACTTTCATGCCAATAAAGCCCTTTGAATTGAATTGAGAGATGAGAGGGGGGGCAGAGAGAGAGGGGGGAGAGAGAGACAGAGAGATGGAGGAGAGAGAGGGAGGGAGAGAGAAAGAGACAGAGAGAGAGAGAGATTGAAGGATGGATTTCCTTCTTGAAAGGTTTGTGTTGTCTGAATAGTTGCAGAATGTGTTTGATACTTCAGGACAAATAGAAAATAATGAGTCGCAAAGTTGAGAAGTGCAGCTGCCCCATTACTTTGTGTCTGTTATGTGGGTGTGTAGGGGTAAAATATTCCAAATATAACTCTTACAGTGTTTGTGTGGTCAGATTGAACGATAAGTATCTAAACACACAACCTCTACACACACACACACACACACTGTGGGTAGGGGTTTTGGGGCAGGGGGCTGCAGCTTCCAGTTGACTGACTCGCAAAGCTGTTTAGGAAACTGCCTCATTGAAGACGAGCTGACTGATCACATTAATTATTGACTGACTGACTTAGTGACAGACTGACTGGTTAACTGGCTGACTGACTGTCCAGCTAACTGTGCAGGTAAAGGCAGAAAGGACTGACTGAAGAAGACGGACCATCATTTGACTGATGGACTGACCGGCAGCCTGATGGAAGGGTGAAGCCTCTGGACTCAGCGGCTGTTTGACTGAGATGCAAACACACAAACAGCAAACATGAGAAACAACAGCATAAACCTGACTCGGTAAACTCCCACAGCACCAGAGGGGTAGGTGTGTGTGTGTCAACACCACCCAGACTGAGGCGTTATGCCAATAGAGGTCCAGCCCCCCACCCACTATGCCTGTCTTCACTATAGAACACCAACCACGCTCAGTGGCTCCATCTTTCAAATACCTGGGCAGCATCCTTTCTGAGGGCTGCAACACTGATTACGAGACTCAGAATCAAACAAGCCTCTGTAGCCTTCGGCAAACTCCGACGTAAGGTCTTCCAAAACAAACCCCTCAACCTGCACACCAAAATTGCCATTTCCAAAGCCGTCTGCATCACAGCTCTCCTATACAGCTGTGAAGCCAGCTGTGAAGCCACCACCTAAGGTTGCTGAAGCGAGTCCACATAAGGTCTCTGCAGGGAATCATGGGGAGCACGTGGCATGACCGTGTTCCTCATGCTGAGATTCTTGCTAGAACAAACTGCTAGAGCATGAGCGTCCGGGTAGCGTGACAGTCTATTCCCTTGCCTATCAACATGGGGATCGCCAGATCGAATCCCTGTGTTACCTCCAGCTCGGTCGCTCGTCCCTACAGACACCCGTGTCTGCGGGTGAGAAGCCGGATGTGGGTATGTGTCCTGGTCGCTGCACTAGCGCCTCCTCTGGACGTTTGAGACGCCTGTTTGGGGGGGAGGGGGAACTGGGGGGAATAGTGTGATCCTCCTACACGCCACGCGCTACGTCCCCCTGGTGAAACTCCTCGCTGTCAGGTGAAATGAAGCCGCTGGCGACTCCACATGTATGGGAGGAGGCATGTGGTAGGTGGTCTGCAGCCCTCCCCGGATCGATCTGGACAGCGCGGAAGAGTGGGGTAATTGGCCGGATAAAATTGTGAAGAAAAAGGGAGGGGGGGGAAAAACAAAACTGCAAGAGCATCGAATCATGGGGATCAGGTCGCGTGACCGTGTTCCTCACGCGGAGATTCTTGCTCAGACAAACTGCAAGAGCATAGAATCCACAGTCACTGAGCCCCAACTGCGCTGGCTTGGGCGCGTCATCAGGATGCTTCAAGAATGCCTGCCACATCAACTCCTGTATGGACAGCTTCATCTGGGCCGCCGGTCCACAGGTGGTTAGAAGAAGCGATACAAAGACCAGCTGAAATCATCACCGAAGAAGCACTGTATCGACCCCTTGAGACAGGAGCAGGCTGCCATCAGCCGTTCCAACTGGCGGGAGATCTGCCACAGAGGTGCAGAACAGCTGGAAACGGAGAGGAATGTGAAAAACAACAGAAGAGACTGAGGAGACACACAACCATGCCTGCCCCCACTGACTCACACTTCATACGACCAACGTGCGACACAACTTGTGGATCAAGAATTGGACTCTAGAGTCATCGACGAACGCACCGTTAACGAGGAGGGACGTCATCATCGGACTCGGTGGACTACCAGCAAGCAGGGGTGTGTGTAAGGAATAGAAATAGAGAATGATGGGGAGAAAACCGGAGATAGGATAAGAGAGATAAAGTGAGAAAAAGAGAAACTTGAAAGAAGGAGTTCGTGACAGCGGGGGAGGAAAAAGACATTGGAAGAGACAAAGAGAGGGATTACTGATAAATAAATGCATGAACAGATCAACAGGGCATAGAGAGCACTGACAGGTCCCATCATCCCTCTCATCACCTGTGTGTGTGTGTGTGTGTGTGTGTGTGTGTGTGTGTGTGTGTGTGTGTGTGTGTGTGTGTGTTAGGCTGGTCTGAGGCCTGTGCAGCCTGTGTTATCTCACAGGGAGACTCATTAACATAGAAATGACTTCAGGAAGAGAAGCAAAGCACTTCACCACTGTTAGGGAGAGACAGGAGGAGAGAGCGATGTGGGGGGGGGGGGGAGGATAGAGCCAGAGAAGAGGAGAAAGAAGAAAGGAAGAGGTGTGAATTGGAAAAAGCAGTCGGGCCCAGTGTGTTAGTCCGGCTTTGGTTGGACTGAATTTATGTTTTCCTCATCATCTCTGATCAGGTCTAGTTTTTTTTTGTTGTAAAATTACAAGTCAAAAGAAGACGTGTATTCAAACAAAGATCTTGTTTTTAATTCTTTCTGTCAGTGCTGTAATTGGCCCATTGCTGAACTGTCTGGTAGGACTTTCCCTGGAAAAATGGTAGTGTGCATAGCTTTTTATATCTTCATCACAGCGGCCATATGAGGACGAAGAGGGGAGGTAGTGTTGCATTTGAAGAGGAAGTGAAGTTGTTGTGTCCAACAAGTAGATAATTACAGAACAAGCTGGTAGAAGACTCAGCCATACACAATAGAAGGGACTATGGATGCCAACCCAGCCACTGAGGATGCACAAGCCGGTGCATTCTTAGTGCCGGTCCCAAGCCCGGATAAATGGGGAGGGGTGCGTCAGGAAGGGCATCCGGCATAAAATCTTTGCCAAATCAAATATGCGGATCATAAATCAGATTTCCAGACCGGATCGGTCGAGGACCGGGTTACCAACGACTGCCACCGGTACTGTTGGCCAGCAGGGTGCCGGTGGAAACTATGCTACTGTTGGGCGAAGGAGAAGGAGAGGGGGGAGGCATGTCCAGAGGCAGCGGAAGAGGAGGAAGGGTAGGAGTGTGGAGGTGAGAGTCGGAACTTTAAATGTTGGCACTATGACTGGTAGAGGGAGAGAGCTGGCTGACATGATGGAGAGAAGAAAGGTAGATATACTGTGTGTGCAAGAGACCAGGTGGAAGGGGAGTAAGGCCAGGAGCGTCAGAGGACGGTTCAAACTCTTCTGCTATGGTACAGATAGGAGGAGAAATGGGGTAGGGGTAAATCTGAAGGAAAAGTATGTCAAGAGTGTGCTGGAGGTGAAGAGAGTTTCGGACAGAGTGACGAGTATGAAGCTGGAAATCAAAGGTGTGATGATGAATGTTATCAGCCCATATGCCCTGCAAGTTGGGCGTGAGATGGAAGGGAAAGAAGAATTCTGGAGTGAGTTGGATAATGTGGTGGAGAGGGTACCCAAGGAGGAGAGCGTGGTGATTGGAGCGGACTTCAATGGACATGTTGGTGAAGGGAACAGAGGTGATGAGGAGGTGATGGGTAGGTAATGGTGTCAAGGAGAGGAATGTGGAAGGACAGATGGTGGATTTTGTGAAAAGGATGGAAACGGCTGTGGTGAATACATATTTCAAGAAGAGGGAGGAACACAGAGTGACGTATAATGGAGGAAAGTGCACACAGGTGGACTATATCTTCTGCAGGAGGTGCAACCTGAAAGGGATTGGAGACTGCAAGGTGGCGACGGGAAAACGTAGCTAGGCAGCTTCGGGTGGTGGTCTGTAGGATGCCTGTGGAGACCAAGAAGAGGAAGCGAGTGAAGGCAGAGCCAAGGATCAAACGGTAGAAGTTGAAGAAGGTGGTGGATTTTGTGAGAAGGATGGAAATGGCTGTGGTGAACATATTTCAGACGGAAGTCGCCTGTGAAAATGTCTCCCTTGCAACTGTCCATTTGCCGTTTTCCAACAACGCGAAGGCGAAGCTGACGAACCCTGTCGGTTTTTTCTGAGCTGCTCTGCCGATCACAGACAAAAACGCTGTCTGGTGAAAAGCGACAGTGTGTTAGAATAATATACAGAACTATTTTATCCACATGCCGCAAACATTTGTCTCATTTTAGTTAGTCGTTGATCCTGACAGATACGTCTATCAGCAAGAAGACACAATCACAGATGGCCGAGAGTCATGGTGAATTCCAACGGCTTCCGTGCATAACTAGTCCACTGACCTCCGGTTTCTGCTGCAGCGGTCATACCGGTTTCCTGTTTGTCGGCGTGTGCTATTGACAATGGCATATTTTTCGCGATGCCTGTAAGATTCACCACGGATAAATGTCAACCACATGCACACAACTGTCCACACACATCCACCTGCACCTACCAGCACACGGGTGAAGAGTTTCAAGTTGTACCTATCAAGTTACGTCCCCAATTATGAGGGTGAGGATACTCAAGCTACCTCCACAATTATGAGGGTGAGGATACTCATCCTCATAACTGCGGAGGTAGCTTGAGTATCCTCACCCTCATAATTGCGGAGGTAGCTTGAGTATCCTCACCCTCATAATTGTGGAGGTAGCTTGAGTATCCTCACCCTCATAATTGCGGACGTAATTTGAGTGTCCTCACCCTCATAATTGTGGACGTAACTTGACATGTACAACTTGAAACTCTTCACCCGTGTGCTGGTAGGTGCAGGTGAAAGTTTGTCGGCAGTTCTGTGCACGTCGTCGACAATTATCCGTGGTAAATCTTGCAGGCGTCGCCAAAAATATGCCGTTGTCAGTAGCACACGCCAACAAACAGGAAACCAGTAAGACCGCTGCAGTAGAAACCGGAAGTCAGTGGACTACAGTTGTGCACAGAGTGGATTCAAGCCTCCGGTGTGACTGTACTGGCAGGGTTGCTTACCCATCGTGTATTGACGTTTTCACGGAAGCATCGATATCTGACGGGGTGGGATAAGAACGGGCTCGTCTCAATTAGAAATCCTTCATTTCAGCCTCAATGAACGGAGATATCCTTGGGGGAGGTTGTGATGTAAGCGGCGGGGTGTGTGGGGGGGTGGGGGTGGGGGTGGGATACAAAATCAGATGCGACACTTTTCAACCTGCTGACTTGGGGTTGGGAGCGTTTTGATGGCCCTTCAAATGATTAGACCTCTTTACTCAATATTTCCCAGCTAACCTTCAGATTGTGTAACCGAGTCCACTTCCCAGGCCACTTAGTCCCTCTCACCTCTTTCTAGACACTCTGTCCTCCCTTCCACCGTCACTCCCTCCGCCTCGTGTCGTCTCTCTCCTCCACTTGAGCTGAAGTGCTCTATGGCAACAACTTCGCCGAGAGCCAACTTAACTTTTATTGAACGACCAATTACCGCTTCGCTTGCAGCCCCGGAGTTGCTAAGCAACAGGAGGAGAGGGTCAGAGGCCCCCAGTGGTGACGGGCATCATGGGAAATGTAGTTTGGGAGTTGTTACAGTGGCTGTCTCTGTTTCTGTCCTTCACACACACACACACACACACACACACGTCTCTCTTTACTCGCCACACTGATTTCCTTTTGCACCCTAGCATTAATCTTATTCCTCATTCATCAGCCCTGACCCGCTCCTTTTCTCCTCTTCTCCCCCCCTCAACTCCTTCTCTCTCGGGTTTGCCCTCAGTTACTGGTGGAGGTGGAGGAGGAGAGGAACACTGGGTTGGATCTAGAGAGGAAGACTGCAGGGCATCTGATCAGCCAGCCAGAACCTTCTCACGCCTCTGGACAGAGCTCAGAGACAGGAGGTCTGTTTGTGTGTGTGTGTGTGTGTGTGTGTGTGTGTGTGTGTGTGTGTGTGTGTGTGTGTGTGTGTGTGTGTGTGTGTGTGTGTGTGTGTGTGCAATATGATGGAGGAAACTGAGAATTGCAGAGAAATGAGACAATGGAAGATACACTGTTGGGAGGAAGAGAAGAAAAACAGGATAATGATAGGAAGATGCAAAGGTATCAGGCATGAGACAGTCGGAACAGACAGACAGGATGATCACACACACACACACACACACACACACACACACACACACACACACACACACACACACACACACACACACACATAAACCCAGCCACTGAGGATGCACAAGCCGGTGCATTCTTAGTGCCGGTCCCAAGCCGGGATAAATGGGGAGGGTTGCATCAGGAAGGGCATCCGGCGTAAAATCTTTGCCAAATCAAATATGTGGATCATAAATCAGATTTCCAGACCGGATCGGTCGAGGCCCGGGTTACCAACGACCGCCACCGGTACTGTTGGCCAGCAGGGTGCCGGTGGAAACTATGCTCCTGTTGGGCGAAGGAGAAGGAGAGGGGGAAGGCATGTCCAGAGGCAGCGGGAGAGGAGGAAGGGTGGGAGAGTGGAAGTGAGAGTTGGAATTTTGAATGTGTGCACTATGACTGGTAAAGGGAGAGAGCTGGCTGATATGATGGAGAGAAGGAAGGTAAGCATACTGTGTTGGCAAGAGACCAGGTGGAAGGGGAGTAAGGCCAGGAGCATCAGAGGAGGGTTCAAACTCTTCTGCCATGGTGCAGATAGGAGGAGAAATGGGGTAGGGGTAATTCTGAAGGAAGAGACCAGGTGGAAGGGGAGTAAGGCCTGGAAATCGAAGGTGTGATGATGAATATTATCAGCGCTGCAAGTTGGGTGTGAGATGGAAGAGGAAGAAGAATTCTGGAGTGAGTTGGATGAGGTGGTGGAGAGGGTACCCAAGGAGGGGAGAGTGGTGATTGGAGCGGACTTAAGTGGGCATGTTGGTGAAGGGAACAGAGGTGGTGAGGAGGGGATGGGGAGGTATGGTGTCAAGGAGAGAAATGTGGAAGGACAGATGGTGGTGGATTTTGTGAAAAGGATGGAAATGGCTGTGGTGAAGACATATTACAAGAAGAGGGAGGAGCACAGGGTGACGTACAGGAGTGGAGGAACATGCACACACACATCCATCCACGATCCAAGCTGCTTATTCCAGTTGGGGTCACGGGGATGCTGGAGCCTATCCCAGCAGTCATTGGGCAGCAGGCGGGGAGACACCCTGGACAGGCTGCCAGTCCATCACAGGGCACACACACACACACACACACACACACACACACACACACACACACACACACACACACACACACACACACACACACACACACACACACACGCACATTCACACCTTGGGACTATTTAGTACAGCTGATTCACCTGACCTACGTGTCTTTGGACTGTGGGAGGAAACCGGAGACCCCGGAGGAAACCCACACAGACACGGGGAGAACATGCAAACTCCACACAGAGGACGACCCCCAAGGCTGGACTACCCCGGGGCTCGAACCCAGGACCTTCTTGCTGTGAGGTGACCACGCTAACCACTGCCCCCCCCACACACACACACTGTCTCTTGTCTTTGTGGTGGCTTTCTATCTATCTATCTATATAGGCACATGGACAGAGCGACAGACAGACAGACAGACAGACAGACAGATAGACAGACAGACAGACAGACAGACAGATAGACAGATAGATAGATAGATAGGCTAATGGGGGTATTAGCCTCCAATTTGACCTCTTGACTGTATAATATTTAACTTATTGGTCTATATCCCTGTCCACATTCTACCTCTACATTCAGGCCAGTGGAGAAACATCACCCTGTACACCCTGAGTCTGCCATGCTAACAGGTAGTTAATCAGTGTGTGTGTGTGTGTGTGTGTGTGTGTGTGTGTGTGTGTGTGTCAGTGATTGGATTATGTACCCTGGGGGAAGGTGTCACTAGGAGGAGCAGCCATTCCTGATGACATGGTATTGCTGCCAGCAGGGATGGCACTCAATTACAAGTTTGTAAGTGAGTGTGTGTGTGTGCAAGTGTGTGTGTGTGTGCTTATATATGTTTGTGTGCTTATCTGTATCTGTTTGTGTGTTCCCAGATGGGGTGACTCCAGGGCAAGGAGAGGACATACGTATGGCGATGTGGCGTGACAAACTGGCGTGATGCACACATGTCAATACAGTGATTTATGACTTAGCTGCTGCAGACACTGCCCAGGGGAATGGCCTGCTGTGTGTGTGTGTGTGTGTATGTGTGTGTGTGTGTGTGTGTGTGCTGGAAGGGAAAAGTTTTCAGCTGTGCTTTACTTCATTTCGTGTTCAGTGCCAAACTCACTTAAGCCAAATTTCACAATTTGGCCACACAGTCGCTTGTGAAGTGTTTTCCGGCGTGAAGTTAAAACTCTGAAGCTTAACTGCATGAATACGTAATGACACTGAAGCTGCGAGCTTGCCAAGGACCTTTACTCTGAAAATAGTAGAATGTACTGACTCAGACGAGGCTATTTATTTATTTATTTTTGGTTCCCCCCCCTCCTTTTTCTCCCCAATTGTACTTGGCCAATTACCCCACTCCTCCGAGCCGTCCCGCTCGCTGCCCCACCCCCTCTGCTGATCCGGGTGATTAAGGAGTGCACAAGCTTGTGAGCGTGTAACGTTATGCTAGTTAGCTAGCCTAGCATGCTAGCAGCTGGATAGAGGCTACAGAGTCACTGAGCTCTCGTCATATTCGGAGCAAATTTGCACTCGTCTCATTTTCGGTGGCAATAAATATTTAACTGAAATGACCCCGACGCTGCACTGTAAGTTAACTTTACTTGAAGTTAGCTAGATCATCCACGCAATGATTAAGCCCCCTCCACCCCCTCTGCCGGTCCGGGGAGGGGGGGGGGGCTGCAGACTACCACACGCCTCCTCCCATACATGTGGAGTCACCAGCCACTTCTTTTCACCTGACAGTGAGGAGTTTCACCAGGGGGATGTAGCACGTGGGAGGATCACGCTATTCTCCCCCCCCAAACAGGTGCCTCGACCAACCAGAGGAGGCGCTAGTGCAGCGACTACCACACATACCCACATCCGGCTTCCCGCCAGCAGACACGGCCACTTGTGTCTGTATGGACGCCCAACCAAGCCGGCGGTAATACGGGGATTCGAACCGGCGATCCCTGTGTTGGTAGGCAACGGAATAGACCGCTACAGTACCCGGACGCTCCTTCAGACAATGCTATTCATCCCAAAAGGCAATGCATTTCTCCAGCCTACCCAGTCCACACACACACAAAAGCAACACAACTAAAGCCCTCACAGCTCAGCAGCATCATGTCCGAGACAACAGATCAGCACTTGGGTACAAGCAACACGAGCAGCAAACACACTCTGGCACCCCCGGGCCGCCCTGTATATACAGGCTTACACGAGGAGCCAGGCAAAGAGCAAACAAAGCACAAAATTATTCACACAAGTTTAAAGGGATGAAGCATTCAGGGACACACTCCGGCACTCTCGGGGTCGCCTCATAAATGCAGGCTTACACGAGGAGCCAGGCGAAGAATCAAACCAAGATAAAAACACCGTTTTAGTTCACACAAATTTAACATAACGTCGCATTCATTTAAAATGACTACTGTCGGGGCATCTGGGCAGCATAGCGGTCTATTCTGTTGCCTACGGATACAGATACGGGATATGGGGATCGCCGGTTCGAATCCCCGTGTTACCTCCGGCTTGGTCGGGCGTCCCTACCGACACAATTGGCCGTGTCTGCAGGTGGGAAGCCGGATGCGGGTATGTGTCCCGGTCGATGCACTAGCGCCCCCTCTGGTCATTTGAGGTGCCTGTTTGGGGCGGGGGGACTGGGGGGAATAGCGTGATCCTTCCATGCACTACACCCCCCTGGGGAAACTCCTCACAGTCAGGTGAAAAGAAGCGGCTGGCGACTCCACATGTATGGGAGGAGGCATGTGGTAGTCTGCAGCCCTCCCCGGATCAGCAGAGGGGGGCGGAGCAGAGATCGGGACGGCTTGGGAGAGTGGGGTAACTGGCCGGAAACAATTGGGGAGAAAGGGGGAGAAAAATCCACCCCCCCCGCCAAAAAAAGACGACTGTCGGCATTTAGTAACCTGACAGCAGAAGGAACGAAGGACTTGGGATATCGGTTTGTTTTCCTAGGGGGCGCATCGTAGCGCCGGCCTGACGGCATCACAGTGACGTCACTGGGCAGGACGCGGTCAGATGGGCGGATCATTCCTTCTGCTTTCTGGGCCACAGGTTTCTCCCAGAGGGAGCACAAGTCTCTCTGCTGGACTCCAATATCAAATGTCCATTCGAGCACCGACAACACGCAACACATCTGTGATATGAGTGTGTCTCTTGGCGTGAGAGACTTTAATGAGAACACAAACCGTTGTCATGTTGTGGGGCTCACGTGAAGCCCTGTGTTCAAAAGGCTGCGCCGGTTCAGTTTCCACTTAGTTTCTAGTCGCCCTCGGTGCGTATCGATGCGTAAAAGGTGCGCTCGATCGCTCCCTGGAGACGCTCCCGTAACTTCGGGCGGAGCTGATCCGACTGTGGAATAACGAGGAGGCGCGTGCGTTTGAGCGGAGAAAAGATGTGTATGTTCACACGGATTGTGCGTCCACAGAATTGTACATTGGGAATCTGTTCTCTTAGGCCAGCTTAAGCTGTTAGAGCGTGCTTAGGACGTACTGCCACCGCTTAGCATCTGCTCAGGCCACCCATTATCCACACGCTGTTCAGCTTATTGTTATGCACGCGACATCTGTGTGTGCTTACTATTAACTGTGCAACTGGATGTGTCACTCATTGTGTGTACTGTCATAACTGATAGTGCTCATGACTGCTAATTACAGAGTTTGAAGATCGGCTTTATAATTTATCCATCCATCCATTATCCAAACTGCTTATCCTGCTCTCAGGCTCGCGGGGATGCTGGAGCCTATCCCAGCAGCCATTGGGCTGCAGGCGGGGAGACACCCTGGACAGGCCGCCAGGCCATCACAGGGCCCACACACACACCTAGGGACAATTTAGTATGGCCGAGTCACCTGACCTACATGTCTTTGGACTGTGGGAGGAAACCGGAGCCCCCGGAGGAAACCCACACAGACACGGGGAGAACATGCAAACTCCACACAGAGGACGACCCGGGACGACCCCCAAGGTTGGACTACCCCGCGGTTCGAACCCAGGACCTTCTTGCTGTGAGGCGACCGCGCTAACCACTGTGCCCCCATGCCGCCCGGTTTATAATTTATGTCATATTAATACATATTGATATATAAATATTTCATCACTGGTATTTGTGGTTAAACGGTGCCGTTTTTAATATTCTCCTTCACCAACCTCACGTTCTATCCTTTGGAGTGTACACCGCATGTTTGGATCCCAGCATGATGTGTATTGTGTGAAGAGGACAACAATAAACCTTTTGGTATTTGACATCGCCTCTGTCTCTTACCGGACAACTGCAGCAGGCGAGGCCTACTCAAGCACAACGGAGTAGTGGGCGAGGGCTCAACGGCCAAACATTTTAATATTGCTAATTCCTTGGATGCTGGTCAGGCCTACTGCAGGATGGACGGGAAGTTCGAGTATCAGGAGGAAGCGAGTGCTCGCCCAAGGCGGGACACAGTCCCTCCCAGATAATGACTACGAGGTGTCATACCTACGGCAGAGGAGAATGTCGGTCGCCACCCACATCACCATGTATACGAACGCACTACCCCTGCAGAGATGAGGTAGTGTAACGGCGATGTGCAACCTCACGCACCAAATCTTCATCTCCTGTCAGCCGGACTGACTACAGCCCGCCTAGATGGCTGGTGAAGAC
>JAJHIY020000379.1:225000-260000 GCA_022114975.2 Lampris megalopsis
TCCTGGACAGTGATTTTTTTGTTGTTGCTTAGTTTGGGTAAATATGTTCTTAGCTTGGATATGTATGAGTGTTGTAGTTTTTGGATATGTGTTTTTGTCTTTGTGTTGCACTGCTGTGGGCTGGGGGAAAGGACAAATAAAGTGTTCCTGATCCCTGACTAAGAGTGGGGTTGTTTGCACTTTTGTAATTGTGGCTCCAGTTCTGCATGAGCGCGCACATGGCTGTATAATTATGCATACCGGTTCTTGATGTGGCTTAGAGGATGTTGTTTATCCTTTAATTTTTTTGTGTAACCCTTGAACGCGGTGGCCCAACGTATAGGTTTAATTCTTATGGTAATGGGAAAATACATTCTCGTGAGAAGTTCAAACTTGTTCAAAATATGCGTACAGGTTTTGCGAGGTTTCACGACTCTCTCTCTGTCTATCTGAGGCTGCAGGGTAAAGATATGAGGTCGTCAACCATGTGTGACCCCAGCATGGTTGAGGAAAAGATAACAATGTGGGTGCTGACCATTTGTGAGCACAGCATTGTCAAGGAAAACGGAGCTGATCGACGGACAGGGACAACAGGGGTATAAAATCGGGACGGAGACGCGAGGGAGTCGCTCTCAGCCCAAGACTTGCGCCGTTAAAAGGTCGACTGCCCGCTTGCGAGTGCGTTAATAAAACCCAGAAAGACACTCTCACTGTTGCGAGTCTTTCTTGCAGAAATTTCCATGCCAGTTCTACAGAACTGCCTCTTGCAGTAGTGTATTAAATGCAAACTGTTTCATGGATTTCCCCTGTGCATCTTTACAACCTCAGGTTTTGTGGACGTAGTGTGTGCGTGCCTGTACTGACAAGTGGCAGTATGTACATATGTGCGCCTCTCTGTCATAGTTTATTTCTTTCATGAAACATGACGATATTCATTATTCACTTAATAAAAGCTATGTGAAGTGAATAAAATGCCTGCCTGTCAAAGGTGACTGCCCGTCCGTTCCTTGTGCTCTGGCGCCGACCCTGATTCTTCGGCACAGGGTATTTTGGTCCATAAATAAAAACCTCCCTAGCTGCTGGAACCATTCTTCCCACTGCCCAAGTAACCCCTGGAGCCCAGAAGTCCGGATGAAAAGATGCTGGACCGTTTCCCCTGATTGAGCAGAACGGACATCCCTCCCCAGTGCTTGGCTCCAGGTGTGCCACATGTCTCTCCGGAGCTATTGCCCCATGTATAAATCCTCAACTGGAGATCACCCGTCCATTTATCAATGGGTGGCTTGTACAGGGACTGCCAGCAGCCTCTCGGCCAAGAGTTTGGGCCAAAATCTCAATCCACATGTAGCGTAGCGGTCTATTCCGTTGCCTACCAACACAGGGATCAGCGGTTCGAATCCCCGTGTTACCTCCGGCTTGGTCGGGCGTCCCTACAAATGCAATTGGCCATGTCTGCGGGTGGGAAGTCGGATGTGGGTATGTGTCCTGGTAGCTGCACTAGCGCCTCCTCTGGTCGGTCGGGGCACCTCTTCTGGGGGGGAAGGGGAACTGCGGGGAAATAGCGTGATCCTCCCACACACTACATCCCCCTGGTGAAACTCCTCACTGTCAGGTGGAAAGAAGTGGCTGGTGACTCCACATGTATCGGAAAGCTCGAAAGAATGGGGTAATTGGTTGGATACAATTGGGGAGAAAAGAGGGGTGAAACCCCCCCCCCCCAAAAAAAATCTCAACCCACCTCGATGCCCTCATCCCTGCCAGAGAGTGTACGTGACACTTTAATGCAGGTGTAACATGAATCTTTCTACCCTACTGACTCAAGCTCCCCTGTACTTGAGTAGTGAGGGGAATGAAAATTCCCACCTCCTCCTGTCACTCTCCAGCAGCAGGAGAGACAATCAAGGGAACATGTACTCACAGTCATCATCCCACTGGTCGGATAGAGTACGGTTTTCCGCAAATGCTCTCGGGGGGCCCTGGCAGGGACGCACAGACCTCCTCTCACCAACAGTCTTGAGAGCGAGAGAGAGATTTATTCATACAGCTACACACACACATGCAATGCAGGGAAGTGGTGGCTGAAGAAAATGTTCCTAACTCCAGGTAGACGTGGTCCGGGACAGGACAGAAAGGTCTTCTGCATGTTGAGGACCTGATGCCAGTTGTTCTTGAAAGCTGTTCCACTGATGTTTTCCGTAAATGCCCCAGCTTGATAGAACCAACCTGGCTCAGGCTCGACCTCAAGCTGGCAGAGGACAAAGTCAGGGAGTCGACGAAGGCGTTGAAGAACAATGGTTCTTCAAACAGCCACATTCCCATGTTGTAACAGACTTCCATGCATTTAGGACAGATTGTCAGAAAGGTGTTAACCTTTAAGGCTCGCCTCTCCAGGCCGCAGCAGGAATAAAGGTGTGTCAGGCCCAAGACATCCAGGTTTCCTGAGCAACAGACGAGCTGTATCCTGCCAGCTTAGTCCCGAGTGGTAAAGCAGCCTTTGGCTGGCTACAGTCTGAAAGCCAACACTCTGGGCGCAATGTCCATGAGGCCATGACCTCCTTCTTCCACTGGCAGGTATAAACCTGATGCTTTGACCCAATGTGGCCCAGACCAGAGAGTCAACAACTGTCCTCTGCAGGTCCTCATTTAGGCCCCTAGGTGGAGGTAAGTCTATCAGACTGTGCCACAATGCCGAGGCAACAAAGTTATTGCAACCAGAACTCTCCCCTACGACTGGGGTTGCACCCATTATCGTACATGTCCGCTGTACCCTCCCGATTCGTTTTTTGAAATTCATCACTTCCCAAAAACACATCAAGGACTTTCATATCATTCCCTCTCCCACTTCAGACCACCTGGCAGACTGGGAGCCGCCCACTCTAACCATTGCCCTATCAAAGCGGCCTCCTTTCTCTCCCAGCTAAGCCTCGGTGAGGAGGCCTTTTCACGAGTTTTGATGCATGTGGTTAACACATCAGTAGCTTTTTGTTCCTGGATCATAAAGGTAACATCATCAGTGTATGCCGATTCGACTAAATGTGGGTTCTGTGTTAATCCGAGTAGGGAGGCTCCCACTATTTTATTTCTAAATCTATTTTAAAAAGGTTCAATTGCCAAGGAGTTGTCCTGATATAGGACAACCCTTCCCTATTCCTCTTTTGACAAGAATTGGGTAGCTCAACCCCCTCGTACCTTTACCATACATGAGGTCCTATTATATAATAACCCAACCCAGGACAAAAACCTCCTAAACCAAAAGCCCTTAAGGCGGAAATTAAAAATGTATTATCGACACGATCGAAAGCCTTTTCTCGGTGCAACGATAAAACACCGACATCAGGTTGGTGGACTGTGTCCTCATCTTATCACCACACCATGTGTCCCCATCACCATCAGCACTGCCCCTGCCTCCAGCCTCCCCACCACCGTTAGAATTACCCTCAGCCTTGGGTTCCCCAAGACCAGCGTGCACACGGCACAGCCCGATCACCTAAAAGACTCTGTGTTGACCTTTCACGTCTGACAGCCTCCCAGGCAGGGGAAAATGTTACGTCTGTTCAGGGTCGACTGTTCTGTGACTGTTACGTGATGTCTGACTGTGTCCGAATGAAGTGCGGCTGTTTTTTAGTGTGTTGAGAGTCGAGCTCCTGCGTCCAGCATCCTCCTTAAAAATGCACCACGTTCTTCCTGTAGAAATACCACGACAGCTTTATTCATTCTCCATGTGAGTGCAGGGTTCAGGTGTCCGACCACCTCCCCCGCAGCCAGGAGAACCTGCTCCACCATGACCGGCGGCTCCGAACACTGTGGCATGGAGAGGTGGGGGGGACGCCTGAGGCGCCACCCCCTCCACTGCCCGGCGACAAACACTACAAACAGCTAAACCAACTTGGAGTAAACTAAAGTGCCGCAACACACAGCACAACAACAAGAAGCAAAACTGTTGCATATGAAAAGACAGAATAATGCTCTCAGCAACCAAACGCTCTCACCACACACTCCGCACATCCAACTCCCAGCATGCACCAGAGAGCGAGAGAGAGAGAGCGAGAGTGTGAAGTAAATCCAATAAGCTCCTCTGTCATGCTCCCCTCTTGAACAGTTTTTAAGATCCTCTGAACGAAATAAATATAAGAGATTCTGCTTTTGTCAAGTTTCTCTTTTTCATCTCGCTCTCACCCCGTTGACTCTCTTGGGCTGTACTGACCCCCCCCCCATACCCCACCCCTCCACCACCACCACCACCACACACCCCGTCCTGTCCTCGTCTCCCTCTTCCACAATACCAGCTCACATATTACTCAGTAATTACCATTCATCATTTCAATTACATCCGTTTTACTCCTAAGTTTGCTTCCTGTGTAGTGAAGGTCCTGTAATTTAACCCTTCAGTTGCTTCCGGGTCAGAAAGGCCCAGAACAGAACAGTGTTTAACAGCCCAGAGAAGACGCGTCATGATATTATTTTGAACCTGAATGTGGTGACTTTTCCAACAGTGAGCCCAACGTTAGAAGAAGTGAAATATTGTTTTTTGTCCATATTTCCATGAAAGCTGTGCACCACTAGGGCACTAAGCTTGTCCTGGGGTCATTTTGGACCCTAAGACATGTGCGGGTCATGTGTGACCCGATAAAGACGAGTGGCGTCCACTGATTAAATGCAGTCTTTCTGCACCGTGAAGAGGGGAAACCCAGATAGTCGCACAGGTCGTTTCTTCATGTGGGTTTAAGATTAAATCAAGTCGCTTTAATGAAGGCGGGTCGTAAAGGACCCCGAAGACGAGGGCGGTACACAGGATGTGTGCACGGCTCGAGGGTTCAAGGGTCGTCAAACGGCGGACACTGTACCGTGTTGTACAGCTGTAGTACTAATGATAGGAGAAAATAAAACTGGGTGGGGTGGGGAATCAAATAAAATGGTGGCACATTTCCTGCGGGCGCCAGTCCGTGTGGACACCTGGTGGGACTGGTGGAGGCCGCCAGCAGCCACGAGTACACAGCCTACAGAGCAGCGGCTACACAATCCTAACACACTCACTGGCTGCTGCTATAACAATGCCAGTGGGGAAAAAGGTCTATGAATTATGGCATTTTTTTAACATGAGAAAATTAACCACTTTCACCAACCCCCCACCCCACCACCCCCACCCCCCGTGTGTGTGTGTGTTGTGTGTCTATGGCAGCATCTGTGTGTGTTTGTGTGTGTGACATATACTGTGTGTTTGTACATCTTCTGTATGTCAAGCGTGTGTAAGTGGAGGAGTAGTGTTGTGTTGCAGCGGCCCGGGGCTCGGTGTGTTGTGTATCCCAACCACCTATCAATATCAACACCCCCCCCACCCCACCCCATCCCACCCAAGCCACACACAGCCCCAACACACACACACACATCGCTCTTTCCTGCATCTTATACGTAGCTCTTTGTCTCGCTCTTCCCTCCTTTTCATTCTCCTCCTTCCTCCTGCTCCTTCCTCTCATCTCCCAGTCTCTCTTTCATCCTCCCCCCCCCCCGTGGATTTATATTCTCTGGAAGAGAGGAGATTATATTAGTGCTGTCATTGTGATAGGTCTGATTGTTCTAATCATCGCCACCGTGGAATTTCACACACGCACACAAGTGCACACACACACTTGCACACACACACCAATGTCAGCATGTGTGTGCGGTAACCATGATTTACTGTGTATGGAGTTATGGTGGCATGGCCTCATGCACAACACTCCATCAGTGGGAAAACCCTTCATTCCGGGACGTTCTCCTGATGTGGTCAACATTCCCACTGATGTAAACTGACTGCAAGGACCAAGGAAACACACACACACACACACACACACACACACACACACACACACACACTCACAGTTTGGTAGCGATAACCATCATGAGGTCAATGGTAGGTCAAGTCCACTCCACTCTCCTCTATCCATCTTTTTACCCCTCTCACCCCTCCATCTCTTTCTGTCCCGTCCGTCCATTTCGTTCATCCATCCATTATCCACTATCTAAACCGCTTATCCTGCTCTCAGGGTGGCGGGGATGCTGGAGCCTATCCCAGCAGTCACCGGGCGGCAGGCGGGGAGACACCCTGGACAGGCTGCCAGGCCATCACAGGGCCCAAACACACATTCATACCTAGGGACAGTTTAGTACGGCCGAGTCACCTGACCTACATGTGTTTGGACTGTGGGAGGAAACCGGAGCCCCCGGAGGAAACCCACGCAGACACGGGGAGAACATGCAAACTCCACACAGAGGACGACCCGGGACGACCCCCAAGGTTGGACTTCCCCGGGGCTCGAACCCAGGACCTTCTTGCTGTGAGGCGACTACGCTAACCACTGTGCCACCGTGCTGCATGTTGTTCAACAATCCTCCGTCTTCCTCCCATTTGACCTCTGGGTCGCTGACACGTGCAGTCCCGTGACCCTCACGTCACACATCATGGGCTCAAGGTCTTAAACTGGTGTTACTCACGGAACGAACAACGCAAGTGAACACTTTTCTTAGAATATCCCGTTTGACAGCAATTAATTTCTGCTCACGCTGGCGGTTGTTTTAAAGGTACAGTAATTAATTTAAAGAAATCAAGTCGTCATCCCAGCACCAAAACACAAAACACTGGACTGGAAGCTGCTGTCACTCCCAAATTGACCAGCAGGTGTCTTGATACAAAGACCAACACTAAACAACTAGATGTGAGGTTTTCATTTGTCCCGCCGCTGTAAAACGTTTGCTTGTGTAAAGATGGTTTGGCTGAATTTTTTAGGGAGTTGTTCCTTATCCGATGCGAGGGTCTAAGGACAGGATGTTGTGTTGCTGTCAAGCCGCTTGAGGCAAATTTGTAATTTGTGATAATGGGCTACACAAATAAAATTGACTTGACTTGAATTAGATTTGTCACTCGCTTCCTCTTCCATTGGTCCTCCATATGTGAGCGCCCTCTACTGCTAGAATTAGATTTGTCACTTGCTTCCTCTTCCATTGGTCCTTCATATGTGAGCGCCCTCTACTGCTAGTACGTGTGAACAACACCGAAATTGAATGGGCAAAATCGGGCTGAGGCCTGACTACGTGGCTAAAAACCACTGTACAACCTTGAATATTTTTTTTTTTAGGTTCTAGAAGATGTTTGTTCAAATACCATCAAACTCCATTAATCAGTAAGGCCACTCAAGTCTCGACCTTGTACATTTTTTAAGAAGTTAGCTTCTGTAGCTGTGAGGCTAAACAACGCTGACTGGTCAACCAACGTGAGTGACGCGATGACGTCACGCGTAGAAGACAATGAAAAATATTTCACACTTGATAAATTTCAAGCTAGTATTGACAGTTTTTATAGAAATGGGCAAATATAGAAAGCCAAGTCCCTAAAATTGCAACGGCTGGCGATTTTGTAAAATTCGCCCATTGACCCCAATTCATTTTACACTTACTTGTCTTCGAGCCCCCCCCTAGTGGCCATTTTTAGATTGGTGCACCTGTTATTCAGGTCAAAGTACCTTTGGTTTACGCCAGTAATGTTTGTAACAACTGAATAAAGCAGGCCAATGTTTTCATTTCCATTCAGTTGAGAAAGATTTTCATTCAAACTCTTCAATCATGTATTGAAATAAACCCCCATTTATAATCAAATAAATCACGGACTGGGCCTTTATCCACGATCATGTAAATGAAGTCACACGCGACCCTCCCTCATCAATACCTCTGCCAATACACAGAAACCCTCTCACACACCGAGGACATGTCAAACAAACAAACCAAAGAAAAAGAAAAAGTCATCTCTCAGTATTTCAAAACATGATTTATTATCACACATCCGAAAACATCAAACGATGCACAACTTCTTATCAGTAAACATATCGCACAAGGACACATTCTTACCCATCCTCTAATATTAATTATGAAATGTCAAGTTTCTACAATTTACCTTTAAAGTTCCTACAGTTAATGTTAGCATTAGCCAAAGCAGAGACCAGCTAGCTAGCTAGCTAGCTAGCAAGAAGCCGCAGTCTCCCGTCCAATGAAAGTAAAAGAAAGACGATGGAAGAAAAGAACAAAGGTAATGAGGCGGAAAGGCAGTTGAGGAAAAGCTGAAGAGGAAATAAAAGGAGGATAAAGAGAGGAGGAGAGGAAAGCAGGAAGGAAGAGGGATGAAGATGGACGTAGAAATGAGTGGCAGGATGAGGGAGGGGAGGAGGTCGGAACAAAGAAAAGCAGAAAAGGAGGGGAGAGAAGGAACAGCCGTGCGGAATCGGCAGGAGAGAGAAAACAACAGAGGAAGGAGGAGGAGAAGCAAAGGAGGAATAATGAAAGAGAAGGAACTAAAACAAAGAGAGCAGGGAGGGAAGATTAAAGCACAGAAAAAGAGAGAAGACCTGAAGAGAACAGCAAAAGACTTGAAAAAAAGAACAGAAAAAACGAGAGAAGAAAATAAACAAACAACAGAAGAAAAGAAGTAAGGAGAAAAAAACAGAGGAACAGAACAGAAAAACCAGAACAGAATAGAACAGAGGAATAGAAGACTAAATGTTGGAATAGAAGACTAAATGGAGGAATAAAAGACTAAATGGAGGAATAGAAGACTAAATGGAGGAATAGAAGACTAAATGTTGGAATAGAAGACTAAAAGGAAAATAAGAAAACAGCACAACAGAATTAAGGAACGGGCAAAAAGGGAAAGAGAGGATGAAAGGTCGACGTGAGGAAATGAGAAGAGCAAAGACAATGACGGAAAATGGAGTGGGAGTGGAGGACGGAGGGAGAAAGGTCAAGAAGGAAAAAAAGAGCGAGAGTGCGGAGGGGAGAACGAGGGGTGAGCGAGCATCGCTGCAAAGGTCAAAAGGAGAGACAGACAGACACAGAGAGAGCTAGAGAAAGAGACGGAGAGAAGGGAGGGATAAATAGGAAGAGACAGAGACAGAGAGAGAGAGAGAGTGAGAGCGAGATGGACAGAGAGAGACAGACAGACAGAGAGATAAGAGCGAGACAGACAGACAGACAGACAGACAGACAGAGAGGGATAGAGAGAGAGACAGGCAGAGAGAGACAGACAGAGAGAGGGATAGAGAGAGAGACAGGCAGAGAGAGAGAGTGAGCGCGAGATGGACAGACACAGACAGAGAGATAAGAGTGAGACAGACAGACAGAGAGAGACGGAGAGAGGGATAGAGAGAGAGACAGGCAGAGAGAGAGAGAGACAGAGAGAGAGACAGACAGACAGAGAGAGACGGAGAGAGGGATAGAGAGAGAGACAGGCAGAGAGAGAGAGACGGAGAGAGGGATAGAGAGAGAGACAGGCAGAGAGAGACAGACAGAGAGGGATAGAGAGAGAGACAGAGAGGGATAGAGAGAGAGACAGGCAGAGAGAGAGAGACAGAGAGAGGGATAGAGGGAGACAGACAGAGATAAGAGAGAGACAGACAGACAGAGAGAGACGGAGAGAGGGATAGAGAGAGAGACAGGCAGAGAGAGACAGACAGAGAGGGATAGAGAGAGAGACAGGCAGAGAGAGAGAGACAGAGAGAGGGATAGAGAGAGAGAGACAGAGAGAGGGACAGAGAGAGACAGCTGACAGCGGGCGGCAGCGATGTTGGAAAGCATGCAGAAAGGGAAAGATGAAAAGGAAAAGAGAACGAGACGCAGCTTCTCTTCTGCTGCTGCTGCTGCTGCTGCTCCTCCGTGTGCTCCTCAGACGTGTGTTGTTCAGTGTCTGAACGCATGTGGAAGACCGTTACTCCTTATCGTACACACTCATTAACATATTTATATATGTACAGAGAGGCAGGACACCAGCAGCCCGCGCACACCGAACCCAAAACACTGAAGCTGCAGAGGCCTTATTCATATACACAAATGCATCAGTTACGACCCTCAATAACAACAGTTAATAAGTAGATAAATCACCATCACGTGGCACACGATATGAAGGAGAGAGAGCGAGAGAGAGAGAGAGAGAGAGAGAGAGAGAGATCACCACGTGCATGCATAGTTACACTTCCTTGGTGCCGCCATGTTGCAATCAAAACAGTGCCAGACAGTTATCAGTCGATAATTACAAACAACTTGCTTATCTATACATGTGATTTGACTAAAAATTGATTTCAAATCGATATCCTCAATATGACGCGGACGAGTCGCCGCTGAAGAGCTACAGACGGAGGCCGGTAACGCCCGTCTGTCCCCGAGAGACTGTCGTTATACGCTTAAAGGGACTACAAGAAGAAAAAAACCCGGAGGGAAACTATAAGATTGTACAGTAGCTAGTACATATACAATACATGCATGTAGCACGGTAAACACACGCATGCGCACACAAAGGCATACGTGTGGCCAGATTCTCTCACACACACACACACACACACACACCTAATCGGCTCTGTGCATAACTGTAGCCCACTGACTTCCGGTTTCTACTGCAGCGGTCATACCAGTTTCCTGTTTGTTGACGGCGGCATATTTCCGGCGACGCCTGCAGGATTCACCATGGATACATGTCCACCACACGCACACAACTGTCGACAAACTTTCACCTGCACCTACCAGCACACGGGGGGAAAGTTTCAAGTTGCACGTCCACAGTTATGAGGACCGTCCGTCCGTCCTCATAATTGTTGCCGTAACTTGATATTTACAACTTGAGTAGGCGCCGGTGAAAGTTTGTCGACAGTTGTGTGCGTGTGGGCTGACACGTATCCATGGTGAATCCTGCAGGCGTCGCCGAAAATATGCCGCCGTCAACAAACAGGAAACTGGTATGACCCCTGCAGTAGTCAGTGGGCTACAGTTACTCGCGCAGAGTCGACTGTCCACAGCAGACGTTAAGAACGGGTGTGGTTATTAGCCTTAATAGGTGTTTACAGCAGCTACCTGGTCGTTAAGAAGCAGTGTGCTTTACGGCAGGCCGAGGTCAACCCGCAGATTAACGAAGAAGATTTTACATTCTACGACGTGTGAGCAGAAAATACACCGTGGTCACCAAACTAGAGCGCCCCCGCATGGTACCCTGTGGGACTCCCCCAGAGTCAGGAGCACTAGCATGTGTGTGTAGTGTATATCTTCATGAGTATTTGTGCGCGTGTACACTTCTGTGATTTAGTGTGTGTGTGTATTAATCACAGAATACGTAATGACGGGTGCATAAAAGTCAACTCTACTCCCTAAAGTGAGAATCCTATTAAGTATGCGTGAGACACCACCCCGGCCAGATATTGCTTCAATCTAAAGTAACCGAAGGTCGCGGGTGTCAGCGTGATTCCAGAGCCACATCTCGGTGGGTTCTATCCCCTAGTCTGATTTTAATAGGGAATTATAAATAATACATTGCAATTCATCAGCGCCTTTCTGGACACCTGAGGTCACCTGACAGTCGGCGAGAGAAGAAGAGGCGGAGGAAACTTGGGAATTAAGCTCAAATGGATAAACGCAGGCAGACGGCAACAACTGTCCTACGAATACGCGAACCGCCATGAGGACCGGGAGTGGCTGAATAACGAGGGCCGGGTCAGTGACAGGCCGTCTCCGACGGACGTGCTCCTTCGAGGGAATAAGAGATTGTGGAGGACTTGCTGAGGTGCGAGGCAAATATATTTGTCTTTGTTGCTTTACAGCACGAGACATTTCACATCTGCGGTACCGCTTCCTGTCACGCCTCACCAAATAATCAACACCCTTAGTCACGGGCTGGACTTCACGACTGTGGCGTGCATGTGTGTGTGTGTGTGTGCGAGATACATTATGTGCAGCTTGCTGACATTATAGTTAGCGTTGTGTAGTTTGAGGTCAGAAGGCTTCGAGCATATAAATTGGAAATAATCGCCTTGATCCAGCAGTGCCTTATTGCAGTACCACAGTACTTTAGACACACACACAGACACACACACACACACACACAGTAAATTCGTGTATTGAAGCATGCCCATACACACAAACATATCAAATACACACACATGCACGCGCGCGCACAATTGCCAGCTAAGCCAGGGCAAATGAATGGATGAGGAACAGCATCCTTGTTCCGGCTGTTTGTCAAACTGCTCACTTGGGGATTGTCGAAACGGTTCCTTGGTTACCGTGTGTACGCGCGCGGCGCCGATGGCGGTGCTTCGGCAACCCTCTGGCTCGGAGTTGTGTGCGAGAGTCCCTGTGAGGCCTCCTCGGGAGGGAGGGGAGAGACCAGGAGGGAGACAAAGGGAAGAGGAGGAGGCCCTGACAGGCGGAGGAGATGAGCGGTCCTCCCGCCGAGGCGCACAGCGCGAGGCCCACACCGGGCGGTGTCAGCAGCTCTTCTGTGACGACGCCTCGGCGCGAGGCGGGACGGGGCACAAGCCGCCACGTTGGCCAGGACTAACAGCTGAAACGAGACTCGGAAGGGCTCGTGCTATGTATGGCATGTGCTGACACGAATGTGCTACGACGCGACTCTTGAGTGTTTAAAGGAAAGTTTTTAAACCTAATCTTTATGTAACAGGGAATGCGTACGGAAAACAGCTGGAGTTATTCCCAAGCGTTTCTCCAGCTCTGCTCAAAGTACGCCACACTCACCGTCTCGGCTAAGCTGCAGCTCCAGTGGATGGAGATGAGCACCTACATTAGCATTAAGGGGTTCATGGATGACGCAACAAGTCCTCCAACCCATACAACCACATAAGGTCGTTTGTTCCTACCCTGCAACGCTGCTCATTATGAAGAACTCGTTTGAGGACATTGGGACTTCATTATTGTTCATGCAAAGTGAAGCTGTAAAAGTAAGCAAACATAGCTTGGGAAGATCAGTTTATAAGAGTATAAACAGTTCTTGCACTACCCCGTCCCTTGGCGCCCGGGTAGCGTCTATTCCGTTGCCTACCAACGTTGCCTCCGGGACACAGTTGGCCGTGTCTGTGGGTGGGAAGCCGGATGTGAAGAGCAGGGTAATTGGCCAAGTACAATTGGGGAGAAAAAATGGGGAAAAAAACTCCCCCTATCTCTTGGCTCCTCGCATTTTGATTGGTAACGAAGGCCAAAGGTCATATGATTACGAGGAACCCGAGACACCAGATTGTCGTTATTTACACGACCGCTAGAGGTCGCTTAACTTTAAAACGTAAATACAGGTCGCAATAAGCTGCTTGTACAAACGACCGATGGGGGGGGGGGTCTTTTTTGGTGGAAGACGGTCTCGGATGACGACACAGAAGCTAGCACGCATTGCATTCTGGAACGTGTAGGCGCTCGTGGGGGAAGCCTGGGAGCAGGAGAACACTGATCTCTCCGACAATATAGTACACGGGACTGTTTTAGTGCTTCTGTAACCGGTTATTTTCTTGCCCGGTGCGGGATTCGATACGAGGTGTACTGCACCACAAGGCGACATCACTAACCGCTCGGCTAAAGGGTCAGACCCGTTAGCTAGGAGGCTAACGTGTCTTATTAGTAGTTTACAGTCGTCACCCTCCCCGGAAGCGCGCCCTGTTCTTCCCGCGCTCCGAAGAGACTTCTGAGGATCTGCACACTTCCGGGTCCCACCGCTGCCACCAATGTAACCGGTTATTTTCTTGCCCGGTGCGGGATTCGATACGGGGTGTACTGCACCACAAGGCGACGTCACTAACCGCTCGGCTAAAGGGTCAGAGCCATTAGCTAGGGGCTAATGTGTCTTAGTAGTAGTTTACACTTCAATCGACGGCATTACTCATCAGGCCTGGTGAGTTGCGCGTACGCAAAATCATCGGCGACATTTTGCGCTACTGTGACGAGTCGCGGCCGCTCGTCGGCGTAGCAACAAGCTGATGCTCGTGAAGCTGAAACGGCTTCGAGCACCCGGACGGTTCTCATAGCGCGCCAAAAAAAGGCCCCGTATGTCGTTGGTACAAGCAGCTTATTACGACCTACAGTTACGTTGTAAAGTTAAGCGATCTCTAGCGGTCGCGTAAATAACGACAATCCGGCGTCGCGTCTCGGGTGCCTCGTCGTCGTGACCTTTGACCTTCGTTGCCGATCAAGCAGCGACGAGCCAAGCGGTGGGGGCGCGCGAGCTGTGTTTGCTTGCTTTCACGCCTTCGCTTTGCACGAGCTATAATCAAGTCCCGATGTCCTCCACCGACTAATTCGTAATTAGCAGCGTGGCAACAAACGGCCTGCGTGGTTCGTGTGGGTTGGCGGACTGGTCGCGCAGCTAACGCGCTAAAGATAACGGCCATTTTCTCTTCGCGCCTGTTAGCATCGGCGCCGTTAGCGCCCGCGCTCTCACAGCCCGCTGATAGCACGAGGAGCAGCGCATGCGAAGCTCAACGTGGATAAATAACGGCGACGTCATAAACGCAACGATCAAACCTAAAAACACATGGGTCAGACATGACCCACAGCTGGAATAATTCCGGGAAAACAAATCCAAGATTTCTTCCCCACGTTGAAAATAATAATAATAATAAAACACAAAACATTAAAATAAACATTTCCCGTGTTGGTTTTACCTGGCTGCTGTTGGGGCGCGACGGAAGCGGCGGCGGCAGGAAAGCGTTCCCGCGCGGCCAAGCTCATTTTCGACACCGCCCAACGCTTTACGGCGGCCCTTTTAAACGTCCCGTCCGAATCGCCGCGACAGCGTAACATCCGGTCCAGTCAGCACACACACACACACACACACACGCGAACGGCAGCGGGATGAGAGCTGCGTTAAACACGACGAGGTCAGACTCACAAACACGGCTGGCGGCGGCGGCGTGGCGAGGACGAGGTTTGCGGACGTGGCGTCACGGGGGTTGACGTCACATCCGGACGTGGCTCTGGAAACGCAACCAATCAAAACAATAAAATAAGGGGTTGCCAGAGTATCACAACTTTACCATACCGCTCAGAGTCCCGGGGGGGGGGCCCCACCCCAGGGAGGGGACCCCCCCCCAGACGTATTACAATACCACACCACAGAATCCCCCAAACCTGGGTCAAAAGTGAAAGGTTGGGACGCCATTACAATCTTTACCATTTAGATATCGAAACGTGTTATCCGCACACTGAAGATCCCCTGTCCCGAGTAACAACTTAGAATTTGATGCCAATTTATCGCGGTACGATAACTTTGCGATACCGTCCAACCCCGATATCTGAAAAACAAGAAGGTCTTTTAAGTCTTGGGGGTGGCGTATTCGGGGTTGGTGTAGGAGAAGCCGAGGAACTCGTCCTGGTCCAGGTTCATGATGAAGAGCTTGTCCGTCGGGGTCAGGTCCACCGGCATCTTGGTGAACTCCCTGTCGAAGTTACAGGTGTCACGGCTGTTCCTCTGTGGGGGGGGGGAGAGGGAGGGGGGGGTGGAGAGGGAGAGAGAGAGAGAGGGAGAGAGAGAGAGGGAGAGAGAGAGAGAGAGGGAGAGAGAGGGAGAGAGAGAGAGAGAGTGAGCGCGAGAGAGAGAGAGAGAGAGAGAGAGAGAGAGAGAGAGAGAGAGAGAGAGAGAGAGAGATGGAGGGAGGGAGAGAGAGAGAGACAGAGAGAGGGAGAGAGCGGGAATGAGCAAGAGGGAGAGAGAGAGAGAGAAAGAGAGAGAGAGAGAGGGAGAGAGATAGAGAGAGGGAGAGACAGAGAGAGGGGGAGAGAGAGAGAGAGAGGGAGAGAGAGAGAGAGAGAGAGGGAGAGAGAGAGAGAGAGAGAGAGAGAGAGAGAGGGAGAGAGAGGGGGTGGAGAGGGAGAGAGAGAGAGAGGGAGAGGGAGAGAGAGGGGGTGGAGAGGGAGAGAGAGAGGGAGAGAGAGAGGGGGGGGTGGAGAGGGAGAGAGAGAGAGAGAGAGAGAGAGAGGGAGAGAGAGAGGGAGAGAGAGAATTCCCGTTAATCTCTGAGTTAGCGTGTCATCTTCAACCAGTCTGACAGAGCTGGGTGAGGGACAGTTTGTAGAACGGCCATTTTGTTTGTGTGGTCCGGCCGGAGGACATTTTCAAAGGCGCACTAGCTTGAAAAGAAGGACCAACAGACAGAGAAGAGGAAGAGGGCGGCCAAGACACACCAAAAAAAGACTCCAAGTGAGAGAGAAAGAGAAAGGTGACAGGGAAAAGGCAAGGCAAGTGTATTTGTATAGCGCCTTATCATCGCAGAGGTCATTCGAAGTGCTTTACAGGCAAAAGATAAGAAAAGAAAAGCATTAGAAAAGAAAAGGCGAGTCAGACAAAGGAACCCAGATAGCAAAATTGCTGTGGCCCGGACCCGTCCCACACCCGACACTTTCATCCGGCCCACATACTGCGTGGAATGATGGCACTTAGGCGGCCCGCTCCTGTTTGCCAGATCTGGGGCAGAACCAAGCCATAGCAATGCTGCATGTACCACATATTTGCCAAAGGTGGTCCATATGTGTGTTGTGATATTTGGGCCATATTCACCATTTACCACACGGGCCACTTCAGGGTCACATCCAGATTACATGTCATCTTTGCCAGAAAAGGCCCACATTTGATTTGGCATATTTGGGTCATATTTGCTATTCTACATGTGGGCCATTTCAGGTACACAACACATCCATGTTGTCAGGGCCAGAAGAAGGCCAGCAGTGCCCCATCATTGCCTGAAGTGGCCCACATCCGGACGCTGTCTGGGAAGATGGAGAATAGAGGGAAGTGAAAAGTTTGTGTGTGTGTGTGTGTGTGTGCGCACTATGTCCGTGTATGATGTATGTGTAAGCAGCAGTGTGTGGTCATGTGATCCGACTGACACACATGGAACCGGATTCCTTAGAGGCATCGGTATCACAGGAAATACACACACAGATATACACACATATACAACATTAAATGCGTGATCATTTAGCCGGCAGTGAGAAAATACATCAATCAGCCAAAACATTAAAACCACTGACAGGTAAGTGAGTAACACTGGTTATTTTGTTAAGGGGTCACGGGGTGGGATAGATTAGGCAGCAAGTGAACAGTCAGTTCCTTGAAGGTGGCGTGTTGGAAGCAGGAAACATGGGCAGGTGTAAGAATCTGAGCGACTTTGACAAGAGCCAAATTGTGATGGCTAGACGACTGGGTCAGAGCATCTCCAAAACAGCAGGACTTGTGGGGTGTTCCCTGTATGCAGTGGTCAGCACCTACCAGAATTGGTCCAAGGAAGGACAACCGGGGAACTGGCTACGGGATCATGGGCGCCCAAGGGTCATTGATGCACATGGGGAGTGAAGGCTAGCCCGTCTGCTCCAGTTCTACAGAAGAGCTACTGTAGCTCAAATTGCTGAAAAAGTTAGTGCTGGCTATGATAGACAGGTGTCAGAAGACACAGTTCATCTCATCTGATGCGTCCGCAGACCGGTCAGAGTGCCCATGATGACCCCCGTCCACCGTCAAAAGCTCCCACAATGGGCACATGAGCGTGAGAACTGGACCACGGAGCAGCAGAAGAAGGTGGCCTGGTCTGATGACTCACGTTTTCTTTTACATCATGTGGACAGCCGAGTGCATATGCATTGTTTACCTGGGGACGAGATGGCACCAAGTTCTGCTGGGAAACCAGAAACTGCTGGATGTTACTTTGACACGTACCAACTACCTGAACATGGTTGCAGACCAGGTAGACCCCTTCGTGGCGATGATATTCCCTGATAGCAGCGGCCTCTTTCAGCAGGATAATACACCCTGCCACACTGCAAAAACTGTTCAGGAAGGGTTTGAGGAACATGACAGAGTTCAAGGTGTGGCCTTGGCCTCTAAAGTCCCCAGATCTCAATCTGACCAAGCATCTGAAGGGATGTGCTGGAAAAACAAGTCCGATCCATGGAGGCCCAACCTCGCAACCTACAGGGCTTAAAGGATCTGCTGCTAACGCCTTGGTGCCAGATAGCAGAGGACACCTTCAGAGGTCTTGTGGAGTCCATGCCTCGACGGGTCAGAGCTGTTTTGATGACATTAGGCAGGTGACTTTAATATTTTGGCTGATCAGTGTACATTTATTCGACTTGTCAATCATTTTTGGCAAACTTGACTTTACCGGCACATTATGTTGCTTGTTTTGGAGACTTGCTTACTTGAGTGTGCTCAAATATGTCCCAGTTTTGACATGGCAGTTTTGCAGTATGTGTGTAGACAGAGACAGGGGACTGTAATGCACAGAATAAAATGCACCACCCAGGAAGTCACAAAGATATTTGACATCAACAAGCCACTAAAAACACAGTCAGTGCTAACAACAATATATCAAGCCAGCTATCCAGAGCTGGAAATACACAGGGGGACGATAGAGCAGAGAAGCCAGGCCTGGATGGATGGATGGATAGATAGATGTGAGAGGGAGTTTATGGAGAGAGGAAGGCTAAAGGTTGCGATCACATTGGATGTGTTTTCAGAAAGTCAGACATTTGCTGTTGCTAGGCAGCCACAGAGCCGCCTGTCAATCACTTCTGCGCCAGCGTTAGTGAATTAGCTTACATAATTCTACCCATGGGACTTGTCATTACTTGTTTTTATTGTGAAACAGCGCATTTGCTTTTATTACCTGTGCTGCTGTTTATTTCTCTAAACATGGAGAGGACGAGAACAGATGCTTTAACTCTTCCTCCCCCATCTTTGTTGTAAGCGGTGAGTTGAGGAGGCTCCGCCCCTCTGCTCCTCTGATTGGACAGCAAAGGAAAAAGCAGCGGTGTCGTGTGCGTTTTCCACCCCCCCTGCCGATCCGGGGAGGGCTGCAGACTACCACATGCCTCCTCCCATACATGTGGAGTCGCCAGCCGCTTCTTTTCACCTGACAGTGAGGAGTTTCACCAGGGGGAGGATCACGCTATTCCCCACCCCTCAGTTCCCCGTCCCCTGAACAGGCGCCCTGACCGACCAGAAGTGGCGCTAGTGCAGCGACCAGGACACATACCCACATCCGGCTTCCCAACCACAGACACGGTCAATCGACTCTGTGCGTAACTGTAGTCCATTGACTTCCGGTTTCTACTGCAGTGGTCATACCAGTTTCCTGTTTGTTGGTGTGTGGACGTAACTTGATATGTACAACTTTAAACTTTTCATGCGTTTCCTGGTAGGTGCAGATGACAGTTTGTCAACAATAGGCCATTGTCAATACGCCAACAAACAGGAAACTGGTATGACCGCTGCAGTAGAAACCGGAAGTCAGTTGACTACAGTTATGCACAGAGTCAACTGTGTCTGTAGGGATGCCCAACCAAGCCGGCCTTAACACGGGGATTCAAACCGGCGAGCCCCGTGTTGGTAGGAAACGGAATAGACCGCCACGCTACTTGGATGTGGTGTGCGTTTTTCTGATAGAAGCTGAATTTTTTTTCAACTTCAGCCAATCAGGGGATTTCTCCAAAAACTGAAGGCATGCCAGGCCTATCAAACATGAGCCGGCCACGGCGGCTAAACAGCGAGCAACAGCCTTCGGACCCAATTACAAGAAGATGCACCTCACTGCCAAAAACAGACGGAATATGAACGCAGCCTAAGAGAGAAAAGTAAGAGACCAGAGAGGAAAGGAAGAAAAAGAAAGCAAAGAACAAAGAAAGAGGAAAGGATTATGTAATTTCTATTTCTGAGACAGATAGATAGACAAAAAGGAGTTCATAAGTGCAGAGAAGAGAACCACAAGAAGAGAATGGGGAGAAAAAGCAGGATAAAGAGCAAGAGAGTCAGAGAGAGACAGAGACAGACAGAGAGAGAGAGAGAGAGAGAGAGAGAGAGAAGGGGAGAGTAAAACTGGCCACATAAATATTCACATTATCAAGCCACCAGTGGTAACAGAGAAAACCCACTGGGGAAATCTGAGAGAAGTCCAGGGCCATAAATAGTTAATGTAAAGACAGCGAGTGATCAGGGAGGAACCACATCCATCACAACGGCTCCGGCTGAGCCGAACACAGCCGCCAATCACCAAGAACACCCGACTCACACAATGACAGGAAAAGAGGGACTCTGCTACTACGGACCGACAGACTAGCCCCCTTCCCACCGCCCTGGTGCCGGTGCCGGTGCCTAATCTAGAACCACTTACATGTTTTTCCACCGGAGAAAGACTGGTGCTGGTGCCAAAAAAAACTGGCACCGGCTCGGCACCACAAAATTGCTGGACCAGAAGTTGGAACCTGACGTCAGTGGCTACGGGAGGGGCTACCGCAAGAAATTCGTCACCCCTTTACCCCTTGGCGCATGTCTATTGATGTTTAGTTTCACAGTAATATAAGAAATTCGCCGCCGATTTGAGAAAATATGAGTGAAAGCTTCAGTAGAAGAACGGAACAAAATTACAAACAATTTCCTGCGGAAATTACCCCAACTCCCACGACGTCACGTTCAGTTCTGTTCTCAAACCTTTCAAAATGTGGGCCGGTTCTCAAAAGGCACCAAGGGAGAACTGGTTCCACACCGGCACCGGCACCGTTCTGGTGGAAAAGAGGCTTAGAACAGGGAAGAAGAGAAGAGAGAAAAGCAGAACCAGCAAACAGGTTTTGAGTGTGGCTGCGATCCAACACTTTCTACATGCAGCGAGTTGACTCTAGAGCCAAAGAAGCCACGTTACAGTCGTTCTCTGTTTGGCAAGAGGGAGGCGGGTGAGGTGTGTGTGTGTGTGTGTGTGTGGGGTCATAAAACAGCCGTTTGTGCATACATGAAGGAGGGAAAGAGAGGGACAGGAGAGCGTCGAGGAGGAGCGCAGGAAAAACCCAGAACGTCACATCTCCTACCTTCTTCTGGACGGCCGAGGGACACGCCGCCGGCTCCAGCTCACATTCCTGGGCATGAAATCCACAAAGAGTCCCTGGTCTCAACAGAGGCCCAGACTCCTCTGAGCTCCTGGTGAGCACGCACACACACACACAAACACACACGTACGCACGCGCGGGCGTGTGTGTACACACACACACATGCACACGCACACACATGCACACACACACATGCACACACACACTTTTGTGCTTCGGTTTCTTTTTCCAATACATTTGGGGCAACGCATCCTGTGTCATTTTTAAAAACACGTGCCGACCTTTACATCCACATACGGTGAGGTGTGAGGTGTGTTGTCCCATCATAACAGCGGCAAATGTGCCAAGGATCAAACCTTCCCCCGATACACCGCAGCGCTGGTATGGTTAATTTACCTTGGCAAAGTATTCAGGTAGGTTACCTGACCTGACAACAGGTGAGCTGGAGGCCGTGTGTGTGTGTGTCTGTGTGTGTTCTGATAATGATGTTAATTGTACAGCGAGGCATTCTGTTTACATTGCGGATAATGACACTCTGTACATACTGTACCACACACACACGCAGACACACACACACACACGCACACACACACACACAAAAGAGCTGCAAGCTATACAGGCCAGCTCATAATTGTTCCATCTCAGTGAGCTTCAACTGCAGTGACTGCTGCGGGCAGAGAGAGAAAGATATTGAGAAGAGATAGATAGATAGATAGATAGATATGGAGAGAGAGAGCCAGAGAGAGAGAGAGCCAGAGAGAGAGAGAGAGAGAGAGAGAGAGAGAGAGAGAGAGCCAGAGAGAGAGAGAGAGAAAGATATTGAGAAGAGACAGATAGATAGATAGATGGAGAGAGAGAGCCAGAGAGAGAGAGAGCCAGAGAGAGAGAGAGAGAGAGAGAGAGCCAGAGAGAGAGAGAGAGCCAGAGAGAGAGAGAGAGCCAGAGAGAGAGAGAGAGAGAGAGAAACACTGAAGGAGAGAGAGGAGGGTACAGATAAGTGGCTCTTGGTGAAGATGTATAGATAGACCCCCATAGTCAGAATTCAGCATCAAGCACGCACACACACACACACACACACACACACACACACACACACACACACACACACACACACACACACACACACACACACACACACGCACACACATGCACACACACAGACTCTCTCTCGCTCTCTCTCTGATGCACATGTTGGCAGAGACAAGACATAAATGGGCACATATGTAGTTATACACACAGAGATGTAGTGTTTTACACCTCACTACACTCAGTTTCCATAGGAGGGGTTTTAATAAGCAGCATGACTCCCAGTCTTTAAAGCCCCCCCATCTCCCTCTCCCTCTCTCCCTCTCTCTCTCTCTCTCTCTCTGCTTTCAGTAACGAGAGGATTAGAGGAAGACGAGCTGATGTCAGCGGAGGAGGAGGAGGAGGAGGAGGGGGGAGTGGGGTTGTGGGGCATCGCATGAGCGGAGAACAGGAGCGGGTGAGAGAATTGGTGGGGTGGGGGTGAATGAGAGGCGGTATCGAGTGCTGACCTGTTTCGGGCTGATAAGCGCCGACCGCTTTGTGCAGAAGCCACTGGCTTTAATTTGGGGGGCCACAACATTCGGAATTAATTATCGCACAAATGCAGCAACAAAGCTGCAAAGCTGACAGCGCGCGCTAATCGCTAACAACCACTACCAACCGCTAACCGCTAACAACTGCTAACCGCTAACAACCGCCGCGCTGTAAACTTTACTGAGGTCAAATTGTTATTTTAACACAAGAGACGTTATTGCACTGCTGACATACCGTATGTGGTCTGCAGACGGTAAGAGAGCAGGAACAGTGTTGGTAGTAGTAGTAGTTTGGTAGTGGAAGTTGTAGTAACCCAGATAGCATCCAGATGTGGGCCACTTCAGACAACGATGCGGCTTTGATGGCCTTCTTCTGGCCCTGACAAAATGGATGTGAGCCTGAAGTGGCCCACAAAGCCTCCGGAATGAGCCGACCAGCTGGCTGAAGTCTTCACAACTATATTTAACCTCTCGCTGTCCCAATCCATAGTCCCGGCATGCTTTAACACCACCTCTATCATTCCTGTCCCCAACAAACCGACATCCACATGTCTGAATGACTACCGACCCATAGCACTCACCCCCAATGCCATGAAGTGCTTTCAGAGACTGGTTCTGGCTCACATCAAAAACATTATCCCCCCCCCCACATTCAACCCACATCAGTTCGCCTACCGTCCCAAAATGTCTACTGAGGATGCCATTGCCACTGCCCTGCACTTTGCTCTGACCCACCTTGAACTTAACAACACATACATCCGGATGCTGTTTATAGATTCTAGTTCCACCTTCAACTCTATCATCCCCGCCAAACTAACCACCAAACTCCTCTCCTTTGGCCTCAACCCCTCCATCTGTAAGTGGACCCTGGACTTCGTGACAAACAAACCTCAGTCTATTAGGTTAGGTGACCACACCTCCTCCACCCTGACCCTCAGCACAGGTGCCCCTCAAGGCTGTGTTCTGAGCCCCCTCCTTTTCTCCCTCTTTACCCACAACTGCCTGCCAACTCACCCTTCAAATGTTATAGTTAAGTTTGCAGATGACACCACAGTCATTGGCCGTATCACCAACAATGACGAGACGGCCTACAGGGACGAGATTCAGTACCTCACTTCATGGTGCACTACCAACAATCTTGTCCTCAATGTGCAGAAGACGAAGGAGCTGATTGTGGACTTCAGGAGGTCTAGAAGCTGCAGCCACTCCCCCATACACATCAATGGGGTGGAAGTGGAGCGTGTTTCCAGCTTTAAATTGCTTGGAGTCCACATCAGCGAGGAACTTTCCTGGACATTAAACACCCAGGCCCTTGTGAAAAAGGCCCAGCAATGCCTGCATATCCTGAGGAGGCTCAGGAGCACCTGTCTATCCCCCAAAATTCTCACCAACTTCTACCACTGCACCATAGAGAGCATCCTGACCAGCTGCATCTCAGTGTGGTACGGCAACTGCACCTCAGTAGACCAGAAAGCTCTGCAGCGGGTCGTCAAGGCGGCCCAGCACATCACCGGTACCCAGCTCCCAGCCATAAAAGACATTTATCACAAACGCTGCCTTCGAAGGGGTCTGAGCATCAGCAGAGATCCCACCCACCCCAACCATGGACTGTTCTCCCCCCTGCGCTCTGGGAGGCGCTACAGGAGCCTCAGAGCCCGCACTACCAGGCTCAAAAACAGCTTCTTTCCACAAGCTGTTGCCCACCTGAACCTGGCCACCCACTGAATTTCTGTAGATATTTTTAAATATTTTGTACTCTTGCTCTTTTTTAACTTATTTTTAGCTTTTGGTCTTCATGTGTGTATATCTTATACTGTGTTTGTCTGTGTCTGTCTTGCACTGTTTGGTGAAGCCACAGCCCTCATTTCATTTTTAACATGTGCCTGCACATTGTTTTTAATGACAATAAATTGAATTGAACTGAATTGAATGTACTATAATAGCAAATATGGCCCAAATATGCCAAATTAAATGTGGGCCTTTTGTGGCAAAGATGCGGTGCTCTCGGCAACATGTGACCCTGAAGTGGCCCGTGTGGTAAATGGTGAATATGGCCCAAATATCACAAAACAAAAATGGGCCAAATTTGGCAAATTGTGGCACATGCAGCATTGCTATGGCTTGGTTCTGGCCCAGATCTGGCAAACAGGAGCAGTCCAGCTAAGTGCCATCATTCCATTCAGTATGTGGGCTGGATGAAGTGTCGGGTGTCGGACGGGTCTGGGCCACAGCAATTTTGCTACCTGGGAATAGTAGTAATAATGGTGGTAGTACTGGTATTAGGGGTGGTTGTAGTAGTAGTAGTAATATCGCTGGGAGTAATAGTAATTGCAGCAGTACTGATAGTAGTAATAGTGATAGTAATAGTATTAGCAGTGGGAATAGTGGTATTTGTAGTAGTAGTAGTCAGGTGGGTAGTAACATGTTACATTTACTCCATTACATGTACTTGGGTAATTTGTTTAATAAATTGTACTTCTGAGAGTAGTTGTTTTGCAGAATACTTTTTACTCTCACTCGAGTACATCTGCAATAAAATATATGTACCTAGAAGTGTGTTCCTCAATGTAACAGATTACATTGAGGAACACACTTGTCGGTACTTTTACTAGAGTTGGGATTGATCCTATCGGCACCGGGTGCCGATACTGACATAATTCACTCATCGGCTATCAGACTGACGTTACTGATCCACGACGTTCAGATCCAGATTCCCAGTCTGGTGTTTTTATGAATTAATAATATGTCGCTAATAATGCAATTTCAAGCCCATAGCCCAGATGGCATATGTAAATTCAAGCAGTATGGAGGGTTTTGAGTGCGGGGACGTGGGACACAAGCACTTGGCTTGCCCGCATACAGAGCGGGAAGCGGAGGATGTAGAAGCTGCCGCCCAGGAGGCTGAAGTGTGTGTGTGGGGTGGGGGGAGAAGAGGAGGGGGGGGATTAACGAGGCTGATGGCCGCGGGGAAACAAATAAAACCCTACAAAATGTAAACCTGCAATCTCCTAAACTCCACAGTAATTGGGAGAAAGATGGATGGCGGTAGATGACGTGGTGACTGTATCAGAGGGAGCCAGTGTGAGTGGAGCTGGTGGCGCTGGTGGAGGAGGAGGCGGCGGCGGACCCGCCCATCACTGAGAGCCAGGAGGAGGAGAATGACGATCCTCCTAGGGACCACGGCCCTGCCCGGAGCTGCGCCCGAGGAGGAAACACCGAGGGCGGTGTGACAGGACGCGGTAGCGGGGCAGGCTAAGCTAACTGCTAGCCCACGCAGACCGGCAGTTCCGACAGTCATCCTGGCTGGCGTTCGTTCTCCTGGACAGTGATGTTTTTTGTTATATATGTATGTGTTAGTTTAGCTATATGTGTTCGTTAGTATGTGTGTTCTTGAAGTTCTTGTAGTTTTTGGATTTGTTTTTGTCTTCGTGCTGTGCTGCTGTGGGTAAAACAATATTTCATTTCATTTCATGTATGGAAGTACATGAAACGAGATGACAAATAAGTGTTCCTGTTCCTGGTACAAATAGTAGCAATAGAAGCAGTATCTGTAGTAGCGGTGGTAGTAGCATTAGTAGTAGTAGTATTAGTGGTATCAGTAGTAGTGGTAGCAGTGATAGAAGTACTTTCACGGTGCAGTACGAGGAGCGTCAGCAGGACCGTGGTGGTGTGTGTAGGTGGGCCGTGTTCTGTGTGTTTTGCTTGAAGTCACCAGGCCTCCTCCGCTCTCCGTCAGGCAGACTTATGATAAGTGGCAGCCATGAAATATGCACAGCCTGTCCTAACCGCCTGCCTGACTTCACTCAGCCTTTTCTTTTTACTCACTCTTCCTCCCCACCTCTCTCTCGCTTCTGCACACCTCTGCCTTTTTACGCCATCTCTCGCTTGCTCTCTATCGTCCATTTAGTAAGCACAACCCCTCCACATGGACTCTCTTTTGATGTTTTACTGCTCTCTCTCTCTCTCTCTCTTTCTCTCTCCCCAGATAGCAAAATTGCCGTCCTACACCGACACTTCATCCGGCCCACATACCGCGTGGAACGATGGCACTTGGGCGGTCCGCTCCTGTTTGCCAGATCTGGGCCAGAACCAAGCCACAGCAACGCCGCATGTGCCACATATTTGCCAAAGGTGGCCCATATTTGTTTTGTGATATTTGGGCCATATTCACCATTCACCACACGGGCCACTTCAGGCTCACACCCAGACCACATGTTGCCCAGAGCGCCGCATCTTTGCCAAAAAAGGCCCACATGTGATTTGGCGTATTTGGGCCATATTTGCTATTCTACATGTGGGCCACTTCAGGCTCACATCCATGTTGTCAGGACCAGAAGAAGGCCATCAGAGCCGCATCACTGCCTGAAGTGGCCCACATCCAGATGCTATCTGGGATCTCAGCTACCTTTGTCTTTGCACCAAATAAATCAAGCAGCACTGACGATGTGTGCACACTAGAAATGAAACGGTTACCGGTTTCACGGTAAAAAGCGGTAAAATTCCTGACGGTTTAGCGTTTGTTGGCTGAACAACAGAAACCCCCCCACCCCCCAGCAGCCAGGGGCGGTGGGTAATGTAGGCTAAAGAAGGCTAAGGCTTCCCTAGCTGCTGCCTGTGCACCCTACACGGCCAAGTGCCCGGCTTTTGGACAGACAGTCCGGCGTCTGGCGCAACATCTGGACGAACGCTTGTTCGTCCTCCTTTTGATGGTGTTGAATAAAAATCACGAACGCTCATAAACTCACTCTCCAAGTGCTTTGTTACACGGCGTCTTACTGGCTAGTGTGAAAGAACTCTGCATTTTCATTGGCTAATGGTTGGTGCCAGCACTCTGAAGGTGCGTATTTACGATCGCAGTTATTTTCAGTTTCAACATTATTATTTCACAGGTTACTGGCTGATTTATTTGGGTTGGGGATGAGTTGTTCCCTCAAGTGAAGGAGTTCACGTATCTCGGGGTCTTGTGCACAAGTGAGGGGAGGATGGAGCGGGAGAAGTGAGGGGAGGATGGAGCGGGAGAAGTGAGGGGAGGATGGAGCGGGAGAAGTGAGGGGAGGATGGAGCGGGAGAAGTGAGGGGAGGATGGAGCGGGAGAAGTGAGGGGAGGATGGAGCGGGAGAAGTGAGGGGAGGATGGAGCGGGAGAAGTGAGGGGAGGATGGAGCGGGAGAAGTGAGGGGAGGATGGAGCGGGAGAAGTGAGGGGAGGATGGAGGCGGGAGAAGTGAGGGGAGGATGAAGCGGGAGAAGTGAGGGGAGGATGGAGCGGGAGAAGTGAGGGGAGGATGGAGCGGGAGAAGTGAGGGTAGGATGGAGCGGGAGAAGTGAGGGGAGGATGGAGCGGGAGAAGTGAGGGGAGGATGGAGCGGGAGAAGTGAGGGGAGGATGGAGCGGGAGAAGTGAGGGGAGGATCACGCTATCCCCCCCTCCCCCAGTTCCCTCTCTCCCCAGCGACAAGGACACATACCCACATCCGGTTTCTCAACCGCAGACACGGCCGATTGTGTCTGTAGGGACGCCTGACCAAGCCAGAGGTAGCATGGGGATTCGAACCGGCGATCCCTGTGTTTGGTAGGCAACAGGTTAGACCGCCAAGCCACCCGGATAGCTGCGTGACAGCTTTTATATGGAGTGGCCTGCAGCCACCTCACGGTCCTTGGCAGGGGATGGCCAGAGTCTAATGACATGGAGAACCAAGACGATTGGGGCCCACCCTCTGTTGCAGCCTTCATCCCTCTTCCCTGCTGTTGTGACCTGAAGACATCTTCCTCCAGTTCCACCGTTGAGGTCTTTGTTGGATCGTGCTTCATTTGGAACCTCCCCCTTGACCTATCCACCTTGGGTGACCCTACCAGGAGCCAAGCTGCGGACACGCAAGCTTCTCCACCACGAAAAGGTGGCGATCCAGGAGAAGAACACACACACATACACACATACATACATACATACATACATACATACATACATACATACATACATGTATACAAACTGCGTTTTTGCGGTATGTGTGTATTTGTGTACCCGTGTTGGTCTCTGCATATGTACTCATGAATATTTGTGTCAACGAGAGAGAGAGAATGAGTGAAGAGTTGGTTTTGGTCAGTACCCAGAGTTCATCAACACGCACAATGCATCACCAACCCAGGATTAACACAGTAAACAGAGCAATAATAAACCTCTCCCGAGAAGCTCTTTTTGATTGTTTATTTCATATGCCAGTCTTTTCTGGAAAATACTTTGGCACATGGAAAGCGTTATGAAAAAGCATCTTTCTCGTTAGATATTATAGTTCATTATGTCATACATGGCGCACACGACAACAGCTCAGACCACACTTTGAAAGCACTGCTGACAATGAGAGCATGATTCACTTTAACATCCTCTACTGTAGGTATGTCAATGCTGAGAATAACAAAGGTAAAGTAAATACAGTTTTCATGCACAAAGCTCATCTTTCCCTCTCCTCCAGCCGGAGGGAATCGAAAGGACAAACAAAAACACATGAACGCTCGATCAACAACACTTCTCCTGGTCGGCCTCTTTGCAATACTGATCAGATTTTGTACAAGACACCTGTGTGTACAGTAGGTCAACGTTTGACACGCATGTTTTGTGTGTGTGTGTGTGTACATATATATATATATATATGTATAGGTGATGGTTGTTTTTTGCTTTGCAGCATTGCCTTAAAATCAGATAAGCCATACATCTGCAGGTACAAAGAAAAATAACAACAGCTGCTTCCAGTTACACCCTTTCGACAGTGAAGAGGAGTGGATGCTAATGCAGAGCCGTTCCACAAACCACTTCTTTTCTTAAAGGGGCCGATGTGTAATTCCCACCCCGGTGCTACCCTCAAGCGTTCAGCGATGTGAACAAAACCACAAATCAGAACAGACAATGCAAGCAAATTCAAACAGGCAACGGAAACACGGCGTGTTTGTCGACTTCCGCCATTCTCGAATGCCTTCAATAGATCTCGTGCGTGGTTCGCAGAAAACTGCAAGTTTGAGCCGATTCTCACAGAGTGTTTAGTGAGACAGTCCTGACTCCTATTGTTGTTGAATGCAGGAATCTGAGCAGGGTGAGTAATTTACTTTGTTTGAGTCACAACCCCTCAAAAACCTCATGTAACAGAGCGTATTTCCGCCTGCTGCGGGATTCGATCTAGCGTTGTACTGCACCACGAGGCGACATCGCTAACCGCTCGACTAAAGGGGGCCGACCCCCTGGCGATCGGCCAGGGGGTCGAGTGAGTATCACCCCTGGTGATACTCACTCGTCCTATAGACCTCTAATGTGTCGTCATCATGTCAGGGCTCTCAGACTACATCCAGATCCATTTGTCGCCTATGGTGAAAAGGAACAGGGGGTTTTACATCTTATTTGCCAATCATTCTGCTTTTAAAATGTACCGAGTAACGTCAGTAGAAGTGACACATGATGAGGTTATGAGGTTATTTGAACATGTTAGTGAATTGTTAAGAATTATTTTACTAACAGACATGGTGCGGATGTTGTGTCCCCCGGTTGCGAGTGGGATCGCTATGCACGCGTCACCGGTAGACGTCGGCTACCTTGTTAGCCTATGCTAAGCTAACAATTGCTAGCGATTTCTTAATGCAGCTTGAAAAATTGATCAAATTTTCCACCTCAACCAACCTAGAAATGTGCAAGAGAGCAGTCCTCAAAAGCAGAAAGAGTCAATGTTAGCATTGGACGATGCTTCATAAAGGACGACCGATTACACATAGCCCCTTTAAAGCCCCACCAGTGGCGAGCAACTACTATTTATCAACCCTCTCACAAATGTCTTTTCTATTAATTTAATTGGCAGGAATGTTGGACTTAACATTTCTTGTCTTCTCACTGCACCCTGAATATAAGTAAATCATGCTTTCCCACATGTAAAATGCCAAGGTTTAATATATCAATTACCTGCCAATAATGCAAGGCAACTATCCAGCTCAGATGCTATTTTGTGTGGATGTTCAAGGTAAAGTTTTGG
This sequence comes from Lampris megalopsis, assembly GCA_022114975.2. Lineage (NCBI taxonomy): Eukaryota > Metazoa > Chordata > Actinopteri > Lampriformes > Lampridae > Lampris > Lampris megalopsis. The sequence goes on from JAJHIY020000379.1 coordinate 255,197, forward strand.
GGAAAAAGAATACTCAGCTGAAATCTCACTATAAAATGCTGATCGAGGCCAGATTGTAAATGACCGTTTATCACTTTATACAATTTGTGTCTGAAGAAATTGGTCCCTCAAATCCACTTCAACATAAACACACTTTAAGCTCACATAAATTGTTGGCATCTTGACTTAACACTACAATGTAATTATAACACACACACACACACAAGAATTTTAAATTGATTTTAGACGGACTCTTGAACTGTATTACATGTCCAGATCTACATGGGTTCACAGAATTGTGTGTGTGTGTGTGCGTGCGTGTGTGTGTGTGAAGTTAAGGGGCCTAATGTGGCTGGCTAGGTTAAATTCCTGCCGCTCCCGATGGGAAAATGCCTTCTCTCTCCTCCCTATGCCTCTTGCCGAGCCTCTAACCATCTGTTCCACTGGTCCAGGACTGTGCTGAGTTCAGACTGTCCGTGGTCTGAAAAAATGCCCCCCCCCCACCAAATTTTTTGCATCCTTCCCCCATCTATAATTACAGATGGCATGGTGTTCCAGATACAGAGAAGGTTTGACGGTCTTCATCCCAGGCCAAAACGTTAGGAAATTCTAAATTCATGGCCAGCAGTGGGGAAATCAAACAAACTCTACTAAGTTCTTGAAAAGCTAAATTTTGAGAGATATGCCTTTTCTGGTTGAAGTTTAAACTATTTAGGGCGTTATCAAGTATAAATTTGGATGTTTATTTTTACCCCGAAATTTATCCCTGACACAGCTCCAGCACCTCGCCCGGAAAAGGGAAACTGTGGCCCCTCCTGGAGCCATACCTAGGAAGGGAGGTCGCCAGCGAGCGTCTGGTGGCCAGGCCTTGTTTTGTTGGGCTGGTCAGGCCCAGTCCAACAAAACAAGATGGAGCCACCACCCCGTGGACACGTAGGGATGAGCATTGGGGTAGGGTACAATGCAGGTCGGGCGGCAGGTAAAGGCGGGGACCAGGCGTGCCGACTTCCGGCATCACAGATTGGTCCTCGGGACGTGGAATGTCACCTCTCTGGCAGGGAAGGAGCCTGAGCTGGTGTGGGAGGTGGAGTGGATATAGTTGGGCTCACCTCCACATATAGCATGGGCTCTGGTACCAAATTCCTGGAGAGGGTCTGGACTCTTATTTTTCCAGAGTTGGCCAAGGTGACAGGTGCCGGGCAGGTGTGGGGGTACTCAAGTCCCCAGTTGAGCTCCGCCGTGTTGGCGTTCTCCCCGGTGAATGAGAGGGTAGCCTCTATACAACTGCGAGTCACTGTGGGGAAGATCGATAATAGACTTTGTGGTAGTATCATCAGATCTGCAGCCTTATGTTTTGGACACTCAGGTGAAGAGAGGAGCAGAACTGTCAACTGATCACTACCTGGTGGTGAGTTGGATCAGATGGCGGGGAAGGCTGCTGGACAGACTTGGCAAACCCAAACATGTAGTGAAGGTATACTGGGAATGTCTGGCGGAGGCCCCTGTCCATGAGGTTTTCAACTTCCATCTCCCGAAGAAGTTCTCATGTATCCTGGGGGATGCTGGAGACATGGAGTCTGAGTGAGTCATGTCCAAGGCCTCTATTGCAGATGCGGCAGGTAGGAGCTGTGGTCATAAGGTCATTGGTGCCTGTTGAGGTGGCAACCTGAGAACCCACTGGTGGACACCGGCGGTGACGGAAGCCGTCAGGCTTAACAAGGAGGCCTTTTGGGCTTGGTTGGCCTAGGGGTCTCCCGAAGCAGCAGACAGGTACTGGGAGGCCAGAAGGGCTGCAGCTTCGGTGGTAGTGGAAGCAAAAACTCCGGTGTGGGAGGAGTTTGGCAAGGCTATGGAGAACGACTTTCGGTTGGCCTCGAGGAAGTTCTGGCAAACCATCCGGTGATTCAGGAAGGGGAAGCAGGGCCTGACTCAGGCTGTGTTCAGTGGAGGAGGGGAACTGCTGACCCGGAGTGGGGATGTTGTCGGGCGGTGGAAAGAACATGGGGGAAGACTCGGAGGAAGTTCCACCCATATCCCTGGAAGAGGTCTCTGAGGTAGTTAAGAAGCTCGTCCGAGGCAAGGCGCTGGGTATGGCTGAGATTCGCCCTGAGATGCTGAAGGCTCTGGACATTGTTGGGCTGTCTTGGCTGACACGCCTCTTCAGTGTCATGTGGAAGTCAGGGACAGTACCTGTGGAGTGGCAGACTGGGGTGGTGGGTCCCATATTTAAAAAGGGGGACCGGAGGGTATGCTCCAATTATCGGGGCATCACATTGCTCAACCTCCCTGGGAAAGTCTACTCTAGGGTGATGGAAAGGAGGCTCCGACCGACTGTCAAACCTCGGATCCAGGAGGAACAATGCGTCAATCCGTCCTGGCCATGGAAAAATGTACCAACTCTTTACCCTTGTGGAAGTGCTGAGGGAGGCACGGGAGTTTGACCAGCCAGTCTAAATGTGTTTTGTGGACTTGGAAAAGACTTACGACCATGTGCCCGGGGCACTCTGTGGGGGTACTGCAGGAGCATGTAGTACCCGGGCAGTTGTGACAAGCCATCTATCTGGTCCTTGTATAACCAGACTGAGAGCTGTGTCCGCATTCACAGCACAAAGTCAAACACATTTTCGGTGGGTGTTGGACTCCGCCAAGGTTGTCCCTTGTCTCCGATTCTGTTTGCAATATTCATGGACAGGATCTCAAGGTGCAGCCAAGGTGAGAAGTGTGTCCGTTTTAGGAACCTCAGAATTGCATCTCTGCTCTTTGCAGATGATGTGGTTTTGTTGGCTTCATCAGAACATGACCTCAAGTATGCACTGGGATGTTTTGCAGCTGAGTGTGAAATGGCCGGGTTGAGAGTCAGCACCTCCAAGTCTGAGGCCATGGTTCTCTACAGGAAAAGGCTGGATTGCTCCCTCCGGGTTGGAGATGAGTTGTTGCCTCAAGTGAAGGAGTTCAAGTATCTCGAAGTCTTGTTCACAAATGAGGGTAGGATGGAGCAGAAGATTGACAGGTGGATTGGTGCAGCATCAGCAGTAATGTGGACACTGTACCGGACCATTGTGGTGAAGAGGGCGCTGAGCTGGAAGGCAAAGCTCTCAATTTACCAATCAATCTTTGTTCCAACCCTCACCTATGGTCATGAGCTTTGGGTAGTGACCAAAAGGGTGAAATCGTGGATACAAGCGGCTGAAATTAGTTTCCTCCGTAGGGTGTCTGGGCTCAGCCTTAGAGATAGGGTGAGGAGCTCCGACATCCGGAGGGAGCTTGGAGTAGAGCCACTGCTCATTCACGTTGAAATGAGTCAGTTGAGATGGTTCGGGCATCTGATTTGGATGCCTCTTGGGCGCCTTCCTTTGGAGGTTTTCTGGACACATCCAACTGAGAGGAGACCCCCGGGGTAGACCCAGAACTCGCTGGAGGGGACTACATGTCCAATCTGGCCTGGGAATGCCCTGGGATCCCCCAGGAGGAGCTGGAGGGCTTTGCTGGGGAGAGGGACGTCTGGAGTGCTCTACTTAGCTTACTGCCACCGCGACCTGACCCTGGAGAAGCGGCTGAAGACGAGATGAGATGAATTCATCCCTGATCCTGTAGAGTGAAATAAATAAACCTGTATACAGGACAAATTATTCAAGTCAAGGCTGAAGGAGTCCGGTCATGACCTTTTCCACTTTTTTCTCACCTTTTAACCTCCTATCTCATTATCCCTGTTGAATCTTATGTCCTCCTTTTGGTGAGCTGTCTCTGTGCTGCCTATGCCATAGTTTTTAAAAGGTTTTTAAAACTACAAAGTAAACTAAAATTGTGTTTCATTTTGAACTTTGTATCCTCCCATGCTAGGCTGCTTCAAATACGTTTACAAAATCCCTTTGAATAGGGTTTACCTTGATCTTTCACTGTGTCCTTCTTGACAGATCCTTGACATTCACACCTCATAGTAATCTATAAAAACGCTGAATTAACATAATTTATTCAGTTGTATATAGTATACACCACTTTGTCCTTAATGTGAGGTGGCTGATGGGTATCAGGCTGATGACCCGTAATGGAAGAGAATGCGGTCTTTATATTGACATGTATCCAAAAACCATGTCAATGCATTGGTGACACCTGTCACTCACGTCAGCAGAGAACATCTTTTTCCTCCACGTCCAAGATGACCAGACTGACCTAAACAGACTAAATAGCTGAGGGACAGACAGCATCTCTGTCAGTGAACCAGAGTTTGACTGACTCTGACTATACGTATTCTATGGAGAACTTTGTTTTGAACTTTGTGCAATTGTTGATGATAAACGCCTGTGTGTTCATCTGTTACCGAACACGTACATTATGAGTAGCAGTGTGGTTCAGGTCGACCACAGGAACACTGTTATCCACTACAGACAATTCTTCCCCTGCCCATGTAAAGTACAGTTACCCGCTAACTACACCGCTAACTACACCCGTTAACTACAGCACTAACTACACCCGCTAACTACAGCGTCACCGCTTTGGCATATGTAGTACTACCACGTGTCAGCGTAAGCCTTGTTAAATACTATTTACTATTTTGCTGCTTGCTTTTACAGTGTCTTCTCTGTAGTTTGCAGGAATGGCTCATATTACTGACAAAAAGATTTTGCAGCACTAAACTACCTGACGGGGAAGAATACAATTAGCCAACAATCATTACACACATGAAGCTAAACACAAGAACACAAGGCCAAGGAAGGTGCTAGGAAGGCAGGCACACACGCACACACACACACACACACACACACACACACACACACACACACACACACACACACAAATGTACATAACACAACTCCATAAAGGCAAA
>JAJHIY020000379.1:265000-322672 GCA_022114975.2 Lampris megalopsis
TTGTGGATGAACGGGCCCATCACATATATGTGATTTAAGCTTTTGAGTTGATTTGATCCAAGTAGAGGACATGAAACTCTAAAATCCAGCAGGGTCGTGGCTCCATATGTGGTCGGTCCCGACACATTACCGTCCATTCCAGCTATCTGCACTACGCTTTGTTGCACGAGCTGTTTATTTATTATTTATTTTTTTGGATTTCCCCCCCTTTTTTCTCCTCAACTGTATCCGGCCAATTACCCCACTCTCCCGAGCCGTCCCGGTCGCTGCTCCGCCCCCTCTGCCAATCCAGGGAGGGCTGCAGACTACCATGTGCCTCCTCCAATACATGTGGAGTCGCCAGCCGCTTCTTTTCACCTGACAGTGAGGAGTTTCACCAGGGGGACGTAGCGCGTGGGAGGATCACGCTATTCCCCCCCCAGTTCCCCCTCCCCTCTGAAGAGGTGCCCTCGACCGACCAGAGGAGGCGCCAGTGCACATACCCACATTCGGCTTCCCACCCTCAGACACAGCCAACTGTGTCTGTAGGGACGCCTGACCAAGCCGGAGGTAACACGGGGATTCGAACCGGGGATCCTGGTGTTGGAGGGCAACGGAATAGCCCGCCGCATGAGCTATTTACTTACACGGATTTGCGAAACCCCAAACATGTGCAATTCTTTCCATTGTAAAGGGACCGCATATAAGCATCGTCGGCGTTGTTGCCTAAATGTATGGACCTCCACCCAGAAACATTTTATATTGGTTAGAAAATGCATTCATAACCTGAGGATTTCCCGTGTTGCATTCTGGGTTGTGGAGGAAGTGCGAGAAAAATACTTTGCTGATTCCTACAGGCATCGCGTAAAAAACATAGGAATTCTCTGTTCCTGTTATCTAATCCGTTGGGAGTATGGCACGCCGTGAAGTGAAAGTGGAAACACCTGTGACTATATGCCCCACATGTGCATGTGTTGTGTTTGTGATGTACTGTGATGGTCTGCTGTGTTGGTCTGTGTTGGTCTGTGCTGTGTGGACGTCGGCTTGGCCGAACCGGCTCGGCCGGGTTAAGTCACGTAAAAGCAGCTGAGCCACGTCGAGCATGGACACGTGCAGAGTCGACTGTGTCTTGTATATGTCAGTAAACCTGGGTTACCGGGGACATTTTAAAGTTCAGATTTGGACCTGGCTCGAGTTTACATGTGCCCTGTCCTGAAGCGAAGTGGTGCACCGGACCGAGGGGAGGCTTTCATTTCAGTCCCGTCCCTCAAACATGCAAATAAACAGAAACACGTGATAACACAGAGAAGGACATGTAAAAAGATGCATGAAGGGGCAGACGGATGGACATACAAATGGGTGGATGGATGGATGGATGGAGATGGTGGATAAATGGATGAGCGGAGTGGACTGGATAATGATCTGATAAGAAGGAGCTGGGTGGATGAGAGGTGATGGAAAGACAGCTGAATGACAGCACGGTGATGACATATTTTACCCGACTTCGGAGCCGAACTTCAGAGTGAAACCGAAAGTGGCAGGACATCCATCCAGCCGCCGGCCCGATCAACCTGTCCGTCAAACTGTCCAGTTTATCATTCACGCGCGTTCTCGGTTATCTTGGTTTTTTTCTGGGGGGCCCTCTTCCCTCCCTCCACCTGGCCAATAACCCCACTCTCCCGAGCCGTCCCGGTCGCTGCTCCACCCCCTCTGCCGATCCGGGGAGGGCTGTAGACTACCACATGCCTCCTCCCATACACGTGGAGTCGCCAGCCGCTTCTTTTCAACCGACAGTGAGGAGTTTCACCAGGGGGCCCCCCTCCCCCCCCGGAACAGGTGCCCCGACTGACCAGAGGAGGCGGTAGTGCAGCGACCAGGACACATACCCACATCCGGCTTCCCAACCCGCAGACATGGCCAATTGTGTCTGCAGGGACGCCCGACCAAGCCGGAGGCAACACGGGGATTCGAACCGGCGATCCCCGTGTTGGTAGGCAACGGAATAGACCGCCACGCCGCCCGGACGCCCTCGGTTATGATTTTTTAACATGGACGATGTTAGAAATCCCACGCACAGCATGCTGACAACATATCTGTACCCCGTGGTGGTGTCCACAGTCCACCAGCTCAATGGACTATATCCTCCAAAATATGAACCATCACCCCGACCAGACTTCCAAAAACAGTATTGGACCACTGGTCAGAGGTGGAGCAATGTCTTCCCATCACTATCCAGAAACACAAACATCCTTTGTAGGTGTAGAAACCAGGGGCCTCATGTGTCAATCGTTACTATGGGCAAATTTGTGCATACACACCCATGGAATTTTTTAGCCCTCGAGAAGGTCTGAGAGCCAGCAGCAAAGCATGATGGTTAATTGTAATTCCTTCCTCCTAACACCTATTGTCTACCTCTTGCAACAAAAATCACCTGCAAAGACATCAGTGTTAGCTAATCGGTGTCTAAGGTCAGGGGTTAGCCAGGTTCTGCACTGGTCTGTCAGACAAACCTCGGGGCTAAAACATCCCATGGGTGTGTCAGAGCAACGTTGCCCATAGTAACGACTGATACACGAGGGCCCAGAAGAGCCAAGAACAATTTCTAACCCTGCACTTGAACCCGTTTTGTGTTTTTTATTGTGTGTTTTACAGACATGAGTTCTTCAGACAGACCCCACCCCGGCCGGGGCTTACACAGGTCTTCATCTCAGCAGGAAGGGACAGCTAAACAAGTGCACCTCCAAACCTCACGCCAAAGAATGGAGGGAGGAGAGAGGGCGGGAAAACAAAAGGTGGGAGTGAGAAAGGATCAAGAGGAAAACAGAGAGAGAGAGAGAGAGAGGGAGAGAGAGAGAGACCAGAGAGAGACCGGAGAGGATAGATGGAGTGGAGTGGAGGGGAGACCAGAGAACCTGTGTTAGTAGAGGAGTCAGGAAAGGAGACGCACAGCCAAATATTAAACAACCCAGGTTCAAGTGTTGACCGCTGACTGTCCCGCTCACTCTTACACACACATACAAAACAACCACACACACACACACACACACACACCTTTGTACAGGCAAGCCAACATGCAAGGAGGTGCTCATATATAGCAAAATGCAAACACACACACACACACACACACACACGTGTGCAGATAAAACACCAGTAGGCCAAGACAGCTGCACAGAGAGAGAGAGAAAAAAAACCCAACTAACTGCACAATAGCTCAAGGCTGTGTGTGTCTGTGCGCACACATGCATGTACAAGTGTAAAGGGATGCAAGTCTCAGTTAGACATTATTACGATGAAATCTTATTTTATTTCACCATAGAAACAGAAAACAGTAAAGAAACACATATAGCTATGTACTACGTGCACACATTAACACATGCACACATTCCCAATCACACACACACACACACACACACACACACACACATAGAGTAACTGAACCTTCGATAGAATGATCAGTGCTTGATATGTGCCCGATTGACCTTGATCAACCTCTCTGTGTATTTGTGTGTGTGTGTGTGTGTGTGTGTGTGTGTGTGTGCGCGCGCGCGAGTGCACTCATGCTAGAATCTGTCCTCTCAGATCAACCAGTCCACACATACGCAACCCTCAACAAGCAAGGTGGAGCTGGAAATGATGGCAATTTTCAGACAGATAGATAGATAGATAGAGAGAGAGCGATAGAGAGAGAGCGATAGACAGATAGATATAGATAGCCAGCTAGCTAGCACGCACACACACACACACACACACACACACAGCTAGCTAGCTAGCTAGCTAGATAGACAGCGATAGATAGATAGCTGATAGACAGACAGACAGACAGACAGACAGAGATAGATAGATAGATAGATAGATAGATAGATAGATAGATAGATAGATAGATAGATAGATAGATAGATAGATAGATAGATAGATAGATAGATAGATGGATAGATAGATAGATAGATAGATAGATAGATAGATAGATAGATAGATAGATAGATAGATAGATAGATAGATAGATAGATAGATAGATAGATAGATAGATATAGACAGACAGATATAGATATAGATAGCTAGCTAGCTAGATAAATAGACAGAGAGACAGACAGATAGATAGCTAGCTAGCTGATAGCTAGATAGACAGACAGACAGACAGAGACAGACAGATAGATAGATATTAGAAAGTATATGGAGAGATGGAAGCTAACAGAAGAAAGGCTAGATAGAGGAGAGGAGGAAAGAGGCAGAGGCAGAGAGAAGAGAGGATAATGAGGGAGGACAGGAACAGAGGGTGAGGGTGAGCCAGGAGAGAAAAAGGATGAAGGCTGCGGAGGAAGAGGAGGAGGGGGGGTAAGGGCCTTTGGGAGGTGCAGCGTTAAGACAGGTGGGTGAAAAACACAGAGAGAAATCACAGCTCCTTTAGCTGGCAGGGAAATAACGAGCAACTAAACACACACACACACACACACACACACACACACACACACACACACACACACACACACACACACACACAAGGACAGTGTCTCAAAAACAAACCAACTCCTACATGTTTTTGTATCTTGGGGTACATGCCACTAATTCCCGTCTGGTTCCTTCCCTCCTTCCTTCCACTGTATTTCTCCTTCTTCCTTTACATTTAAACCCTTTATATATTATTTCTACACTATATAACTACTGTGTAACGTAAACGCTCTATAACTATATACATTACATATATTATATAACTAATGTATACCTACTATATATGTATACAAATAAGCAGATATAAAAAAGGGAGACTGTCCTCCACCAAAAAAAGAAAACGACCCCATAGGTCGTTTGTACAAGCAGCTTATTACGACCTATAGACCCTGTTTACACTTGGTTTTAAAATGCGTTTTGGGCGAACGGATCACAAGTGGCCAGGAAGACACACCTGCGTCTATCCTGTGTCTCCAAATGCGTCCTGCTGACCACTTGTGATCAGATTTCGTTACTCCGAAGAAGAAGAAGAAGAAGAAGAGTTCCTGCTACGTCCTTGTCGGGGACGCATTAGTGTTTACACTACAAAAGATATGTGGACAAATGCGTCCCAGACCACCTCAGCAAGTGGATTGAGTAACCGGTTCACAAAACGTCTTGGTGATCGTTTACACTTGTATATAGCGCTGTCCACATGTGATCCGATCGCAAAAAACGCATTTTAAAACAAAGGCTAAACGGGGTCAGAGTTACATGTTAAGCTACTTCCTCGCGGTCCTCCATAATTATGGCACGTTACTTTCCCTGTCACAATAAGCGACCTCCTTCCATAAGCTCTCGTGAGAAGGATTATAAATGAAAGCAAAGTTTAATGTCACATAGCGGTTATAATGACCACGCTAGCTGACTTGCTAACTTTTGGCTAATGTTAAGTTAGCTCTTATAACGTTATTCATAGGTAAACATACTGCCAATAGCAATCTTAGTTACTACACTAGATGGCGAAACAACACAAAAAAACACTGATTACATATTCTATTGTTCTCAAATTGTTTTAAAAACCCACAATCTCCTGACGCTGGTAGGGGCGCTAATTTAGGAAACGCTTCTGCGGGTCATATTAGAGGACAAACAACCTATGTTGTCGTATGGGTTGGAGGACTTGTTGAAAAAAGGAGCCATCAGTCACCCGTAGACTCAAAGGACTCTATGTCGCCCCCTATCTCCTCCTCCTGTTGTACTCATGTGTTGTCCAGCTCTGCTTTTCCACCTGTTTCTTTAACATGCTCTCAGTCACAAGCCAGGTCAAACTAGGGAACTGGTACCCCCATCACTAGCAGCCCTAACCAGGCTGAGGGAACTGGTACCCCCATCACTAGCAGCCCTAACCAGGCTGAGGGAACTGGTACCCCCATCACTAGCAGCCCTAACCAGGCTGAGGGAACTGGTACCCCCATCACTAGCAGCCCTAACCAGGCTGAGGGAACTGGTACCCCCATCACTAGCAGCCCTAACCAGGCTGAGGGGACTGGTACCCCCATCACTAGCAGCCCTAACCAGGCTGAGGGAACTGGTACCCCCATCACTAGCAGCCCTAACCCGGCTGAGGGGACTGGTACCCCCATCACTAGCAGCCCTAACCAGGCTGAGGGAACTGGTACCCCCATCACTAGCAGCCCTAACCAGGCTGAGGGAACTGGTACCCCCATCACTAGCAGCCCTAACCAGGCTGAGGGAACTGGTACCTCCATCACTAGCAGCCCTAACCAGGCTGAGGGAACTGCCAGTCTAGTTTTCGTGTTGCTTTACCTGCCGCTGTTGTGTGTTGTTGTGTTGTACTTCATGCATTATAACTGTATGTCGCTGTTGTCTGATGAGGTGTGTAAAGTGTAATGAATGTGATATATGTACAGTGTGTGGAAAGGAACCCCCCCCCAAGAACAATTAACTAAACTAATTACTGTATAATATAACTACTGAATAATATAACTAACATATATATACACACACAACTATATATATGTGTGTATATATGTATATGTATGTATATATATATGTACACACACAACTATATATACAACTATATACAACTATATATATATATGAACTATATAACTTTAATCTTTCATCTTCCCGCTCTTTCCCCATCATGGAATGTGTATAATTGTGTTTGGTAAATGAGTATTTGTGTGAGGAACTACACACTGATTTGAGTGAAATAAACATAATGAATGAATTACATATCAGTTATAATGGACTGTATATCTGTCCCTTTCTACTTCTTCTACCCCCCAACACCCCCTGTCCCATCCCCTTTCTCTCTCTCTCCCCCAACTCTCTTTCTCTCCCTAACTCTCTCTCTCCCTCCCCAACACACACACTCTCCAACTCTTGAATTGAAAATTCAAAAATTCTCTCTCCAACTCTCTCTCTCTCTCTCTCTCTCTCTCTCTCTCTCTCTCTCTCTCCAACTCTCTCTCTCTCTCTCTCTCTCTCTCTCTCTCTCTCTCTCTCCAACTCTCTCTCTCTCTCCTGTCAGAGGATGGGGGACTGAGGTGAGACAGCTCCAGGCACAGTCTGGCTGGTATAAATAAATAGATGAGACAGAGACAGAAACAGAGAGAGAGAGAGAGAGAGAGAGAGAGAGATAGAGATAGAGAGTGAGAGGGGGGGGTTCTCTTGTTTTTCTTGTCATTCTTTGCCCTCCAGCCTCCACCTGTCTTCTTTTTCAACTCTCTATATGTCTTAAGGCACACACACACACACACACACAGCAGCTGATGAAGCCGACTGTCCAGATGACGTACATTTGTCTCCACCTCAGCAAAACGACCACAAACAGGTCAGCAACCTGGTGCCACTTCGCTGTCATCAGCCATCACTAAGACGGGATAACGTAGACACGAGAGATAACGTAGCAACAATAAGACATATGGTTTGAATTTTCCAAGACAACGCAGCCTATGAGCAAACCAGGAAGTAAGTTTTCGCGTCCACGTTTTGACCGCCGGTGACGACACCAGCGGACGCCATTTCGGCAGCGTTTCAGAGACAAGACGTGAGACTACTCAGCACGATGGCTGCTAACGGGGTGTTAGGTATCCGACAACACGTATGTAGAGATATGTGAAACCCTTAAAGTCACACAGACGACGATGACTGCCGCAAACTGACTTCAGCAGATGTGAGCATGCCTGGTGACGGCGTCCTCACGAAGGCCAGATTTGGGATAGCGGGGACACCTTTTCACCATTTCCTTGCATCTTCATGTCTTTTCACTAATCAAGCATCTTGTGCCGTCCGTGGCACAACGGTGCGCTCCATTGCTCGTAGGGTCTGATGTCAGACGACTGCTCAGTGCTGATTGGTTGACTGCCGTGTCAATCACATACCGCGCCGTCATTAACACGGCGTCCATGTTAAACACATTGCTGCTAACTTTCAATGACTTAGGCGTCAACAACATCATCTTCATCATCCTGTCAGCATCACCATCCAACCTCTAATCATCATCACCACTGCTGCCTTTGAGGTCTTCCTCCTCCTCCTCCTCCTCCTCCTCCTCGTCAGCACAGATATTAACAACAATGCAGTCAGCAATGTCACCAGAGCTATTAGCATCAAACTGATCATCATCAGAGGCCTCACCTCCAACACCAACAAGACAAGCTTCAGCACCACCACCATCATCATCATCATCATCATCATCATCATCACCTCTTGACTTACCTGAGTGTATAATCCCAGACAGAGGAGGACACAGAGATAGAGAGATCGCATTAGATGAGCAAGGATAAGAAGAATGAGAGAAGACAGAGACACTGGATAGAGTGAGTACACTTTCTTAACCACACACGGACGGGGGTGAGGGTGTCAAACTTTAAGGTCCTGTGGAAAGAAAGACGTTTTTAGTCCCACCATCCTGCACCTGTGGGCGCACACTAACAACACTGTCCAGCTGAATGGAGTGAGAGGAGAGAGGACGAGTGATCTTCTGTCACCAAACTGAAACCAGCCAATAGCATATCGATGTCCACATTCCCCTAACTCTGCCCGGCCGTGATTAGCTGTCAGTCAAATCGATCTCCCTCCCCTCAGAGTGCCACCCAACCGTTCGGCTTTGTTCAGACAAACGTCAAGTCCCAGAAGTTTCTGGTGCTATAAATGTTGACCCTGTAAGTAGGCACCAGCGGCAGCATCACAGTGTTGAGTCTGACAGATGACGAGGCTTTTGTAATATGAGTGTGAGGATTCAAGGAGCGGCGGAGTTCAAAACTCATCCTCATCTAGGATAAAAGGGGAAGGGCGTACAGATCAAGCTGTGGCTACGGTCAGACTTTGGCTAAAGTTAATTTTGCTAATTTAGACTTGGGTTTGTCTTTGACCGGCGACTCAAGGTCAGCGTTTGGCCACATTCCCGATTCGCACAGACTCGCGTCGTCGATACTTCCTGATTTGGAGGTCAGGGGTGGAGTTGGGGCGGGGTCAGACTTACAGCTTTGGGTTTGAAGGGCGGCTGCACCTCCTTGTTCTCCAGCTTCTCCCAGTCCATGTAACGGAAGAAGCCATGCTCCCTGATATCCCTCTCCCCCTCCGGACCGCAGCCGAGACGCTTCCCAGGATGCTTTGTCATCAGCTGAGGAGAAACAGAGAGGACAGCGTTGAGACAGGGAGAGACTTTTCCTTTCCTTTACTCCTTCTCTCCTCTCTCTACTTCCCTCAGTTCAGACCTTCTTTGAATCTCCCTCAGTGCCTTTATTCATCTCTACACCCCTCATTCATTCCTTCATTGGTTTTTTTTATTTACCCCCCTTTTCTCCCCAATTGTATCTGGCAAAGTACCCCACTCTTCGGAGCCATCTCGGTCGCTGCTCCACCCCCTCTGCCCATCCGGGGAGGTGCTGCAGACTACCACATGCCTCCTCCCATACATGTGGAGTCGCCAGCCGCTTCTTTTCACCTGACAGTGAGGAGTTTCGCCAGGGGGACGTAGTGTGTGGGAGGATCACGCTATTCCCCCCAGTCCCCCACCTCCCTGAACAGGCGCCCCAACCGACCAGAGGAGGCGCTAGTGCAGCGACCAGGACACTTACCCACATCCGGCTTCCCACCCACAGACATGGCCAATTGTGTCTGTAGGGATGCCCGACCAAGCCGGAGGTAACATGGGGATCGAACCGGCGATCCCCGGTGTTGGTAAGGCAACGCAATAGACCGCTATGCTAGCCCTACGCCCCCTTCATTTGTTTTTTAAATTCCATCCTTCATTCCTTTTTTTTCTTGGCTGTACAACTGCCTTTCTTTCTGTCTATCTGGCCTAGCATCCCTCCGCCGTGGTGTTGTGGTGTATTTATTATCTGTATCCCTCCGCCGTGGTGTTGTGGTGTATTTATTATCTGTATCCCTCCGCCGTGGTGTTGTGGTGTATTTATTATCTGGGAAAGCCTGAAACCGTTTCAACAGGACAGATCTGCTACAAGCCAAATGAAGAGGCTATTAATGATGTCTGGCAAGAGCAAACCTTAAAAACAGCACCACGGGCTGGGCTATTAGGCTGTGTGAGTGAGTGTGTGTGTGTGTGTTTAGTTGTGTGTTTGTGCATGGGTGTGTGTACTTGTGAGTGTGTAGTTGTGCATGTGTATTTGTGAGTGTGCAGTTGTGTGTTTGTGCATGTGTGTATTTGTGAGTGTGTAGTTGTGTGTTTGTGCATGGGTGTGTGTACTTGTGAGTGTGCAGTTGTGCATGTGTATTTGTGAGTGTGCAGTTGTGCATGTGTATTTGTGAGTGTGCAGTTGTGTGTTTGTGCATGTGTGTATTTGTGAGTGTGCAGTTGTGTGTTTGTGCATGGGTGTGCTTATTTGTGAGTGGGTAGTTGTGTGTTTGTGCACGTGTGTGCATTTGTGAGTGTCTAGTTGTGTGTTTGTGCATGTGTGTGTGTGTGTGTATTTGTTAGTGTGGCTCCCTCAGGAGTGGCAGTCATAACTCATTAAATTAGAGCTAAAATAACATTTACCATGGGTCAGTCAGCCTTACTCATATGACACACACACACACACACACACACACAGACACACACACAGAAGCTCACTTATGAACACATATCAGAGCACACATAAACACACTGTTGGCACAGATATAAATGCACCCACTCGTGAAAAACACACTGTGAGAAGTATTTCTAAGGATAAATAAGGAAGTAATGGAGTATTCATTAGGAGAAAGCTTCTTTAAGACACTAGGACCCCGTTTACACTTGCTATTAAAATGTGTTTTTCGTGATCGGATCACAAGTGCACAGCGCTGCATACAAGTGTAAACGGCCACCAAAACGTTTTGTGAACCCGTTACTCAAACCCGCTGCCGAGGTGGTCTGAGCCGCACTTGACCACATAGCTTTTGTAGTGCAAACGCTAACGCGTCCTCATGCGTCCCCGCCAAGGACGTAACAGGAAATCTTCCTCTTCTTCCTCGCGGTAATGAAATCTGATCACAGGACGCATTTGGAGACGCGCGCTAGACACGGATGTAAACGGCGATGTGTCTCGCCGTCCACTTGTGCATCCGATCGCCCAAAACGCACATGACAACCAGGTGTAAACAGGGTCTAAGTGACCGCAGTGGACGTGGATCCGCCTCACAGCCACGCCACCTTCCTACGTAGCGCTCTGCCTCGCTCTTTCTCTCTCTTTCCTGTGCTGCTGCCCCCCCCCCCCACTCGCTGTCTCGCAGTGCTGAGCCCAGCAGCAAGGACGGCGGTGAAAGAGTGTGTGTCTGCCTCTGCGTGGGTAAGGACAAATTCACACGATTAGGCTTTGATGAAGAATCGTGTCCAGTTTAAATCATCATGTAGCTGCACCAGGAGAATACAGCTGCCGCCCGCGCACACGCCTGTGTGTGTGTGTGTGTGTGTGTGTGTGTGTGTGTGTGTGTGTGTGTGTGTGTGTGTTACCTTGCCGGCCATGAAATATGAATGCAGGTTAGGGTGGAGGCAGGGAGTGGAAAGGTTCCCGATCGCTCTCTGCACATGTGCTCACATGTATTAGCTCGCTCACAGCAGGTGCATGTGTATATATACACACATGCACCTGCACTGACACAAACTGGTGTCTGGTGTGCATGCAAAATTTAGCCCCCACAAAACACACACACACACACACACACACACACACTGCAATAAATTATGTATTATTAATTGTGAGCACACTGAAGTACTGAATATGTAACAATGACTACTCAAACATCAATCCTTTCCCTGCAGAATGGAAACTAATGAGAGGATTTTTAAAATGGCAACTTCAGTCCTTGATTGACACAGCAACAGAATGATTAAAAATTTAATTATCTTTTGATCCAATTTCCCCCCCCCCCTTTTCTCTAGGATGACATTGAACCTCCCTGCTATGTTTTTTTTTTATCCCCCCCCCTTTTCTCCCTAATTATATCCGGCCAATTACTCCACTCCTCCGAGCCGTCCCGGTCGCTGCTCCACCCCCTTTGCCGATCCGGGGAGGGCTGCAGACTACCACATGCCTCCTCCGATACATGTGGAGTCTCCAGCCGCTTCTTTTCAGGAGTTTCGCCAGGGGGGGACGCTATTCCCCTCCAGTTCCCCCTCCCCTCCCGACCAGGCAGCCCGACCGACCAGAGGAGGCGCTAGTGCGGCGACCAGGACACTCACTCACATCCGGCTTCTCACCCGCAGACACGGCCAATTGTGGCTGTAGGGACGCCCGATCAAGCCGGAGGTAACACGGGGATTCGAACCGGCGATCCCCTTGTTAGTAGGCAACGGAATAGACCGCCACGCCACCCGGACGTCGTGATCCAAATCTGATCTAGATGTGATCCCGTGTACGTTCCTGGACGACTGGTGTAAATCTACGCTGAGGATATGATCTTCTGCTTTTTCAGAGACACTGATGCTGAGCTCAGAAAAGGATATGACTTCTATGTCCTTCTATTTATACATCTATGATATAGAAATCACACACACACACACACACACACACACACACACACACACACACACGCACACGCACGCACACTAACAGATGCCAAGTTAACCTAGGCGGTGCTGGCAGGGCACAGTGGGAGCTGAGGGGGCGGACAGAGACAAGCTTTCATGCTCTGCTGAAGATCCTCTGTCCAAGCACTACAACTCAATAATCATCACTAATGCATAACACAGCCTCGACGTGTGTGTGTGTGTGTGTACACTTAAATGGGCTAGCGTGTGTGCTACTTGTTAAGACCGTGTGTTTGTGTTAAGTAAAAGCTCCATACGTGTTCATGTGCATCAGAGGGAGTGTGTCTGCGTTCTCGCCTGCATTATGCATGCCTGCACCGTATACGACCATGGCTGTGTGTGTCTACGCTCAAGTTTCAGAGTGTGTACTCGCGTTAAAATCGCAAACAAATACTTACAAATGCTCTTGTTGTTGTTGTTGAAAGAGCACGGAAAGCATGTGTGCATTTGGGTAGCTTGTGCCCAGATATGTGGGCACGTGCACGAGAAGAGTGTGTCTTGATTCTTGCCCGCGTCGTGTGCTTGAGGAAATCCTGACTCAAACAAGGGTGCTTGAATGAGAACGCGTGTACGTGACTGCGAGTGTGCTAATTTGTACTTGAAAGCGGATACTTGTGTTGGAGAACGTGTATGTGCGTAACTTATCCCTGTTAATACGGTCATCCGAAGGAATTGAATCGAGTGCAGGTGGACTCGGTATATATCCATGAAGACGTTTCGCCTCTCATCCAAGAGGCGTCATCAGTTCGTGCCTTTCTGACTAGACCAAGCTAGTCTGACTGGCTGGTGATGAAACTCAGATATTTATCCTCTTTGGCGTCGTTATCAGAGCTAATGATGTCCATGGCTCTTTGTGTCCCGATGTGTAGCAACGCCCGTCGTTATCGGAGCTATTGATATGCGTGGCTCTTTTGTGTTCCCGTGTGTTTCTGGGGTCTCCGAGAAACTCAGGAGAATTTTTAACAAACACCGCATCCCGGTATACTTCAAACCCAGCAACACACTCCGACAAAGACTGGTTCATCCCCAAGACCGTGTACCACACACCCAAAAAAGCAATCTGGTGTATGCCGTACAATGCAATGAGGATTGCACTGACCTATACATAGGAGAAACCAAACAACCACTACACAAACGGATGGCCCAACACAGAAGGCCAAACTCCTCAGGACAAGACTCAGCAGTCTATCTACACCTAAAGGAGAAGACACACTCCTTCGAGGACAGCAACGTACACATTTTGGACAGAGAAGATAGATGGTTCGAAAGAGGGGTGAAGGAAGCCATCTATGCGAACCTGGAAAAACCATCCCTCAACAGAGGAGGAGGTCTGCGACACCACCTATCTCCCACTTACAATGCCGTCCTTTCGTCTCTACCCAGGAGACTCAAGAAGCCTAGCCTCCAAGAACAACAGTCGCTCACTAACGGCTCCAACAATTCATGACCACTGAATGGAGCACTAACGAAGTCAAAACTAACACCCCCGACGACCGTCGCTGCTTAACATCGGATCACAAAGAGCCACGCATATCAATAGCTCTGATAACGACCGTCGCTGCTTAACATCGGATCACAAAGAGCCACGCATATCAATAGCTCTGATAATGACCGTCGCTGCTAAACATCGGAACACAAAGAGCCATGGACATCATTAGCTCTGACAACGACTCCAAAGAGGATAAATATCTGAGTCTCATCACCAGCCAGACAGACTAGCTTGGTCTAGTCAGAAAGGCACAAACTGAGGAAGCCTCTTGGATGAGAGGCGAAACATCTTCATGGATATATACCAAGTCCAGTTGCACTTGATTCAATTCCTTTGGATAACCATGACCTGGATGAATGAGACCATTCACAGACATGTTAATATGGTCATATA
Source organism: Lampris megalopsis (assembly GCA_022114975.2). Taxonomy (NCBI): domain Eukaryota; kingdom Metazoa; phylum Chordata; class Actinopteri; order Lampriformes; family Lampridae; genus Lampris; species Lampris megalopsis. The sequence goes on from JAJHIY020000379.1 coordinate 279,334, forward strand.
GGAATGTACACATGTACACATCCTGCTTGAACAATATGTCTTATGTGTGCTTGCACACCTGCATTTGTATGTATTTACATTTCTCCTGCTTCTGGTGTGGGAAGATGGCGGCACGAATTCATGTTTGCGGCGGCCTCACCCAGTACCAGTGTGGGGAGATGGCGGCGCGAATTCATGTTTGCGGCGGCCTCACCCAGTACCAGTGTGGGGAGATGGTGGCGCGAATTCATGTTTGCGGCGGCCTCACCCAGTACCAGTGTGGGGAGATGGCGGCGCGAATTCATGTTTGCGGCGGCCTCACCCAGTACCAGTGTGGGGAGATGGCGGCGCGAATTCATGTTTGGGGCGGCCTCACCCAGTACCAGTGTGGGGAGATGGTGGCACGAATTCATGTTTGCGGCAGCCTCACCCAGTACCAATGGGGGGAGATGGTGGCGCGAATACATGTTTGCGGCGGCGTCACCCAGTACCAGTGGGGGGAGATGGCGGCGCGAATTCATGTTTGGGGCGGCCTCACCCAGTACCAGTGTGGGGAGATGGTGGCGCGAATTCATGTTTGGGGCGGCCTCACCCAGTACCAGTGTGGGGAGATGGTGGCGCGAATTCATGTTTGGGGCGGCCTCACCCAGTACCAGTGTGGGGAGATGGTGGCGCGAATTCATGTTTGGGGCGGCCTCACCCAGTACCAGTGTGGGGAGATGGTGGCGCGAATTCATGTTTGGGGCGGCCTCACCCAGTACCAGTGTGGGGAGACGGTGGCGCGAATTCATGTTTGGGGCGGCCTCACCCAGTACCAGTGTGGGGAGATGGTGGCGCGAATTCATGTTTGGGGCGGCCTCACCCAGTACCAGTGTGGGGAGATGGTGGCGCGAATTCATGTTTGGGGCGGCCTCACCCAGTACCAGTGTGGGGAGATGGTGGCGCGAATTCATGTTTGGGGCGGCCTCACCCAGTACCAGTGTGGGGAGATGGTGGCGCGAATTCACTTTTGCGGCAGCCTCACCCAATACTGTCCATGCAGTGTCTTTGTTCATGTCTTTTTCTAAGTTTTGTCTTCCTCTGATGGCTGGCAGAGCTAGTGCTGGATCGGCTGGAAGAGCTTGGTCCACTGTGCCTGGTGCTGCGCCCGAGGAGGAAGCACCAAGGGCGGTCTGACAGGACGCAGAAGCAGGGCAGGCTAAGCTAACTGCTAGCCCATGCAGACCAGCAGTTCCGACAGTCATCCTGGCTGATGTTCATTCACTTTGACGGATTTTTTTTTAAATTTTTTAGTTTGGATATGTATGTTAGTTTGGATATATGTGTTAGTTTGGATATGTGTGTTAGTTTGGATATGTGTGTTCTTGAAGTTTTTGGATATGTGTTTTTGTCTTTGTGTTGCACTGCTGTGGGCTGGGGGAAATGACCAAGTGTTCCTGATTCTTAATTTATGTGTGTTTTTTGTATCAACATGCGTGTGTGTGTACCTGCATAGGCCTGTCTGATATAAAACGTAGGATATTAACCTCATCTAACCTTTGCACGCAGAACGCCCTCATCCGCTCCACTCACCAGGATACATAAATCAAGTCCACATTTGTCAAAACAAAGTCGCCATGAGGCAAAACTCGGTTTGCCCTCCCGCCTTGTCAACCTTCCATTTGCTACATCTTCATCCTCATCCTTCTGCCCCCCCAAGGCCTTGTTTGTTCTTCTTCGTCATAAACTTTCTTGGTACCGTAAAGCACACGGCGCGACAGGAAGGTGCGTGACAGCCTCCTAATCCAGCACATTAGGTGGGATACAGGCAGACGTGGGAGAAGAAACCAGGGCTGCTTTTAACTCTTTCGGCACAAGTCTCAGGTCTCCATCACTCCTCCATCACACAATATAATCATCTATAGGGGATGAGCACTGCACCCTGGGCCCTCTCTCTATAGAAACTCCAACCAATCATACATTTTTAGTTAGAACATTGTTTGGTAGAATGATGATGTGATATGGGGGTCCCAAAGGCGAAGGACGGTACTAAGAGCAGTGTATTGTTGCGCTACATGTCCATGTATTCCGTGTGAAGTATTTCCGCTTCCGGTGTGGGAAGATGGCGGCGTGAATTCACATTTGCAGCAGCCTCACCCAGTACCGGTGTGGAAAGATGGCAGTGCGAACTTGCATTTGCAGTGGCCTCACCCAGTTACGTCCATGCAGTGTCTTTATCCACGTCTGAGTCTAAGATTGGGTCCTGTTTGATGGCTGGGACAGCTGGCTCTGGATCGGCTCGGAAAACTTGGTCTGCTGCGTCCTGTGGGCCCAGGGACCACGGCCCTGCCTGGAGCTGTGCCCGAAGAAGAAACACCCAGTGCGGTCTGACAGGACACGGAAGCGGGGCAGGCTAAGCTAACTGCTAGCCCACACAGACCGACAGTTCCGATAACACCGAGGGCGGTCTGGTGGTGGCCTCGCCTAGCGCTGCCTGTGTTTTTGGTGTCATCGTGTGGAGTGTGGGGAGGTGTGTTGAAGGTGTCTGGCTGGGAGAGCTGGTGCTTGATCGACTCGGAGAGCTTGGTCTGCTGCATCCAGTGGGCTCAGGGATCACGGCCCTGCCGGAGCTGTGCCTGAGGAGGAAACACCGAGGGGGGTCTGACAGGACGCGGAAGCGGGGCAGGCTAAGCTAACTGCTAGCCCATGCAGAGTGGCAGTTCCTACAGTTATCCTGGCGTTCGCTCTCTTGGACAGTGAAAAAAATGTTTTGGAGATGTTGGATATATGTGTTTTTGTGCTTGTGCTGCACTGCTGTGGGCTGGGGGAAACAATATTTCGTTTCATTTCATGTATGCAAGTGCATGACATGAAATGACAAATAAAAAAATGGTCCCGATTCCTGATTAAATGTAAGTCTCAGATCACCCACAACTAAAAGGGTGAGGGGGTTATTTTTCTAACCTTGTTCTTATCAAAGAACAACAATGTCAGTTAATATAAACAACTAAAACCGGAACTTGTCCAACAATTAAAGGCAGATCAATTCCCCTCTTCATGACTGGTTGACTGTTATTAATCTGTCTTGTCTTGTGATTGGTCCACTGTGTCTCAACATATGCAACAATGTTGAAAGTGTATTCGTCACCCTTTCACACCGATATAAGTCTGTCGATTAAATACGGATACATATCAAGCAATAAGAAAGATCAACACACAACATGCATTTAGCCAACAGGACCAACACAAGACTTGAGCAGACAGCCCCGGAGCTGGATTTATAATTTATATTGGTAATGCATGGCTAGCCGCTATGGTTAGCTGCGAGCTAAGCTAGCAGTCCTTATCCGTATTTTTGCTTTGTTTATAGATTAAGGTTGTTGTAAATTGTTACGATATATATATATATATATATATATATATATATATATATATATTTATATTTATGATTGAAGTTAGTCAGAAAGTGTAAATACTTAAAACAACTTTAGCTCGGTAGCTAGTGTGGCCAAATTAGCATTATAAAATTTTTTTTTAGCTATCCTTAGCTAATATAAAATTGTCTTTAGGTGTGTGTGTGTGTGCGTGTGCCTGTGTGTGTGTGTGTGTGTGTGTGTGTCGGCCCTGTGATGGCCTGGCGGCCTGTCCAGGGTGTCTCCCCGCCTGCCGCCCAATGACTGCTGGGATAGACTCCAGCATCCCTGCGACCCTGACAGCAGGATGAAGTGGTTTGGATAATGGATGGATGGCGAGCAGCATAAAGATGAGGCGGTCACCGTGGCAACGTGTACATGGCTGGATACTGTGTACCGTTGACACCGATACCACAATAATGCACAGTAAGACAGTTTTGTCAACGGCAACATGTAAACGCCAAGAATAAGAAGGAAAAAAAACGTGATGGCAGAATATTTGAACTGACAGGTAATCGTGGAGGATGTACAGAGCCGGGGGGAAGCAACCTGTCCCGGGCTGTGCGGGCCCGGCCAGATTTCAAACTCATATTTGGGAGAAAGAGACAGAGTCTGCGTTAAATATATGAGGACGTGGGAGTGACTTTGACAAATTAAAAGGAGTTACATTCACATTATGACAGTCTCCCGCTGTTCTCTAAGTAAGGTTTTCCCACCGACGCTGCAGAAAAGTTCCAAGTGTGCAGAGTTTACCTACTACATATGAGCTGATGGCTGCCGTGGATGAAAGGAAAACAGTGAAAACAGTGAAAACAGTGAATGTCAGTCAAGCGTTGTGAAAATAATTATTTGCTCAGCTTCGGTTCTGGAACTGTTTGGGCCCCGTTTGCCCTTGGTCACAAATAAACCTTTTAAATGAACTGACCGAGAGACAGAAACAGAACTGGAGCGAGGATACAGGCTGCAGACTGCCCCGACAAGTGTGTGTGTGTGTGTGTGTGTGTGTGTGTGTGTGTGTGTCCGTGTGTGTGTCTGTGTGTGTGTCTGTGTGTGTGTCTGTGTGTGTGTCTGTGATTTGCTGAAGTCAGTAGAGAATAGAAGCAGGAGATGAGACAGAGAGTTGGTTGATAGAGGATCCAGTCCATTTATAGCTTTAATCAGCGCAAACACACACACACACACACGCACACTCACACACACTCTCTCTCTCTCCCGCTCTCTCTCTCTCTCTCTCTCTCACACTCACACACACACACACACACACACACACAGAGCTGCTGCTCGCTGTCCACTGGGAGGTGTATCAGGGCATCATTTGGTATTGGCTGTCTGGTGTTCTGTGGTATTGTCTATTCTGAGGAGAAGAATCCACGGCTAAATGAGCACACTGTGCAGACCTGAGCTATTACAGCAGCCGTGTGTGTGTGTGTGTGTGTGTGTGTGTGTGTAAAAGTTTGTCTGTGTTTGTGTGTATGATTTTAAGTGAGTGTATTTTAGTATGTCTGTGTGTGTGTGTGTGTGTGTGTGTGTGTGTGTGAAAGAGATACGGGGATGTACAATGTGAGACAGCGAAGCAGAGGCTTAACAATGAACACTGCAGGGAGCGAGCGGGCGAGCGAGAGAGAGAGAGAGGGGGGGGGAGAAGGACAGGAAAGGAGAGGGTGATGACGGAGTGGAGAGAGGGAGAGAGATGGACGGGGGACAGATAGTGAGAGAGAACAATGTTTTCTTCACAGTGAATAAACGTTCCCTCACAATGGCTTTAATTATGCAGATAAGTCTGACGCCCCCCCCACCTCCCTCCCTCTTGCTGCTCTTCCCTTTCCAGCTATTCCTCCCTCTCCTGCATCCCCACCGCCTCTGCTCTCCCCACTGTCAAACTCTTCAAGTCTGTTCCTCCATATTGTGGGTTTGTTTGTGTGTATGTCAGTGTGAACGACAGACAGGGATTTTGCGATGGGGGTTGTGTGTGTGTGTGTGTTCCTGTCAATCACAGTGTGTACACGCAGTAAACAATCTGATGAAGATGAATGATGCAGGGGTGGGCAACATGATCCAGAAAGGTCCGGTGTGGGTGCAGGTCTTCGTTCCAACCAAGCAGTTACACAACTGAGTCTACAGATTGCGGTCCTTCGCAAAGGCTATTGGCCGACTAACAGAATCAGGTGTGTAACTGCTCGGTTGGAGCAAAGACACGCACCCACACCGGCCCTTTCTGGATCATGTTGCCCATCCCTGAAGGCGACAGCTTGATGAAGGCGCCTACAAGTTTATTATCCTCAATAATCTGAATTTACTAGACTCGACGGATTGTCGAATTATGGAATGGAAGTTATGTCACATGCATAGACACCACTTCCGGTGTGGGAAGATGGTGGTGCAAATTCACGTTTGCAGCAGCCTCACCCAGTACTGGTGTAGGAAGATAGCGTCGCAGTGGCCTCACCCAGTACTGTCCATGCAGTGTCTTTGTCCACGTCTGCGTCTAAGTTTATGTCTTTGTTCGATGGTTTGGGAGAGCTGGGGCAGGCTAAGCTAACTGCTAGCCCATGCAGACCGGCAGTTCCGATAACACCGAGGGTGGTTCGCCTAGCATTGACTGTGTTTTTGGTGTGGTCGTGTGGGGAGGTGTGTCGAGGGTGTCTGGCTGGGACGGCTGGCGTTGGATTTGCTGAGTCTGCTGCGTCCAAGGACCACGGCCCTTCCTGGAGCTGCGACCGAGGAGGAAACATAAAGGGCGGTCTCTCCCTTTCTCCCTCTTTACCCACGACTGCCTGCCAACTCACCCTTCAAATGTTATAGTTAAGTTTGCAGATGACACCACAGTCATTGGCCGTATCGCCAACAATGACGAGATGGCCTACAGAGACAAGATTCAGCACCTCACTTCATGGTGCACTACCAACAATCTTGTCCTCAATGTGCAGAAGACGAAGGAGCTGATTGTGGACTTCAGGAGGTCTAGAAGCTGCAGCCACTCCCCCGTACACATCAATGGGGTGGAAGTGGAGCGTGTTTCCAGCTTTAAATTCCTTGAAGTCCACATCAGCGAGGAACTTTCCTGGACATTAAACACCCAGGCTCTTGTGAAAAAGGCCCAACAACGCCTGCATTTCCTGAGGAGGCTGAGGAGCGCCCATCTATCCCCCAAAATTCTCACCAACTTCTACCACTGCACCATAGAGAGCATCCTGACCAGCTGCATCTCAGTGTGGTACGGTAGCTGCACCTCAGTAGACCAGAAAGCTCTGCAGCGGGTCGTCAAGGTGGCCGGTCCCCAGCTCCCAGCCATAAAAGACATTTATCACAAACGCTGCTTTCGAAGGGGTCTCAGCATCAGCAGAGATCCCACCCACCCCAACCATGGACTGTTCTCCCCCCCTGCGCTCTGGGAGGCGTTACAGGAGCCTCAGAGCCCGCACTACCAGGCTCAAAAACAGCTTCTTTCCACAAGCTGTTGCCCGCCTGAACCTGGCCACCCACTGAATGTCTGTAGATATTTTTAAATATTTTGTACTCTTGCTCTTTTTTAACTTATTTTTAGCTTTTGGTCTTCATGTGTGTATATCTTATACTGTGTTTGCTGTGTTTGTCTGTCTCTGTCTTGCACTGTTTGGTGAAGCCGCAGCCCTCATTTCATTTTTAACATGTGCCTGCAAATTGTTTTTAATGACAATAAATTAAATTGAATTGAATTGAATTGAATTCTTGCAGTTTGGATACATTTGTTCTTGTAGTTCGGATACATGTGTTCTTGTAGTTCGGATACATGTGTTCTTGTAGTTCGGATACATGTGTTCTTGTAGTTTGGCTATGTGTTTTTGTCTGTGTTGCCCTGATTTGGGCTGGGGAAATGATATTTCATTCATTTCAGGTGCACAGGTGCATGGAATGAAAGGACAAATAAATGGTCCTGATTCCTGATACAACCCTGCTTCCGATGTTGTGTTTCGAGACTTTGTGGTGATTTAGACCTAAATTCGATTCCAATAGCTTGATGGGGGTGTTTACAGGGCAGTTGCAATAATCAGATTATCATCTCAATCTTGATGAAAAGCAAACTTTTAACTTGCTGCATGTGTGTGTGTGTGTGTGTGTGTGTGTGTGTGTGTGTGTGTGTGTGTGTGTGTGTGTGTGTGTGTGTGTAAACTGACCCCTTTACAGATGGCAACAGCCTCCTTAGACATGGACTTGGGATAGGAGACATGGTGCTCCATGATGGACTGAAACAGCTCGTCCTCATCCTCGCCATCAAACGGAGGCTGATGAAGACGAGAGGAGATGTAAGACAGAAGGGAAGAGGAGGGGGAACGAGAGGGGAGGAAGAGAAAACAGATGAAGGGAGTGGTGGCAGAGGAGAAGAAAGGAGGAGAGGACAAGTCAAGGATACGTAACATGACTCATTAAAGCCCTCTTTGGCTTAACGCTACGACACCAAAACACCACAGGGCAACGGCATTAATGAAACCACATAATTCACAGATCCACCGTTCAAAGATCCCTGCGTGAACTTTCCGAAACTGTTAACAGCAGGAAAAACAAAGCATCAGTGTAATTTAATTTAACACTTAAAGTTTAATTTAACCTTCCACTGCAAAATGTCACATTTTGCAGAGATACAATCAGGATTATTTGCTCTTTACACTTTTGGTACTGCAGCACATGTTGAACTCTCACTCTCTCAACATCTAGCTCTCTCTCTCTTACAGACACACGTGTGCATGGACACACCCACACACACACATACAAGAACAAACACAAAATGGCAAGTACACACTTTTTTTGGGAGGGGGGGGGTCTCCCTTTTTCTCCCCAATTGTATCTTCCGATTACCCCACTCTTCCGAGCCATCCCGGTCACTGCCCCGTCCCCTCTGCCAATCCGGGGAGGGCTGCAGACTACCACCTGCCTCCTCCCATACAGGTGGAGTCGCCAGCCACTTCTTTTCACCTGACAGTGAGAAGTTTCACCAGGGGGGTGTCGCGCATGGGAGCATCACGCTATTCCCCCCAATTCCCCCTCCCTCCCCCTCGAACAGGCACCCCCGACCGACCAGAGGAGGCGCTAGAGCAGCAACCAGGACACATACCCGCACCTGGCTTCCAAACCGCAGACATGGCCAATTGTGTCTGTAGAGATGCCTGGCCGAGCCGGAGGTTACACGAGGATTTGAACCGGCGATCCCCGTGTTGATAGGCAACGGAATAGACCACTACGCTACCCGGACACCCCTGCCAGCATGATTTAAATCCGAATTTCTTTGAGAAATTCCCAAGCTGTAAACAATATAAATCCGAAAATGTGTGTATGAAACATTATGTGCACGCACACACACTCAAAACACAGACACACACACACACACACACACACACACACACACCAACCTGTCCTGCCAACATCTCATAAAGCAAGACTCCGAAGGCCCACCAGTCCACTGATTTCCCGTAAGGCTGATAGGCAATGATCTGAAACAGATAGAACAGACATGCATTCTTCTTTGCCAGGTAAACCTGTATGCTGATGATATGCCACTGCTTCTGAGACACTTGTGATGAAAGCAGTAGTGCTGTAGTAGTACTGTAGTAGTAGCAGTGGTGGTGATCTTAGTTGTATCAGTGGTAGAGATTCAAGCAACATTAGTTAAGGTAGTTGTTGTAGCAATATTTGCCATACAAGTGTTGGTCGTGGTAGATGTAGCAAAAGGAAGTTGCAGTAGTAGTAGTGGATGTACTGATATTAGTTGGGCTAGTAGGAGTGGCCATAGTAATGGTAGTAGAAGAAAGTCATTGTATTCTTACAACAAATGTGTTCTCTGTATTTAACCCATCCTATTGTATAGGAGCAGTGGGCAGCTGCAGCGCCTGGGGTCCAACTCCAGTTCTTCTTTCCATTGCCTTGCTCAGGAGCACAGACAGGAGTATTAACCCTAACATGCATGTCTTTTTGATGGCGGGAGGAAACCGGAGCACCCAGAGGAAACCCACGCAGACACGGGGAGAACATGCAAACTCCACACAGAAAGGACCTGGGACAGCCTGGGGTTCGAACCCAGGACCTTCTTGCTGTGAGGCAACAGTGCTAACCACTGGGCCATCGTGCAGCCCAATAGTAATAGTAGTTGTAACAGTAGTAGTAGGAGTGGTAATATTATTCCTAGCAGTGTTAGTAACAATTGGCATAGTACTGATAGTGCATTCAGCCATGTTCAGTAACTGAACTGATAATGCAGCACTGAACTCAACAACTGTATGTGTGAATGAACACACACACACACACACACACACACACACACACACACACACACTGTCCCCTCATACCTCAGGAGCGATGTAGTCAGGTGTACCACAGAAGGTCTTGGTTGTGATCCCGTCCAGCATGTTCTCTTTACACATGCCGAAGTCGGCTATCTTAATGTGGCCTTCACAGTCCAGCATCACATTGTCCAGCTTCAGGTCTCTACGACAGCAACACAACAGGTGTAAAGATGACTGCTACTTCATGATTACGTCCTCAAAGCGGGCTGTATACGTCCGACGTCTCCAGACCCCGACTGCATGGCCTCATATCAGGTAAGTATCTGACCAAGGACCAATGTTGGAACTGAAAACATGCCTTTCTGTGTTTGTTGGTGTTTGTACTTCTATATCCAGTCTGTGTCACATTTAGGAAAAAGTCAGAAAAGAATGTGTGACCTTACATAAATAAAAGAATTTCAGCTGAGTTTTCAGTATCCTAAAATGGTGTGTGATATACAGAAATTAACACTTAATCATGTGCTTCTTTGAACATTATTCAGCAAAAAAAAACAAACAAAAAAAAACAAAAACAAAACAACCCCCCCCAAAAAAGAATAGAGAAAAAAAAAAAGCTGGACATATAGTTAGTTGGGTGTCGAGAAACTCACATCATGGCACAAAACATGGCACCTCTACCAAGACTACATCTGTTCAAAACATCTCTGAAATCCGTAGTGATAGTGTATGTTAGCGATGGTTCGGTGCACTGTTCATCTGGTGGATTAAAACGGGTCAAAATTTCAATTAAAATTTAAATTAATTAATGATACATATTAAATAATTAATAATGATTAATTAAATAATCATTAATTACTTATGATAAATTAATTTTAAATTCATTCATTTCATCCATCCATTATCCGAACTGCTTATCCTGCTCTCAGGCTGGCATCCCCGCCACCCTGAGAGCAGCCATTAGGCGGCAAGCAGGGAGACACCCTGGACAGGCCGCCAGGCCATCATAGGGCCTGGTCAAAATGGTGAGTGCCATGATAAAATAAATTAAAAATAAAAACATTTTTTATTTCGGTGTAACTTTAAAAGGTACAGCATGATACTGACCTGTCTATACTGACATTTGCAATTGACTAATTTTTATCTAACTGAAATTCATTAATTTCAATTAAATTAAAATGCAATTAAAAATGCGCTGTGATGGCCTGGCGGCCTGTCCAGGGTGTCTCCCCGACTGCCACCCAGTGACTGCTGGGATAGGCTCCAGTAGCCCCGCGACCCTGACAGCAGGATAAGCGGTTCGGATAATGGATGGATGGATGGATGGATGGAATTAAAGTTCCTTGCTTGTTCAAACTCAAGATTTCAGCTGATGGCGGTCAGGAAGGCAGGACCCAATTTAATGGATAGAGCAAACCGGCGTGTTTATTTTATTTGACGAAGACTTTTAGTGAACAATCTGAGGAAAATGAGAGGTCAACAAAATCTCGAATGAAATGCAAACCTCATTACATTTCATCATATAGTTTTCGTTTACCAGGTTTAATTTGGACTGTAACTATGACCTCATTCTTGTAAACTCATTGACGACCATTCTCCATCGTTGTATTTGGCCAGTAAATAATAGCTGGTATGTGTGTAGCGTTCACCAGCCGCTTATTTTCACCTGACAGTGAGGAGTTTCACCAGGGGGACGTAGCGCGTGGGAGGATCACGCTACTTCCCCCAGTTCCCCCTCCCCCTCGAACAGGCGGCCCGACCACCCAGAGGAGGCGCTAGTGCAGCGACCAGGACATATACCCGCATCCGGCTTCCCACCCACAGACACGGCCAATTGTGTCTGTTGGAACGCTCGACCAAGCCAGAGGTAACACGGGGATTTGAACCGTGATCCCCGTTGTTGCTAGGTGACGGAATAGACCGCCACACCATCCGGACAGTCACATGATCTTGGGTTTGGTGTGGAGATCACATGCGGTGACTTTGTGATCATGTGACACGGAGATTACAAATGTTGAGGCCTTACCTGTAGATGATGCCCTTCACATGGAGGAAAAAAAGACCGATGGCTATCTCTGCAGCGTAGAACCTGCACACACACACACACACACACACACACACACACACACACACAAACAGCCAATTAGAGAAGAGAAAAGGAGGAAAAGAGGTAGAGAGATCATTTGTGACATTCTGTTTGTTTGCACGCGTGCTGAAGTGTGTGTATGGATGTGTGCGTGATGTGCACATCTCTGTGTACACACTTGTGTGTGTGTGTGTGTGTGTATGTGTTTGTCTGTGTATTTGTGGACGTGTTTGTATGAGCGCCTTGTGTATATGTTTCTATGTTTGTTTGTGTGTCTGTCCCTGTGTGTTTGTGGATCTGTGTAAAGGTCGGCGCTGTCTGTTTGTGGTCAGAGACCAACTGATTAGATCAACAGGAGGAGCCTGGACACACGCCGGCCATACCTTGAGTGAGTGTGTGTGTGTGTGTGTGTGTGTGTGTGCAGGAAGGGGGGGGGTGGATATAGAGGTGTAGCAGGAGGTGTCAGAGTGCATGTGAAGCAGCATATAGCAGCAGTACAGAACATGGTGGGGGTGTGATGGTGCTTTACAGGCCTCCTCTATAATCAGCGTGAAGGCCAAAGGGCCCTGCAACAGCAAGATAACGAGGTATTTCTCCACTGTGGGACCCAGAGACACTGGGTTTCAGATGCCCGGAGCTTGTGCTACATCCCACAGCTTCATCCACAGACGGACTCAAGTATTCCACCACGACAGCCATGGAGTGCCCAATTAAGGTTGGGAATCTTTTGGAATGTCACGATTTGATTTCGATTCTTTTCTTCTTTTTTTTGGGGGGGGGGTTCCTTCCCAATTGTACCTGGCCAATTACCCCACTCTTCCGAGCCATCCTGGTTGCTGCTCCACCCCCTCTGCCGATCCGGGGAGGGCTGCAGACTACCACATGCCTCCTCCCATACATGTGGAGTCGCCAGCCGCTTCTTTTCACCTGACAGTGAGGAGTTTCACCAGAGGGACGTAGCACGTGGGAGGATCACGCTATTCCCCCCAGTTCCCCCTCCACCCTGACTGACCAGAGGAGGCGCTAGTGCAGGACACATACCCACATCCGGTTTCCTACCTGCAGATACGGCCAATTGTGTCTGTAGGGACACCTGACCAAGCCGGAGGTAACACAGGGATTCAAACTGGCGATCCCCGTGTTGGAAGGCAACGGAATAGACCGCTATGCTACCCAGATGCTGTAAATCTTGCATATTGAATGAGTCACGTCAAGCTCCTTCTAGAATGATGGCACTTGGCGGTCCGCTCCTGTTTGCCAGATCTGGGCCAGAACCAAGCCATAGCAACGCCGCATGTGTCACATATTTGCCAAAGGTGGCCCATATTTGTTTTGTGAGGCTCACATCCAGATTACATGTTGCTGAGAGCACCACGTCTTTGCCACAAAAGGCCCACATTTGATTTGGCATATTTGGGCCAAATTTGGTATTCTACATGTGGGCCACTTCAGGCTCACATCCATTTTGTCAGGGCCAGAAGAAGACCATCAGTGCCACATCATCGTCTGAAGCGGCCCACATCTGGGGACAGTCCTAAAGATGTAGTAGCTAACAAGTGTCTCTTCTGATACGGTCCATCACTGGTATATTCAAAGGTACTACCAGTAAACATTTGAACAGCGTAGCAGAGAAAGACCATTTTCAGGATTGTAGCTTCAATATTTCCTTTTATATCTGCAATAAACTCACAGAGAACCACACGTTTGAGGTCCAGGTTTTTACCTGGCTACTCATCTATCCCCGTCCCATCCTCAGACCTCTGGATGGTACAAACTGATGGCTATTTGGTGTTGGCAGCATAGTGTGTAGCCAACCATTAAATCAGGCGGTAACACAAATTAGCACACCCTCAAGCTTGGTTAACAGTTGGCTGTGATAAATACCTGTATACATCCAGCTCTGCTGGAAAATACACATTTTAAGATATTATCTCACTGTAAAATGACCATTTAGACATGTTGTCGTTAAACATTTAATATGTATGTGCCTGTACATACATATTGTGTGTGTGTGTGTGTGTGTGTGTGTGTGTGTGTGTGTGGGTCTACTCACACAGCATGGGGCTCTTTGAACTTGCCAACCTGCTGAATTTGGTACATGAGATCTCCTCCATTGATGTACTCCATGACAAAATACAACCGGTCCTACACGGGGAGCAAGAGAGAGAGAGACAGAGACAGAGACAGAGACAGAGACAGAGACAGAGACAGAGACAGAGGGTGAGAGAAAGATAAAATAGTTGGGAGGGAGGGAGAGAGAGAGAGAGATGGAGGGGTAACAGTCTGTCCATTCCATCGGTCAGAAAATGAAGGAAACACACTGACACCATGTGACAGCCAGCTACTCTCCTATAGCTGTGTGTGTGTGTGTGTGTGTGTGTGTGTGCGCATATATATATATATATCTGCTGTAATTGCCAGTGTTGTAGAGCGTGTCACAGAAAAGAGAGGGCTAGTGGGATAGTGTGTGTGTGTGTGTGTGTGTGTGTCTCTCTCTGAGTGTTTTAGGAAACAGCATGATTTTATGCATGTCTGCTATGGTATGTGTCTGCAAGCCTATTTTGTGTGTTACACATGTGCAGATACAAACGGGCTTGCAGTGAGTGTATATAAATATATATATGTATTTGTTGGCAGTAAATAGTAAATGTGTGTGTGTGTGTAATAATTGCCTGCGTACTCCTCCATGTGAGAGGCTTCCAGAGAGGCAGTCTGCCATCCCTGGTCAGAGAATTTCTGCTGAAGAGGATTAGCTTGGTCTGTGTGTGTGTGAGAGTGTGTGTGAGTGTGAGTGTGTGTGTGTGCACAGATGTGCTCAAATGTATATGTGTGTTTCTGTTTTACTCGTTTATTACTCCATACCATACGGAGCCGCATGGAGCCGGTGAGTCACATGACCCGTTCATCTCCAGCCTAACATGGCTTCTACATGGAAAAACGGCTGCTGTAAACCAGATGTGAGCTTCACACGACAGGTTTGGGGGGGGGGGTTGGTAGTAGGGTGGTGGCAGTACATTTCCAGTGCTCATTAACACTTTTATCACTACTGGGGAGGCGACCGTGGCAAAAAAAAAGCAGCAACACTTTTTTTTAAACAATATTATATTGTGAGACTCTTGAGAAGTATGTCTGTATGTCAACATTACCATTTTTTTTACCCAATTGGTATTGTGTTACTTTCTATGGGGTGGTTGGATTTGAGTTGTGTTTAGTCAGAGATTTTTGTTTAGTTTAAGTACAAACTTGTGAAAGTTATTTCGTTTACATGTAGTTAAATTGTAACATTGTTTGAATTGTTAGTTACATGAGTGAATCTGAGTATTGATAATAATAATGCGATTTATTCCAGTTCTGATTGTATGTGATTTCTGTGCGCTTGATAAGGACTTTTATTGCGAAATTCTATTGGCGAGAAATGCGTGCATCCGGGGTCTCAGTTAGGGAGCTGCTGTGATTGGCTGATTTACGTTCTGGGGGTGATGTCAAGAAAGTTAATACAGCTTCAGAGCGGGGACTCTTTAGTATGACGGGACGAGGACGGACTGGTGAGTGATTGCAAGAGTGAGTGAGTTATATTGTGTGTTAGCTTTGAGTTGAGGGTACTTGAATGATGTATGTTTGTATTTTGTGTGTTTTCTTTTTCAATGTTTGTAACCTGTTGGTTAAAAATAAAGAAATTTTCGACCATTGAGTGACGTCCTGTTCATCCTCGCCTCAGCTGCGGGGCTTGTTTGAGAGTTAGCAGCACAGGTATATCCCTCTTCCCCCGCTCCCCCCCACCTCTAGAAATATATATATATATATATATATATATAAACTTTGTTAAAAGAAACACTCAACGGTAGGGGAAGTGCTCAACAAATAAGGAGCAAAATAATAAATATATATAATATATATAGTCACAGGGCCACGTTTGGACAGAAAATGAAACTCAAATTTTCATAAACGAAAATAAAAAGTGTCAACGCCATTTTAGACGGAGAGCAAGAAAGGAGTGCCGCACTTTCTCAGGCATCAAGAGAGGAAATGACGCCTCGAGGAATCAACAAGTCGCGGCCCATCATGAGAAGCAAATGAAGCGCCCCTAAGTGACGCTATATGGACAAAAAATACGTCTCTCAGCAGTGATGGAGGGAAATCAAAAACCAAATTCAATTTTTTGGTAAAACGGGTGTAATTCTGGGTAAAAACCCACGATTATGTCCGTCTCGATAATCAGAAGCTCAGGTATTGAATTCACGACATTAAAGTTGGTACATTTTAATCCATAGTCTGAAGTTACCTGGACTAAAATGTTGAAAATGATCCTTTCGGGGCATCCGGGCATCGCCGGTTTGATTCCCCGAGTTACCTCCGGCTTGGTCGGGCGTCCCTGCAGACACAATTGGCCGTGTCTGCGGGTGGGAAGCCGGATGTGGGTATGTGTCCTGGTCGCTGCACTAGCGCCTCCTCTGGTCGGTTTGGGGCACCCGTTTGAGGGGGAGGGGGCACTGGGGGAGAATATCGTGATCCTCCCACGTGCTACGTCCTCCTAGCGAAACTCCTCACTGTCAGGTGAAAAGAAGCGGCTGGCGACTCCACATGTATGGGAGGAGGCATGTGGTAGTCTGCAGCCCTCCCCGGATCGGCAGAGGGGGTGGAGCAGCGACCGGGTCGGCTCGAAAGAGTGGGGTAATTGGACGGGTACAACTGGAGAGAAAAAGGAGGGGGGGAAAAAAATCCCCCCCCCCAAAAAAAGATCCTTTCTCTCTGCTAAGTTTAAGCGTTAACCGGTAGTTGTCAGCTGTTGTTGCTAAGCAACCATTATCGGCGCCATTTTGATGATGTAGACTTTTCGTGCCCTGCACACAGGGGAGGGGTTGTCTTTTTTTTTCCACAACACCAGTTAATTGAAAGACGCAGCAATTTGCATTTTCTTTTATCGATTTTTACAAATTTCCCTTCAAAGTTGTGATACACATGGACCCTCGTGTATGACAACCTACATGTGTAGAATAGCAGTGTGTGTGTGTGTGTGTGTGTGTGTGTGTGTGTGTGTGTGTGTGTGTTCATACCATGGTCTGGAAGCAGGAGTGGAGCTGCGTTAGGAAGGGAGGTTTGCCAGACAGAGCCAACACTCTCTTCTCCACCATGGTGCACTCCACGTCGTCATCCTGGATCACCACGTCCTTCTTCAAGATCTTGATGGCGTACAACTCCTCTGTCCCTTTACGCTCCGCCAGCATCACCTAGAGGGAGGGGGGGGAGGGAGAGGGGGGGGGGGAGAGAGAGAAATTGAAGGGAGACCAGGACAAAGAGGTGAGTGTTACATTCTTATTGTTTTTCACTTCCTTTTTTTTTGGACCCCCCCCTTTTTTTGTACTTGGCCAATTACCCCGCTCTTCCGAGCCGTCCCGGTCTCTGCTCCACCCCCTCTGCTGACCCGGGGAGGGCTGCAGACTACCACATGCCTCCTCCCATACATGTGGAGTCGCCAGCCGCTTCTTTTCACCTGACAGTGAGGAGTTTCGCCAGGGGGACGTAGCGCGTGGGAGGATCACGCTATTCCCCCCAGTTCCCCCTCCTCCCAAAACAGGCGCCCTGACTGACCAGAAGAGGCGCTAGTGCAGCGACCAGGACACATACCCACATCCGGCTTCCCACCCGCAGACACAGCCAATTGTGTCTGTAGGGACGCCCGATCAAGCCGAAGGTAACGCGGGGATTCAAACCGGCGAACCCCGTGTTGGTAGGCAACGGAATAGCCCGCCGCGCCACCCGCATGCCCTGTCGTTTTTCACTTTACGGTTGTCATAGGAGACAGCTCCTCTCTGATGGACAGACAGACAGTCAGACAGACAGAAACAGATAAACAGACAGACAGTCCAGGGTGACCGACAGACAGATGGACGGACAGAAGGGTGACACAGGACACAGGGCCATGAGAGAGAGATATGGGGGAGGAAAGGGGGGGGGGGCTCAATATTTCTGCAGGGAATAGGTGGAAGGTGGATGGGTGAAAAAAAGCAGGATTAGAAAGTGAAGGGCAAATGGAGAGAAGGAGCACTGGGGGGGGGGGTTGAGGATAGAGGGGGGAGAGAGAGAGAGCGAGAGAGAGAGAGAGAGCGAGAGAGAGAGAGAGAGAGAGAGAGAGAGAGAGAGAGAGAGAGCGAGAGAGAGAGAGAGAGAGAGAGAGAGAGAGAGAGAGAGAGAGAGAGAGAGAGAGAGAGAGAGAGAGAGAGAGAGAGAGAGGCACCAGTGGGCAGTGAGGACACAGGGAAACTGAAGGAAGAGAGAGAGAGACCTACAGAAAGAGAAAGAGGAGAGTGAGAGAGAAAGAGAAAGAAACAAAGAGCTGCCGCTAATGAGAAAGAGATAGACAGAAAATGAGAGAGAGAGAAACAGAATGAAAAGGGGACAGATGGGGCGAGAGAGAGAGAGAGAGAGAGAGAGAGAGAGAGAGAGAGAGAGATTGGCAGCATTTGAGCAATTCGGCAGCATATTCTCTTTAATCGAGAAATCTGGGAACACATCTGCTCGCAATCACGCCTGCAGGACACATCCACAAACAGACACACACACACACACACACACACACACACACAAAGAGTGTGGGGTGTTGGTTCCACAGCTATCAGTGGTGAGCTCTGTTTCCTTGGAGATGAACTAAACAGACCCCAAGAAGTGTGTGTGTGTGTGTATGTGTGTGTGTGTGTGTGTGTGTGTGTGTGTGTGTGTGGTCTCCTACAGTTTAAATTCATTGTAGCCGAGGTCAGACACATGCACCTCCAAATTTCTTCTCCCTTCATTCCACTCTCTCCCTCCTTATCTCCTCTTCCTCCCTATCCCCTCTTCGTTTTCCCTATTTTCTCTCCATTTTGTGTGGCGCCTTCACCGTTTCCCTCTTGCCATCCTTCCTCGTCCTCCCCGGAGAAACTATCCCTTGAACATCAAACCAAACTCGTGGTTTTCTGAGGCCACCGGCGCCTGAAGAATGTGATAAATGACGGCGATTCAACTGTTAAACCTCCGCTCACAGCTCGTGACCAGCCCAGTAAAAGTACAGTCTCCTGCTCTGTAACCAGGGATTAAGTGCCTTGCTCAAGAGTACTTAAACGGCGGGGGAGGGTAAAGCGTCATTCCTACAATTTCACTCCTAGATTTTTTTCCCTGCAGTTGCGGGAATCGGACTGGCGACCTCCGGGTCACAAATTGGTTTCCGGCTCGCTGACTCTACTGTTGTTTTGATGACAGATGTTCCTGACGAGGAACATCGCTCATCTAGGAGATCTAACACATGCCGAGACGGCCTACAGGGATGAGATTCAGCACTTCACATCATGGTGCACCACCCACAATCTTGTCCTCGATGTGCAGAAGACGAAGGAGCTGATTGTGGACTTCAGGGGGTCTAGAAGCTGCAGTCACTCCCCCGTACACATCAATGGGGTGGAAGTGGAGCGTGTCTCCGGCTTTAAATTCCTTGGAGTTCACATCAGCGAGGACCTCTCCTGGACATTAAACACCCAGGCCCTTGTGAAAAAGCTCCAACAATGTCTGCATTTCCTGAGGAGGCTGAGGAGCGCCTGTCTATCCCCCAAAATTCTCACCAACTTCTACCACTGCACCATAGAGAGCATCCTGACCAACTGCATCTCAGTGTGGTACGGCAACTGCACCTCAGTAGACCAGAAAGCTCTGCAGCAGGACTTCCTGACCAACAGACTTCAGTCTGTTAGGTTAGGTGACCACACCTCCTCCACCCTGACCCTCAGTAAAGGTGCCCCTCAAGGCTGTGTTCTGACCCCCCTCTTTTTCTCCATCTTTACCCACAACTGCCCGCCACCTTGCCCCTCAAATGTAATAATTAAGTTTATGGATGACACCACAGTCATTGGCCGTATCACCAACAATGACGAGACGGCCTACAGGGACAAGATTCAGCAGCTCACATCATGCTGCACCACCAACAATCTTGTCCTCAATGTGCAGAAGATGAAGGAGCTGATTGTAGACTTCAGGAGGTCTAGAACCTGCAGCCACTCCCCCGTACACATCAATGGGGTGGAAGTTGAGCGTGTCTCCGGCTTTAAAGTCCTTGGAGTCCACATCAGTGAGGACCTCTCCTAGACATTAAACACCCAGGCTCTTGTGAAAAAGCTCCAACAAGCCCGTCTATCCCCCAAAATTCTCACCAACTTCTACCATTGCACCATAGAGAGCATCCTGACCAACTGCATCTCAGTGTGGTACGGCAGCTGCACCTCAGTAGACCAGAAAGCTCTGCAGCGGGTCGTCAAGGCGGCCCAGCATATCGCCGGTACCCAGCTCCCAGCCATAAAAGACATTTATCACAAACGCTGCCTTCGAAGGGGTCTCAGCATCAGCAGAGATCCCACCCACCCCAACCATGGACTGTTCTCTCCCTGCACTCTGGGAGGTGCTACAGGAGCCTCAGAGCCCGCACTACCAGGCTCAAAAACAGCTTCTTTCCCCAAGCTGTTGCCCACCTGAACCTGGCCACCCACTGGATGTCTGTAAATAGGTTTATTATCGAGTTCTTTTCTTTTTACTTTATCTTTAGCGTTAGTCTTCATCTGTGTATATCTTATACTGTGTTTGTCTGTCTGTCTGTGTTGCAGTTTGGCGAAGCCGCAGCCCTCATTTCATTTTACACATGTGCCTGAATTGTTTTTAATGACAATAAATGGAATTGAATTGAATTCCTGTGAGTACAGCGGTCAGGGGTCAGCAGGACCACCTCAATTCATTTTAATAAGTGTGTTTGATAGCCTGCTCTAGCACACAAAACATTTGTGAACCGAAAGCCGTGTGTGTGTGCATGTGTGTGTGTGTGTGTGGACATAATCAGGAATCAGGAATAAATAAATTGTCATTTCTTTCATGTACTTGCGTACACAAAAGAAACGAAATGCCGTTAACTCCCGCCCCCAGCAGTGCGACACAAAAGACAGAAACACGCACCCAAAATTTCCCAAAAATGACACCACCAAAAACATACAAAAACAGAGAGAACAAAGCAACAAAAAAAAAAAGTTAACAACACAGTCCACTCAGTGCAACACAGTCCAACAATTCCACTGTCCAGAGAACAAACGCCAGCCAGGATGACTGTCGGTCTGCACGGGCTAGCAGCTAGCTTAGCCTGCCCTGCTTCTGCGCTGTCACACCACCCTTGGTGTTGCCTCCTCAGATGCAGCTCCAGCAGGGCCGTGGTTCTTGGGCCCACTGGACTCAGCAGACCAGGCTCCCCCAGCCGATCCAACACCAGCTCTCCCAGCCGGACACCTTCAGCACACCTCCCCGCACTCCACCCGACACTAAAACACAGCCAACATTAGGCGAGGCCGCCGCCAGACCGCCCTCGGTGTTATCTGAACCGCCGATCTGCATGGACTAGCAGTTAGCTTAGCCTGCCCCGCTTCTGCATCCTGTCTGACTGCCCTCAGTCTTTCCTCTTCAGGCACAGCTCCAGGCAGGGCCGTGATCGCTGGGCCCACAGGACGCAGCCGACCAAGCTCTCCCAGCCATCAAACGAAGACAAAACAAACTGAAACCCACACGTGCGCAAAGTTATTGCATGGACGGTACTGGGTGAGGCCGCCGCAAACGGGAATTCGCGCTGCCATCTTCCCACGCCGGAAGCGGAAACATGGGAGACAATTATTGTGGAGACAATAACAGAAATTACTTAAAAAAGCAAACAAAAATAGCCATTAAAGAAAACATAATCCAGTTAGCCACTGAGGTTCCATTAAGACAGAATGAGGCAGAAAACTTATGTGTGAGTGCCTCATAAATATTCAGGTATGATAATAAGGAGGGGTGACTGGGTTCAGGATTCTGTTGGGAACACAGCACAGATGGACAGAGAGACACAGGTAAGTGGATGTGTGTGTGTGTGTGTAGGCAAGAGTAATTTAGGATTGTGAGCCAGTGTGTTAGAGTCAAGTTGTTTCTGTTATGTGTTGCATTGAGATCTGAAGTTAGTGTTAATAGTGTGTGCATGTGCCTGCATGTGTGTGTGTGTGTGCGTGTGTGTGTGTGTGTGCGGGGCCCATATGGTGTCAGTGTGACTCTATATAAACGCAAACTCCATAAAGTTGAATCTGAGAAAGGACGCCATCTGGTCCCCGGCATCTTTTATCCGAACACAAGGACAAGGACGAGACACGCTGACACAGGACATAAAACAGCATTTACAACCCAAATCACATCCCGGTGCAGATGAGACATGCACGGCGGCTCTGTTCCGCTCGCTCGTGTACGGTACATGCTGTTGTACTGTGTTGTACTGAGTCGTTGTATTGATCTGTGAGGTGTTGTATCGTGGAACACTGTACTGCACTGCGCGCACATCATCATGTTGTGTTGACCTTCCCTACAGTTCAGGCTTGACGTCTGACCTCCGTCTGTCAATGCAAACAAATAAGCATTTAAACGAGTGTTTGTTTGACTTGGTCTGGAGATAAAAAAACCAGAGCCGGACCAGCGTTTGGCATGAGGGACTTGCAGAGACAGACCTCAGCAGAAAATAAAGCACACATAAGCACAAATAAAAGATTCAGAACTCTCTGTCTGAAGAGAACGACAGCAGTCGGTGTTTAAAATATGCAAATCTTTCTGCTACGGAAATACAAAAAAAGGGGGCGTCCGGGTAGTGTGGTGGTCTATTCCGTTGCCTATCAACATGGGGATCGCTGGTTCGAATCCCCGTGTTACCTCCGGCTTGGTCAGGCGTCCCTACAGACACGTTTGGCCGTGTCTGTGGGTTGGAAGCCAGATGTGGGAACATGTGTCCTGCTCGCTAATGCAGCGAGCAGGACACATGTTCCCACCAAAACAACCAACACGATCTGATCTTTACGATATAACTGATGATGAAATATAGGATCATTTATGATATGATACATGTGATAAACGAATGTCGAATAAACGAATCTTATTAATGAAAATGATCAAATGTCCTAATTTTCAATCCAGTCATCAAGCTTCTTTGCCAGTGGCTGTATTAACCGCTCGGTGCTCAAGCACCTCAGGGTAATCCACGTGCGTGTCTCACTATTTTGCGCTAGGATAGAAAGCTTTTCTGCACTACCAGTTGTGGAGGCAGCCACACACAACTGGCCTTGTGAGAAACATGGAGCAGTAAGATTTACTCCAGTGGTTTTAATAGTCTGTGTTGGTTTAAGGTAAACATCAACAATCAAATGTCCCCCATCACCAACTGCAATTTCACAGTCTAAGAAGCCTAACCTGTCATTTTACAAACCCACCAAATTGTGCTCCAGTATTTCAATGACATTTTTTGTTTGTTTGTTTTTTGTGTTTGTTTTTTTTTAGTCGTATATGGCCCATGTGGAGGTGACTTTTTTATTTTTATTTTTGCTTGCCTCTCCAGATGGAAAATGTTTAAAGCCGCTTAGGCTAAGTTCAGTCATAATGACATAGTATTTCCCTGAGTAACGGGGGAGATGTTTTGTTTGTGGACACTACACTGTGAGACGATGGATGGCGGAGAGGGACTGCTGTAAAAGGACAGAAGAAGAACAACCAGAGAGAGGAAAATAAACCCAATTTTGCAAATAAATCAAACTTTTTAGTCGGTTTTTGAAATATTTTTTAAACTGTGCAATCCTTGGAAAGTGCTGATTCTAAAGACACCTCTGTTTTTGTTCTACGATGAGTATTTCTGGAGTTTTAAGCAAACATACAAACATACACTCTTGCTTTATATATATAAAGTTGTACAATACGAACAACAATGGTCCTAACACCGAGCCCTGGGGCACGCCACACCTAACCGTCAGTAATTGTGATTTTAAGCTTTGCATTTGTATTATTTGTAAAGCGCTTTGAGTGGCTGTTGCAACTAGGAAAACGCTATATAAAATGCAACTTGAATAATTGATTGATTGACAGTATAGTTTCATAGATAGACGTGAGTCATCCAGAAAACAAGTTATCTCACCAAAAATCGAACGTAACTTCCTTTTATTCAAGTGATTAAATTTAAGAGAGACTAAAACAACAGGACTCAAATAACCAGTGCATCTAATGGACACCATCCAGATTCATATTCACAGTGAAACGGGATTATAATGAGGACCCAACCACGTCCCATGTTTGAAAGAAAGGGTTGACTCAATGGTGGAGGAACCGTACGCTATAAGAAATAGAGGGCAGAGTCGGAAAATGAGCGCAAAATATCAACCGGGGACCTTTTCTTTTCTTTTCTTTTGTATTTCACCTTGTTTTTCTCCCCAACTGTACTTGGCCAATTACCCCACTCTTCCAAGCCGTCCCGGTCACTGCTCCACCCTCTCTGCTGATCTGGGGAGGGCTGCAGACTACCACATGCCTCCTCCCATACACGTGGAGTCACCAGCCGCTTCTTTTCACCTGACAGTGAGGATTTTCACCAGGGGGACGTAGCACGTGGGAGGATCACGCTATTCCCCCCAGTCCTTCCCCCCCGCCTCTGAACAGGCACTCCGACCAACCAGAGGAGGCGCTAGGCCAGTGACCAGGACACATACCCACATCTGGCTTCCCACCCGCAGACACAGTCAATTGTGCCTGTAGGGATGCCTGACCACGCCCGAGGTAACACGGGGATTCGAACCGGCGATCCCCGTGTTGGTAGGCAATGGAATAGACCGCCACGACCTGGGACCTTTTCTGAACATAAATTAGAGTCTGTGTGGAAACAGACATCATGTGATGAACCTTCCTTTTCTGTTTGATTGCTGCTCTGATGTTGTAGAGCATGTAATGTGTCTTACTCATGGACTCTCTGTCAACATAGTTTTTGATGAATACTCTGGGATCAAACCTGTGACCTTCAAGATAAAGAATGGTCTCTCTGAATATTAGGCCTGCCTGCTGCTAACCTGGTTCCTTCAGTTACTTATAGCCCATCATATTAACTGAATTGATCCGACACCATGTCCTGTCAAGCTGAGAGCTACACCGTCCATCTCCCCTGACGTCACCTGTCTCCGCATTCACCTCCATTTTACAATAGTGCACTTGCTCATGTCCATGTCTATGTGTGTGTATATTTGTGCGTACATATTGTGTGTGTAGCTGTGAGTGTGTTTGTGTGTATGTTTGAACGGATGTTCTGGCAAGTTTATGCGTGTGCATGTGCATGCTGATGCTTGTGTGTACCCTATGTATGTATCTGTGTGTGTGTGTGTGTGTGTGTCTGCATGCATGTGAGTCTGCGTATGAGTCAGTGTGTGTGTGTTACCATAGAGCAGCAACGATGTCTATCGAAAAGGAACAGTATTGTGATGCAGATGTCTTCAGAAACTGTCGTCACTCACACGGGTGTCTCTGTGTGTGCGGATGTGCATGTTGCTGGTAGGGGTGGAAGGAAATATCGATACACTCGAGTATCGCGATATTATCTTTTGTGATACTGTATCGATTCTCAAAACCACTGTATCCATTTTCAATTGTTTACATGTGAAGGTTCGTGACAAACGTTTTGTTTTGTGTGTAACCCCACGACCGCTAGACAACAGTGTTGTCATCTGTCTTCAGCCATTTGACTCTCCCACTCCAACACAACAACGTAAACTGAGACAGGAAGTAGTATAAGCACAAAGAACACAGGCCCATGACGTCACAATGTATCACCTTTCTTACAGTATCACAATGTATCACCTTTCTTACAGTATCACAATGTATCACCTTTCTTACAGTATCACAATGTATCTCCTTTCTTACAGTATCACAATGTATCACCTTTCTTACAGTATCACAATGTATCACCTTTCTTACAGTATCACAATGTATCACCATATATTGACTCGTAACCCCTGTATCATGATACGTATCGTATTGCCACATTCTCGCCAACACACGGCCCTAGTTGCTGGTTCTATCCATGCCAGTGCAAAAATGCTTATCATTTGTGTGTGTGTGGGTGTGTGTGTGGGTGCATGTTTGTGTGTGCAAGTGTGTCTGTGTCTGTGTACACCTCGATTTGTGTGTTATGTTTAATCAAAATTTGTAATTGTATAAGTGTTAGTTTGTGTGTGTGTGTGTGTGTACGTGCGTGCGTGTGTTGAGTATTCCAGTAATGACCGACCCTTGACTCCATCGTCTATCCACATTGACGTTTCCATGTCGCTTTTAAATTCCTGTTACCATGGAAACAGCAGGCAGCTGGCAAACAGGTCTGGTACACAGACAATGGTCTCTCTCCCCCTCTCTCCGTCTCCCTGTGACACCGGTGGCACTTCTTTCATTACTTCTGTCTCTCTCTCTCTCCGTACCTCCACCTCTCTACCTGTTTGCTCCATCTTCTGCCTAATTCTCTCCTTTCCTCCCCTTCTCTTTCATCGCCTCCCTGCATCTGTTTCCAGACTCAGTCGAGCGTGCCTTCGCTAACCTCGTTTCTCTTTTCCTCCCTCTCCCCCTCGCTCCATCCCTCTCCCTCACTCCATCCCTCTCATCCAGTCTGACAGCTTGTTTTACCTCTTTCCCTCGCTTCATTCATCTAAACCTTGTCATGCCTTCCTCCAGTTCACCCCCCTCCTCCTTTTCATCTCACTCTCCACTCGTCACGTTGTCCTCTCCGTCTTATTATCTTCATCCATCTTTATCTACCTGCTCTTCATCTCTCCGTTTCTCTCTCTCTCTCTCCCTCCATTCATCCTTCCCTTCCTCTACCAAAACGTTGTGAATATGTCCTTGTCTATCCTGCAGAACAAGTCCGATACTCATTCAGATGGGCCCAAAACATACTCTCTCTCTCTCTCTCTCTCTCTCACCTTTACCTCTTGATGTACATAGATTCATTTACATGCACACAACTAAAATCTCACAGAGCATGCACACATGTATTGCTGCACTACACATACAAGCACATGCAACAAACATTAACCTACTTAAACGTGCACATATGAACAATACAGACATACATACACACACACACACACACAGCCACACATTGCACACATACATACACATTAAACTCTTACCTTCCCAAAGCTACCCTTGCCCAGCACAATGAGGAAGTTGAAGTCAGACAGCTTCATGCGATCCCGGTTCCCGTTGGAGTCGAACCGAGACGCGGCGTTGGAGGCGGAGCCTTCTGTGATCTTGCTCGGGCCAATCTTTGCTCTCTGTTTTGGAGAGAAAACAGAGGAAATGACACCAAATTAGAGACAACGCTTGAAACTTGGGCGTCCGGGTAGCGCGACAGTCCATTCCGTTGCCTACTAACACGGGGGATCGCCGGATCGAATCCCCGTGTTACCTCCGGCCAGGTCGGGCGTCCCTACAGAAACAATTGGTCATGTCTGCAGTTGGGAAGCCTGTTGTGGGTATGTGTCCTAGTCACTGCACTAGCGCCTCCTTTGGTCAGTCGGGGCGCCTGTTCGGGGGGGGGGGGCTGGAGGGAATAGCGTGATCCTCCCACGCGCTACGTCCCCCTGGTGAAACTCCTCACTGTCAGGTGAAAAGAAGCGGCTGGTGACTCCACATGTATGGGAGGAGGCATGTGGTAGTTTGCAGCCCTCCCCAGATTGGCAGAGGGGGTGGAGCAGCGACTGGGACGGCTCGGAAGAGTGGGGGGGGGGGGTAAAAAAAAAAGTTCTTCACAAATGGCAACTTTTTATATCTATTTTCACAGGACTACAGGTATTATCTGGTTGAACATTTGCCTGCTGTTTTACACCATAGTGAAAATACAATCAGTTGGCTTTGCACTAGTCTCGTTGAGCCGTGGTGGGGTGGGGTGGGAGGGGTGAGTGTGTGCTTCTCTATTCTATTCTACTTTATTTTACTTCACTTTGCTGTTTGTTCCCTCCCATATTCTCTTCTTACGGAAGTGTTCTTCTGCCTTTGTTTCTTGCAAATACAAAAATGTAAATTGTATACTATGTGTGATTGAAAACGTGTAATTGTCATTCTTCAATAGAAATATTTGGAAAGCAAAACAAAGGCTGGACTGAAGGACCGCACAGAGGCTCTGATCACAGTGGCACAAGAACAGGCCCTCAAGACCAGACGGGTTGAGTCAGGGGTCTACCACACCAGACAAGACCCAAGATGCAGGCTGTGCAAAGACGCCCCTGAGACAGTCCAGCACTTAGTAGCAGGGTGTAAGATGCTAGCTGGGAAAGCGAACCCTGAAAGGCATAACCAAGAGACTGGGATAGTGTACAGGAATACCTGTACTGAATACAGACTGGAAGTCCCCAAGTCCAAATGGGCGACACTGCCAAAGGTGGGTGAGAATGGCAGAGCTAAGACCCTGTGGGACTTCCAGGTCCAGACTGACAAGCAGTTGCTGGCTAACCGACCAGACACTATGGTGGTCGACAAGGAACAGAAGACAGCAGCAGTGATCACTGTAGTAATCTCGAGTGACAGCAACATCAGGAAGGAAGCATGAGAAGCTAGACAAACACCAAGGGCTGAGGGACGAACTAGACTGGATGTGGAAGGTGAAATCCACAGTAGTCCCAGCGGTAACAGGAGCACTAGGGGCTGTGACCCCCAAACTGAGACAGTGGCTCCAGCAGATTCCAGGAACCTCTGAGGTCTCTGTCCAGAAGAGTGTGGTTCTAGGAACAGCAAAGATACTGCACAGAACCCTCAAACTCCCAGGTCTCTGGTGGAGGACCCGAGCTTGAGGAAGACACACACACCACCCGAAAAAAGGGTGAGGGGGCTTTCTCTCTCCCCAAAATCTCTTTCTTTTTCCTTTTTTTATCTTCTCATTTTGTGTGTGTGTACGTTTTTGTGTCATTTTTATTCCTTTGAATCAGGTTACTACTTTCTCTTGTGCGCTCCCCCTGTTTTCTCCCATGCCAAACAGACGGGAGGGGGGGGGTGACACAGAGAGAGAGAGAGAGAGACACACACACACACACACACACACACACACACACACACACACACACACACACACACACACACACACACACACACACACACACACACACACAGAGGTGAGAGAGAGACAGCCAGAGAGAGACAGAGAGAAAGAGGGACAGAGAGAGAGGGACAGACAGAGAGACAGACAGACAGAAAGAGAGAGAGAGACAGAGAGAGACAGAGAGAGAGAGGGACAGACAGAAAGAGAGAGAGGCAGAGAGACATAGGCAGAGAGGGACAGAGAGAGAGGGAGAGAGAGAGAGAGAGAGAGAGAGAGAGAGACAGAGAGAAAGAGGGACAGAGAGAGAGGGACAGAGAGAGAGAGAGACAGAGACAGAGAGACAGAGAGAGAGAGAGACAGAGAGAGGGACGGAGCGGGACGGACAGGCAGAACAGATAAGAAAAGAGAAAATGAGTTATAGACATTTAGAGAAACAGACAAACAAACTAGAGGGAGAAGCGGAGATGGGGGGGAAGAGAGACAGACAGACAGACAGACAGACAGACTGACAGACAGACAGACTGCTTGGTGTTACTGCATTATATGTATGGGAGCAGGTAGTTTTAGGATATTTGCTTTCTAATGCTCAACTTCATCTGAGTAATGCTCTGAGCATGATGGCCTCTCTGTATGTGTATTAATGTGCATGTGTGTGTGTGTGTGTGTGTGTGTGTGTGTGTGTGTGTGTGTGTGTGTGAATGTACGTACATACAGGTTTTAAAATGTGTGCACGTCTGCATGAATGCACCATGCATAATTTAGTGCTACGAGTGACTTATGCATGTGTGAAAGTGTGTGTTTGTGCGAGAGGGAAAGCCAAACGGAGAGAGAGAGACAGAGGGACAAACTGCACACAGGATGAGAGTGTGGGTATTTCTGGCCAGGGCGAAATAAGGGAACGCGGGTTATGTTACACAAAAAAACCTCTCCTTGCCTCTCTGTTTCTCTTTGTGAGCTTTCACATGTCTCTCTGATAGCTTTGCCCTCAAGGTTGTGTGTGTGTGTGTGTGTGTGTGCCACTCTGTGTTCAAATCTGTGTGTGTGTGTGTTGTGCGCATTTGTCTTTGTGATAGCTAGCCCCTAGAGAATACGTCTCAGTGAGCATCTGAGGACTATGACCTTGATGAGAGAGAGAGAGAGAGAGAGAGAGAGAGAGAGAGAGAGAGAGGGAGAGAGGGAGAGGGGGGGGGTGTTGTTGGGAATGGTAAATGTAACAAAAATACATGGATGGGTTGGTCGTTTGTGATATTGAGATCCTGTAATGAAAGAGTGAGTGTTTCTGCATGTCTGTTGTAACGCCACTAGGAGGCGCCACGTAGTGTGCTGGAAAAGCGATGCGTGGCGTCACATAAGACTCAATGCTGAGAAACTCCACCGGTGTCACTCTTCAACACAGAGGAGATAAAACACGCGAAGCCCAAACCAACCTCCACAGGTAAGATGGGGGAACGTGACCGGGAAGGCAGCCAGTATGAACCAGACTACGACCGGGAACATACTCAACGCAAATACGCAAACACAGGCAAACGCAGAAAAGGGGGGACCCCCCCCCACCCCACCCCCCAAAAAAACACTTGACGTAATGAGCTGCATCCCAGTGCTCCCTGTCACACTGGCCATGTGCTGAGCCGACGTGACGTCATCATCGGCGGTCACTCGGGGTTGAGTATGACCGTCCTCCCTCTGGGTCCTTCTGGGTCTTCAGCTGGATGTAGAAGCTGATCCTGGAGCCACAATAATGGGAGGACGCCTGCGTGTGACAGCTTTTTACATGGAGGGGCTGATGTGTCTGCAGCCACCACACGGTCCTTGGCAGGGGGTGGCCAGAGTCCAATGGCATGGACAACCAAGATGATTGGGGACCACCCTCTGCTGCAGCCTTCATCCGCCTTCACTGCCGTTGTGGCCCGGAGACATCTTCCGCCAGTATCTCTGTTGAGGTCTTTGTTTGATCGCGCTTCACCTGGAACCTCCTCCTTGATCTATCCACCTTGGGTGACCCTACCAGGAGCCAAGCTCTGGACGGCACAGCTCCTGGGATCATCGGTACGCACAAGCTTCTCCACCACGGCAAGGTGGCCATCCAGGAGAGGGACATGGAATCCTCCATGATGAGGGGTAGGTTGGACTACCCCGGGGCTCGAACCCAGGACCTTCTTGCTGTGAGGCGACCGTGCTGTGCCACGAAGAAAATATATACAATTGAAATTTCCGTCAAAGTAAAGTTACAAAAATGTTTGTGTAGGCTGTTGATTATAGTTCTTACAAACAAAGAAATCGGGATCGGCAGGTCAGACTTTTAAAAAATAGGAAATCGGAATCTGCCAAAAAAGTTGCAATCTGTGCATCTCAAGTTTAGTTCCTATCATAATAATAATAATAACAATAATTCAATTAAGTTTATTGTCATTAAAAACAATGTGCAGGCACATGTTAAAAATGAAATGAGGGATAAAAATAATAATAATACATTGAGTTTGTATAGCGCTTCTCATCTGTGGACACGGATCTCGAAGTGCTTCACAGATATGAGGCTAAAAAACTAAAATACACACTACAATAAAAAGTAAATCTTCCCAGTTGTTATTTCTACCACAGGTTCAACAACTCCTGGAGCGTAACAAAGACAAAAAGAGGTACAACTGACAGCAGGCAGATGAACGAGGAGGTGCCTGTATTTATTTAGTTATTTATGGGGGGGGGGGTTCCCCCTTTTTCTCCCAAATAGTACCCATCCAATTACCCCTCTTCCAAGCCATCCAGTTGCTGCTCCGCCCCCTCTGCCGATCCGGGGAGGTGCTGCAGACTACCACGTGCCTCCTCCCATACATGCGGAGTCGCCAGCCGCTTCTTTTCACCTGACAGTGAGGAGTTTCACCAGAGGGATGTAGCGCATGGGAGGGTCACGGTATTCCCCC
This sequence comes from Lampris megalopsis, assembly GCA_022114975.2. Classification (NCBI taxonomy): domain Eukaryota; kingdom Metazoa; phylum Chordata; class Actinopteri; order Lampriformes; family Lampridae; genus Lampris; species Lampris megalopsis. The sequence goes on from JAJHIY020000379.1 coordinate 310,860, forward strand.
CAGTTCCACCTCCCCTCTGAACAGGCGCCCCGACCGACCAGAGGAGGCGCTAGTGCAGCGACCAGGGCACACACCCACATCCGGTTTCCCACCCGCAGATTCCCACCCAACTGTGTCTGTCGGGACGCCCGACCAAGCCAGAGGTAACACGGGGATTCAAACCGGGGATCCCCGTGTTGGGAGGCGACAGAATAGACCGCTACACTACCCGGACGCCTGTAATTAAGTATTTAAAGTGCCATTCAGACACACGGTTAAATGACCCTTGACCTCTATGTCACCATTTTGTTGAAACATAACTGCAATGAAAAGGCAGCTTTATTAGGTTTCTTTAACCTCTGTGTGTGTGTGTGTGTGTGTGTGCGTGTGTGTGTGACTTGTTTGCTTTGTTGTACTTTGTAAACTGCTTTAAAGCGGTGCAGAGTGACTGACATATGAGAGGAAAGGAGGAACGAGAAGGTGGGAAAAAAGAGGAAGAGAGCAAACAGAGCAGGGTTATCTCCCTCTCAACTGCCAAATGTGTTAATGAGAGGGCATACTGGTCTCACACACACACACACACACACACACACACACACACACACACGTCTGTCTGGACCTGCTGCTTGCCAAAACGGATAGTAAGTCTGCATGCCAACTGCTAACAGCTCACCCTAGCAGATAGTCTCTCACACACACACACACACACACACACACACACACACACACACACACACTTACGTAATATATAAGCATACAAACGGTCCATATTGACATACTCAGATATACACTAATTTATACCAAATCCGATACAACACACACATAAACACGTCGTGTACATGTAAGTAAAACAGAGTACCAACACACACAGACACACACCTCAAATTTCTGCCTTAGCTCCTCATTGCCCTCCTCCCCCTCTGGGGCAACAGGGACATTAAAGTACTCCCCCTCCTCCTGGGACAGCAACTTGAACCTGGAGAGACAGAGAGGGCGAGAGAGAGAGAGAGACAGAGAGAGAAACACACAGACACACACACACAGGGGGGGGGGGAGAGACAGAGATGGGGGGAGAGAGAGAGACAACGAGAGAGCGACAGAGAGAACAGAGAAAGAGAAGAAATAATTTTTACCAGTTTTATCTCCACATCAAAGCAGCAGGTAATGTAGAGTGAGTTTGAATTAGCCACTGAAAACCACACACTGAACATCCATCCACTTCCCAAGCCTCTTATCCTAATCAGGGTCACGGGATGCTGCAGCCTATCCCAGCATTCATTGGGCGGACGGTGGGGAAACACCCCGGACAGGCCGCCGGTCCATCTCAGGCCCGACACAGTCACACCTAGGGACCGTTTAGTACGGGCGAGTCACCTGACCTACATGTCTCTGGACTGTGGGAGGAAACCGGAGCACCCCCACGCAGACACGGGGAGAACATGCGAACTCCACACAGAGGACGACCCGGGACGACCCCCGAGGTTGGACTACCCTGGGGCTCGAACCCAGGACCTTCTTGCTTCTTGCTGTGAGGCGACCGCGCTAACCACTGCGCCAGCATGCCGCCCCCACACACTGATCATATGATGATAATCATTAATGTACCAACACATTTATGGTAATATTCTCATAAATATTATAATTATTATAATAGTATAATTCAAACAATATTACAAGGTTAAGAAAATCAGGCTCATGTCTCACAGTTACATTGTTTCTACTTGCATGTAGTACATGTGGATACAAAACAACCTCTTCCTATGGGGAGTGTAGTCGGCACCACTTAGGGGTGTGTGTGTGTGTGTGTGTGTGTGTGTGCGCGCACTTGTGCATGGGAGCATGTGTGTGTGTGTGTGTGTGTGTGTACCAGTGATTTTGCGTGTGTATCTGTGTGTCCTTATGTGTCTCCGTGTGTTTCTCTTTGTTCTCTGTGTCTCTTTGTGTGTCTTTTTAATTTCTATGTGTTTCTGTGTGTCTCTCCGTGTAGTCTGACGCCAGAAGGCAGGGGGCTTATAAGCTACACACAGATGGAGTACAAAAATGCCTTTACACACACACACACACACACACACACACACACACGTATGCACATTCTCTCTGGACAGGTTGTTAATGGCATCTCTCCCATTTCACCTCAAACACTGGCATCTCATTAAAAAAAACTGACAGGGCGGTGTCAGCGAAAAGAGAGAGAGAGAGAGAGGTATAGAGAGGTAGATGACTGAGAGGAAGAGGAAGACAGAGCGACGGAGAGATAGAAAAATCAGACGAAGGAGGGAGGTGGAGACACTGCCACTGAATACCACCAGAATAAAGAGAACGGCTCAAACTATCCCCCCCCCCCACAGCACAGTAATGAGCAAGGTCACCTCCATCTCCACCCTCCCTCCTCCTGCTCATGCCCAACTCTCCACCTGCACTTTTCCCTTCCATCCACCCACCCACAGATCCATCCACTCACCCATAATCCATCCATCCATCTATTTATCCAACATCCATCCACCCACATATCCATCCACTCATCCATAATCCATCCGTCCATTTATCCAACATCCATCACCCACAGATCCATCCACTCATCCATCCATCCATCCACCCACATATCCATCCACTCATCCAACATTCACCCACCCATCCATCCATTCATCCTCTTTCATGCCAGAGAGAAGGCCATAAGGATTTTACCCCTTCTGTCATTCCATCACCCATTCATGATTTCATCTATCTCCTTGTCCAACTACCTTTCATCAGTTCACTCCTTCCCTGTCTCTCTTCATCCTTCCTTCCTTCCATCCCTCCCTCCATCTGCTCATCCCTCCATCATTCAAAATTCATGGCTGTATGGAATTCATGCAATCCATCCATCCATCCACTCAACTATCCATCCCTTGTTCATCTGTCTTTGTCTGTCCATCCATCCATCCATCCATACATACATGCAGTCAGCCATTCATAATCCATCCATCCATCCATCCATCCATCCACCCATCCATCCCTTGTTCATCTGTCTTTGTCTGTCCATCCATCATCATCCATTCATCCATCCATTCATAATCCATCCATCCATCCATCCATCCATTCAACTATCCATCCCTTGTTCATCTGTCTTTGTCCATCCATCCATCCATTCATAATCAATCCATCCATCATCCATCCATCAATTGATCCAGCCATCCATCCATCTCCTTAGATGCCAAGGACATAACTCCATAAAGACTTTACTCACTCTGTCATTCCATCACCCATTCATCACTTTATCAATATCCAACCAACCATTTGTAATTAAGTCATTCCCTTCTTTTCTCCACCTGTTTCCCCATCCATCCATCCATCCATCCATCCATCCATCCATCCATCCATCCAACCATCTTACCATCCGTCCACGCCTTGTTTATGGAGTTCAGAGATGCCAAAGGACAATGAACCCATGAAGTCATTCCGGCTGGTCAGGTCCCAATCCCACACTTCCACTGACAGACGGCGGTCCTTATCGTATTCCTTCAGATGGCTGGGAGACAGTCACAATCACAGACATGATCATAATCACATCACTTAATTCACTAACGACAAAGCCATTAGAGCCTCCTTTGTGTATTTGTACAGCAGACAGCTGTTTCTCGTGTGTCGTAACAAACAAGTGAGTTGTAACACAACACAGAACTCTTACACATTGTGTTAGCAGATGATTCCTTTACTGTGCTACAACAATGCTAGATGTTTTGTTCTTTCAAAACAATGGACTGTTGGTAAAATAATGACGGACACAGCCATCTGCTAATCAGTGCCCAGTAACCTCTACTATACCCTGCCCCCATAACAAGCTCCGCCTAAAATCTGACAGCAGCTTTGCTCAAAGGTACACAAGATAACACCAGATTAAAATGACAGAGAAAAGGGGCAAGGTGTTGGTGGAACAGTGAAACATGTCCGTGTTATGTCCAGGGGCTGGTGGACATGAGGCTCTGACCCCCGGTCTGAATCAGAAATGTCTTCTGTGGATGAAAGACACACACACAGGCACACTTACACAACTCAATGTTATGCTAGCTACTGTTAGCTTTGTCTGCTCACTAGCTAGATGTTTACTGACAAACACCTGATGAAGTTTAAACTAAACCATTACCATGAACCATTATTATAATCCATAATAATAAACCATTATTATATACCATTATAATAAACCATTTTTATTATAAACCATTATTATATACCATTATAATAAACCATTATTATTATAAACCATTACAATAAACTGTTATTAAAAACCATTATAATAAACCATTATTATAAAAAATTATTATGAACCATTACTATAAACCATTATCATTATAAACCATTATTATAATCCATAATAATAAACCATTATAATAAACCATTATTATTATAAACCATTACAATAAACTGTTATTAAAAACCATTATAATAAACCATTATTATAAAACATTATTATGAACCATTACTATAAACCATTATCATTATAAACCATTACAATAAACCATTATCATTATAAACCATTATTATAAACCATTATTAGAGCGACGCTCATCTAAATAGTTTATTGGACATGCATCCATTATCCAAGCCACTTATCCTGCTCTCAGGGTCATGGGGATGCTGGAGACTAGCCCAGCAGTCATTGGGCAGCAGGGAGACACCCTGGACAAGCCGCCAGTCCATCACAGCCCCCCCACCCCCCTCCACACACACACACACACACACACATTCACACCTAGGGACAATTTAGTATGACCGAGTCACCTGACCTACATATCTCTGGACTGAGGGAGGAAACCGGAGCCCCCGGAGGAAACCCATGCAGACACGGGGAGAACATGCAAACTCCACACAGAGGATGACCCGGGACGACCCCCAAGGTTGGACTACCCCGGGGCTTGAACCCAGGACCTTCTTGCTGTGAGGCGACCGCGAGTCTGCATGCAAGGCCAGACTAGGGTGCCGGAGTGCATCTCTTGCCCATGTACTGATCTGTCTGTTGTCTCTGACGTACTGATGAGTCCCACTTGTCTGTGAGTTTGTGTATGGTCTGGGTAGACTGTGGAACTGAGCTGCCTTCTGGGATAAATGAAGTTGTCTGAATCTGAATCTGACCACTGCGCCAGCGTGTCAGTTTATTGGACATGGCAAATGTAATTCAGGGAGGCGGGCTGAGGGAAGTTCTGCCAACTGTCTTTAGTGGTTATTTTTCCTTTAGTTGATAACCACTATGGTGGATGAGCAAAACTGTATGACCCTCCACATCCAAAAATAATCCACGGTCCACAGCAGGACGTTGTCCAAAAAATAAAGCACCATTTATGGTAAATGGCAAAAGAATACAACGCTCCCAAGTTCAAAAACTTAGATGAAGTTAGGATTGAAAGGATAAATTTAAGATTGTTTTAAACAAAGTTGGAGCAGCGTCTGTGGCAGCCTGCACACAGCAGAAGTTTGCCTCCGGGTTTTCTACCAGAATGCATCAGGGCTTTCTACCAGAATGCATCAGGGCTTTCTACCAGAACGCATCAGGGCTTTCTACCAGAACGCATCAGGACTTTCTACCAGAACGCATCAGGACTTTCTACCAGAATGCATCAGGGCTTTCTACCAGAATGCATCAGGGCTTTCTACCAGAATGCATCAGGGCTTTCAGGCAAATTCACTGAACTTGCCTAAACTTAACCTACCCTTAAACTTATATCTCAACCTAATGCTTACCTTAACCGATCCCCAATTACATCCGGCCAATTACCCCACTCTTGCAAGCCGTCCCGGTCGCTGCTCCACCCCCTCTGCAGATCTGGGGAGGGCTGCAGACTACCACATGCCTCCTCTGATACATGTGGAGTCACCAACCGCTTCTTTTCACCTGATAATGAGGAGTTTCACCAGGGGGAAATAGCACATGGGAGGATGACGCTATTCCCCCCAGTTCCCCCTCCCCCTGAACAGGTGCCCCGACCGACCAGAGGAGGCGCTAGTGCAGCGACCAGGACACTAAATCACATCCGGCTTCCCACTTGCAGACATGGCCAACTGTGCCTGTAGGGACGCCAGACCAAGCCGGAGGTAGCACGGGGATTCGAACCGGCGATCCCCGTGTTGGTAGGCAACGGAATAGACGGCTACGCTACCAAGACGCCCAAACCAATAGCTAACTTTAACCCAGCTGATAGCTAACCCTCAACCTAATCCTAACCTTAACCTAAAGCTTCTATTAGAAAGGCTTTCTGGCAGAAACAAAGCCTCTTTATTTGGTATTGTATTCTCACAACAAAATGTGTTCTCTGCATTTAACCCATCCTATTGTATAGGAGCAGTGGGCAGCTGCAGCGCCCCAGGACCAACTCCAGTTCTTCTTTCCATTACCTTGCTCAGGGGCACAGGCAGGAGTATTAACCCGAACATGCATGTCTTTTTGATGGTGGGAGGGAACCGGAGCACCCGGAGGAAACCCATGCAGACACGGGGAGAACATGCAAACTCCACACAGAAAGGACCCGGGAGGGCCTGGGAGGGTTCGATCCCAGGACCTCCTTGCTGTGAGGCAATAGAGGTAACCACTGGGCCACCGTGTCACTTTCTGGCACAACGGCTTGAAGGCAAACTTCTGCCTGGACTTGAGATTGTAGGGTCAAAGACTGTCTCTTCCTGCTTCGGCCACACCTTCCATGTCGCATCACTTGCCCTTATATCCCAGCAGCCCATCCGCTGCAGCCACTAGGGAGTTGACTCAAACACAAAGGGAGCACGAGACACTGCAGTCTGAAATATAAACATTTTGGCTCCTACACTGTCAATTGGGCAAAATGTGGGAGAAGTTTAGTGAGTCTGCAGCTTGACACAGAACTTGTACAAAGGCCACTTCTGTGCAGGGCTTGTCTTGGCAGAGGTGTTTCCGGAGATATACACTTTATTTATCCCAGGTATCCCGATAGCTTATCATAGCCATTTAGATGGCTGGGAGCGATAGGCGGGCGTGGGGGGAAGGATACTGTTCTCCAGATAATGTTGTAGATATACTGAGCTTTGTAAGTCAAACAGTTTCTGTGACCTAACCATCACACTCACATTAAGGCCTGCACACAGCTTCTTCTTTTGGCTTTTTCCCTGTTTCTCAGGGGTCGCCACAGCGGATTTAACAGTTTCCATGGGTACCGTGTGAGGGCACAGCACCAATGACGGTCGTTAACCCGGGCCTCGGCCGAACCGGTATGGTCTTGTCAATCCGCATACTGATTTGGCAAAATTTGACGTCGGATGCCCTTCCTGACACAACCACTAACCCTACAGACGGGGCACAAGTGAAGCGCTGGATGCCATCCCAGTACTCATGGACTTGTGCCCACGTCTGTAGCTAAGTCCTGCATACATAATGACCCTAACCAGGACTCATGTTCACTATTTCTGTTTTGTTTGGATAGATCATGAAGTATATTTTCTTGAACCTGTTCACCTGTGTTATATTTGAAAGCAGAAGTTCCCTCACGAGTCCTCAAGGAACCCCTACCCCCTGAGCCTTAACAGGTAGACCCGCTTGTAACTACTCAACCAATCATATTATAGCCCTTAATTATTTCAGGTGTTGCAAACCTGTCGAAATTAAGTGCTTTTTTTGACGCCCCCCCCTTTTCTCCCCAATTGTACTTGGACAATTACCCAACTCTTCCGAGCTGTCCTGGTTGCTGCTCCACCCCCTCTGTTGATCCGGGGAGGGCTGCAGACTACCACAGGCCTCCTCCCATACATGTGGGGTCGCCAGCCGCTTCTTTTCACCTGACAGTGAGGAGTTTCACCAGGGGGATGTAGCGCGTGGGAGGATCACACTATTCCCCCCAGTCCCCCCCCGCCAAACAGGTGCCCTGACCGACCAGAGGAGGCACTAGTGCAGCGACCAGGACACATACCCACATCCAGCTTCCCACCCGCAGACACGGCCAATTGTGTCTGTAGGGACACCCGACCAAGCCAGAGGTAACACGGGGATTTGAACCGGCGAACCCCGTGTTGGTAGGCAATGGAATAGACCGCTACGCTTCCTGGATGCCCAAGCCGGCCTACCTCACAGGATTAGAGAGAAAACCTGCAGGAGATGGGGTCCTTGAGAACTGGATTGGGAAACACTGATTGGGAAACACTGACAAATAAAGATATTAAAAGCACCAGACACAGACACAGACACACACATATATATAAAAAAAGTTTACAATTTGAAGGTCTCGTTCCAGGTGGGGTTCAGGCAGCATTTGATGGTCTTGGTCTTCTGTTTGCTCTCGCTTCGCGGGTCTGGGATCAGTTTAAGTTTAACATAGGGGTCTGACAGACCGTTGGGGTCCATAGGAACGAGGTTCCTGCCTTCTTTGACTGGAAGAGAGAGAGAGACAGAGAGAGAGAGAGAGAGAGAGAGAGAGAGAGAGAGAGAGAGAATGAATATCATATTTTAACATCCACTTTATTAAAAGTGCTTCAGCCGATACAGATCGGGGGCCTAAAGCATAAACCATCCAGAGGGTCCATGATTATCCTGCCAGGCACCCAACCAAACAACAAGAACAACAGAAAGAGAAGGAGAAAGTGCAGAAGAACTAATGAGGGACAAGAGGGGGGGGGCACGCCTCTAAGTGCGTGATTGTGTTACTAATGTGTAGTTGTGTATGTGTATACATGTGTGCTGTGTGTGTGTGTGAGTAATGTGTCTGGATGTGTATGAGAATGTGTGTTATGGGCGTGCATGTGAAGTATATGCGTTATGGTTTGTGTGTGTGTGTGTGTGTGTGTGCGTCCGCGTGTCCTGGCAGCGTTTCAGCTATCTCCTCGGCGGGGTGGAGGAGGTCTCTCAACCTGTATTTAGCCCACATAACTCGGAAAGTCTGCGCTGAAACAAATTGAAAATTAAATTACTCTGGGCAGCATTTCCTGCAGGCGTTTCTCCTTGACTGAGGCTGGACCCGCCTAGTAAATTACTGGCCAAAAACATCTCTACACACACACACACACACACGCGCACACCCGCAGTAGCATGTGTCATAACCTCTCACAGTTAAATGGGGGGGAAAAGCCACAGGGTTGCCAGATATGTTTGCAATGACCATGTGGACGAATGAAGGTCGCGGGCTCGAACACTAATCCCCTTATTGTGGCAACTATTATTTGAGCGGTAATTGTATTCCAGAAGCGTAACGCCCCCTGTGTTTGAATCTGAGTGTGTGTGTGTGTATGTGTTTGCATGTGTGTTTATTAGTGTGTAATTGCAGTCGACGGTCAAGTCGTGAGGTCACATCCAATTACCAGAAGCGGAGCAGGGCCAGCGCCGCTGTCCTTAAGCTGCTCGCCCGGGACACACTTAAGAACACACTTACACACACACACAAACCGACTTGAATGCACAAGAGGAGGGCATATGTACACACACGTGCAGGAAAACGTACACACGCGCTAACACTTAATGGCCGTACATGCATGAGCGCCCAGCGGCGCCGCGGCACAGACAGCACAAAGCACTCAGCGGCTGCAGCTCAGTGATGAATGCGCCTCATGTAGCTGCTGAGCGGACATGACAGGCCGGGGCTGTGCGGCACAAGCGGCGCTGCGCTAATGCCTAGCCGGGCCAGCCGGGCTAGCCGGGCTGGCCCGCGCGGCTTTCTGCCAGCGCCCGAACATCCACTTAAAACCGGTCTGCGAGGGGGGAACACCGGGAACCGAAGCCCGTTACAGCTGTATGTGTGCGTTTAGGTTGGGTATTTTTTGTCGTGGATGATGTCAGAGAGGAAATGGAACTCTTAAAACCCAAGCAGTAATACGACCTACTTCCTATTTTCACCATTTGCCAAATTGTGAGTTTTCTGTGTGTGTGTGTGTGTGGGGGGGGTCAGGCTATTCCCCCCAGTCCCCCCCCCCCGAACAAGAGCCCCGACCGACCAGAGGAGGCGCTAGTGCAGTGACCAGGACCGATACCCACATCCGGCTTCCCACCCGCAGACACGACCGATTTTGTCTGGAGGGACGCCTGACCAAGTCGGAGTTAACACGGGGATTCGAACTGGCGATGTCTGTGTTGGTAGGCAACGGAACGGACCACCACACCACCCAGATGCACCTATTTCCTATGTTGACCATTTACCGAACTGGGAGTTTTCTGTCTTTTTTTTTTTAGCACACTTTGCAAAAGAGACCTATCGGGCGTCCGGGTGGCGTAGCGGTCTATTTCGTTGCCTACCAACACGGGGATCGCCGGTTCGAATCCCCGTGTTACCTCCGGCTTTGTCGGGCATCCCTACAGACACAATTGACTGTGTCTGTGGGTGAGAGGCCGCATGTGGGTATGTGTCCTAGTTGCTGCACTACCCCCACCTCCAGTCCATCGTGGCGCCGGTTGGGTTGGGTTGGGTTGGGGGGGGTAACTGGGGGGGGGTAGCGTGATCCTCCCACACGCTATGTCTCCCTGGTGAAACTCCTCACTGTCAGGTGAAAAGAAGCAGCTGGAGACTCCACATGTATGGGAGGAGGCATGTGGTAGTCTGCAGCCCTCGGCAGAGGGGGCGGAGCAGTGACCGGGACGGCTTGGAAGAGTGGGGTAATTGGCCAAGGACAATTGGTGAGAAAAGTGGAGGGGGGGGGATCCATAAAAAAAGAGACCTATCCTTGTCTTGGATTCCTTCACTTCCTTTTTAAACACTTAGCTGCTGTAAGACACTCTCTTGGTTACTACTAGATATGCTTTGGTCCTGGAGACATGGTTCTCTACAGTAGAGGACCGTTTGGTCCTTCAGCAGCCCTTTTGCTTTTATTAAGGTAGTCGATTACGCAAACGTTCTTATCGGAAAAATGGGAAAAAGACAAAAACCCGCATGAAAACAAAACAGGAAAAAACTTCAAGTGGGAATAAAATAAAAGGGAGTTTGGGTTTCTGTGTGCAACTGTGTTCAGTAGCTACACGAGGTGACCCACGGCAGCGCTGCACCGTCGCTGAGGCTGGTCACATAAATATTACATGACGCCCGTGTTATGTGACCATTACATGCTGGGAAGGGGGGGGGGGTACCAGCACAGCAGCCCAATACCCTCATAGGACAAGACCCCCGTGTGTGTGTGCGCTCAAGAGACACAAAGAGAAAGGGGACGGGAAAGCAAGAGAGTGCTTTTGAATTTCTATGCATGTGTTAAGTGTGTGTGTGTAATTTTTTTGCCTTCATGTAAGTATTAGTGTGTAAGAGAGGCAGAGACACACCAAGAGAGCAAAGAAAAAAGAAAGAGAGAGAGAGAGGGGGGGGGACTGGGGTTGTTTCTGTGTTGTTCACTCGTTGCTCATTGTAATATTTATGTGTACTGTGATTTGGCGGCAGTACAAATGCCTTGGTCTTGTCATGCCAGTAAAGTGAACTTAACTGAATTAAACTGAACTGAACTGAATTGAACTGAACTGAACTGAACTGAATTAAACTGAACTGAACTGAGTTAAACTGAACTGAATTAAACTGAACTGAACTGAATTAAACTGAACTGAACTGAGTTAAACTGAACTGAATTAAACTGAACTGAACTGAATTAAACTGAACTGAATTAAACTGAAGTGAACTGAATTAAACTGAAGTGAACTGAACTGAATTAAACTGAACTGAATTAAACTGAAGTGAACTGAATTAAACTGAACTGAACTGAGCTGAACTGAATTAAACTGAACTGAATTGAACTGAAATAAACTGAACTGAATTGAACTGAACTGAATTAAACTGAAGTGAACTGAAATAAACTGAACTGAAATAAACTGAATTAAATTGAACTGAACTGAATTAAACTGAAGTGAACTGAAATAAACTGAACAACATCGTCGTGTCGTG
>JAJHIY020000378.1:0-7500 GCA_022114975.2 Lampris megalopsis
CACGACACGACGATGTTAGGAGAGAGGGAGAGAGAAGGGGGGAGAAGAGAGAGGGACGGAGAGGAGAGTTCGGGTCTGGCCAGCGAAGTGTGAAACTCTTATTTTGTGATTTGAAACATGAGTGAAATCAGTAATGAAATATGGTCGATAACGGCCTCTCACACTTCCCAATGAAGTGCCAGGGGTGTGTGTGTGTGTGTGTGTGTGTGTGTGTTGTCATTTTTTATTCTGAAGCACTGGGGCGTTAGATGGAGGGAGTGGAGAGACGGGAGGGGGAGGGAGGACGCGAGAGAGGGAGAGAGGGCTGGAGAGGAAGAGGAAAGAGGAGGAGGCCGGGGAAGAGGAGGAGAATTTTCCACTTGAACTTCCTGGTCCTCGGCCGTCCTCTCAGAAGGGTTTTTTTTCCATTTGTCTGGCCCCTGTCAAGGAGGGCTGCACGTTGTGGATCCATATGTATTGTGTGTGTGTGTGTGTGTGTGTGTGTGTGTGTGTGTGTGTGTGTGTGTGTGTGTGTGTGTGTGTGTGTGTGTGTGTGTGCATGCATACGTGGCCTTTTTGTCAGCGACGTCCCAGGATCAAGTGTCAGACAATGCTCAGCTCGCAGGGAAGATAGCTAATGAGAGCCCGGTGGAGCCCTGCGCTCTTCAGCGCTCCAACCCCCGAGCCCGGAGAAGTTGAGTCGGTCCGTCTGGTCAGAAGGTTTAGCGGGAGAAGTTGAGTCGGTCCGTCTGGTCAGAAGGTTTAGTGGGAGAAGTTGAGTCAGTCCGTCTAGGCAACTCCGTCAGCCTCGGCTCGCTGCAGGCATCTCCGACCTTCTCCGCAGTACAGACGGACTGATTCAACTTTTCGGGGATTCGACGCCTCTATTACTGAGCTCGCATCAAGTCGTATATCTCCCAACAAGCCATCCATCCGTCTATCCATCCATCCATCCATCCATCCATCCATCCATCCGTCTATTTCATTTCACTGTTGTCTTCATCTTGTGAGACATATTTATGGATGTATATATCGTCTACAATTAAGTTTTTTTTTTTAAACCAGTTAAAGCCACGAGGGATTAGAGCACATGCAACATGCATACACAAATGGACAAACACACACACACACACACCTGCACACATACACACATTCCTCTTCCACCCACCCACTCGAGAGAAAGGTGGCCCCCGGCCCAGGCCAAGGTTAGCTGGAGGAGGGGTACTCACCGCACACAATGGAAACTCTTCTGCCTCCGATGGGGGCCTGGCCCTTCAGACGTCCACACAACAGCTTTCTCTCTCTCTCTCTCTCTCTCTCTCTCTGTCTCTGTCTCTCTCTCTCTCTCTCTCTGTCATTTGAATTCACCCTCTTCTCTACCCATCTCTCGCTCTCTCCCTCTCTGTCTCACACCTCATGCCTCGTGGCCTGTGTCTCACTCACTTCCCCTACCAGCTACCCCTGCAGCCCAAACCAGCCTCCCATCTCTGCCACCACCTTTACCTTGTTGTGTGTGCGTGTGTGTGTGTGTGTCGGGGAGGGGGGGGGGTAGATAGAAGCCAGCGAATAAGCAAATCTGGCCCTAATCAGCAGGGAGCAGCAAAGTTAACCACACAACATCAGAGGGCGAGAGAGAGAGAGAGAGATGGATGAAAAGAGAGAGATGAGGTTGATAGGGCAGGGAACCGAGGGGGGAACGACAGCAGAGTAGAGATCGAGGGTGTGTGTGTGTGTGTGTGTGTGTGTGTGCGTGTGTGTTTTGTGTGCGTGAGACACTGTGTGTGTGTGTGTGTGTGGGGGGGGGGCGTCCCTTCCAGGGTGAGGTGGTAACACTCGGTGACAGGGATAAACAGCGCTGGGGTTTCGCTCCCACCAGGAGAGGGGGATGCAGAGGAGGAGGAGGAGGAGGATGAGGTGGCGAAGGGGAGGAGGTGTCAGCCCCTCTCTCTTCCTTCTTGTCATTTTTTCAATTATCCCACTCCCGCGTGTCCCCGTGGACCCAGAAGCAGCGCTCACATCATTTAGACTGAGAGCCTGTTTAGATTCTGATTATAGCCCCTTTTCTTCTCTGCCAGTGCAGCATGCACAAGTGTGTGTACACACACACACACACACACACACACAAAGAAATGCCGGCCAGGCGCTTGGTCATCCCAGCATGGGGCGGAGAAGTGTAGCAGTAAATTCATCTGGTGGAGAGGAAACTGACCGTTTCTGCCCACCGCTGCAGCCCATCTGCTGTTGTGCGTTTGTGTGCATTTACGCGTGCACGTGTGTGTTTGTGACGATCACCTTTTAATTAGACCGGGCGGTGAGCTCTCGAGAGGACGCTTCTCTCTTGTTCATCCTTTATTTATTTCCGTGGTCGTTCAGCATCAGTATCGTAACGTGCACACCTTTTTTTAACAGGCGGGGGGTGCAGAAGGGAGCACGCCACCGGTGTGGTGTGTGCAGCGGTCGCCCTGTGAGGTCTTGTAGGTCGTTTAAGTCGAACCGCGGATCACCGTCGTCGATTTTAACCAGCCTGTTGAAACCGTCTCCCCCCCCCCTCCCTCCCCCCCGCCTTCCTGTACGCACGCTTTTTAATATCGGATCTCCATCCCGCCTCCCGGCCCGGGATTTCATCTGCGATGGCACGCGGGGGCTCTCCTCCTCGTTAGAACGAAGAGTCGTCAAGGGAGGAGAGGAAAAAGAGGAGAGATGAGGAGAGACTAGGAGAGGAGGAGGGAAGGAGCCTCATTGAAATGCACATTACGTCTCCCCCGTTTTCTCCCCTCCTCGGCCCTCTGGGATGCCCGGGCGTTTCGCCTCCCTCTCTTTCCTCGTCTCCCCCATTCCCTCTCTTCCTTTGTTAATCAGTTAAACTCCCTCTTCAAACAACCCCTCTAATTACTCCTCCACTCTGTAAACGACAGGGCTGTCTCTTGCTTCCCTTCTCCTCCCTCCGCCGCTTCCTCCGCCGCTCCCTCTCTCCATGGCAGTGGTTGACCCCTGTCAGCCTCCGACCCCTCAGCGGCGCAATTTGTGTGTGTGTGTGTGTGTGTGTGTGTGTGTGTGTGTGTGTGTGTGTGTGTGTGTGTGTGTGTGTGTGTGTGTGTGTGTGTGTGTGTGTGTGTGTGGCAGTTCTTGCATGTTAATGATGGGAGGGACTTCGTTTGAGGTACCAAACCTCAGTATCATTAGGGGCCCATCTTCCACATTTATCATGTGACTGCAGGATTGTGTGTGCACGCATACATATCTGTTTGTGTGCACACACGCACAAGTGGTTTGGGTGTGTGTGTGTGTTAGTTAACATGAGGATGTTCCTGTGTTTGTGTGTGTGTGTGTGTGTGTGTGTGTGTGTGTGTGTGTGTGTGTGTGTGTGCGCGCTCATCATAGCAACCTTTGCCTCAGGCTGTAGGCCACATTTCTTCCCTATCCACATTTGTGGCGATGCTCCACGAAAGCTGGGCCACCTTTCTCTCTCTCCCTCTCTCTCTCTCTGTCCTCTCTCTCTCTCTCTGTCTCTCTCTCTCTCTCTCTCTCTCTCTCTGTCTCTCTCTCTCTCTCTCTCTCTCCTCTCGCTCTCTCTCTCTCTCTCTCGCTCTCTCTCTCTCTCTCTCTCTCTCTCTCTCTCTCTCTCTCTGTCTCTCTCTCTCTCTCGCTCTCTCTCTCTCTCTCTCTCTCTCTCTCTCTCTCTCTCTCTCTCTCTCTCTCTCTCTCTCTCCTGACTTTCATACATCTCTCTTTTTGTTTTACTGCACTTTCTTTAACTTTCCTCCTCCCTGCCCCCTTCTTCTCTTCCTTTGAGTGCCCATTCCTTCTTCCTCCCTTCCCTCTTTTGAGGGTTCATCCCTTCCTCCATTTCACTCCTCCATCATCCACCCACTGCTTCTTTGCTTCTCTCCCTCCCCAACATCTCTCCTCTCCCTTTCTCTCTCTGCCTCTCCCTCTCCAACATCTCTCCTCTCCTCTCTCTGCCTCTCCCTCTCCAACATCTCTCCTCTCCTCTCTCTGCCTCTCCCTCTCCAACATCTCTCCTCTCTCTCTCTGTCCCTCAAAAGTCTCTCCCTCTCTTTTTAAATCAAAAGTATCTCTCCCTCTGCAACGTCTCTCTCCCCCTCTCTCCGTCTGCCCTCCACTCATCTCTGCCTCTCTCCCATTAATCTACCATGCATCTCTCTCTTTTTAAATTAACATGCAACGTGGTGAGAAAAAAAAAAAATAGGACAGGAGCTGAAAAAAAAAAAATTCAATGCATTTAATAAATGGCTGACTTCAAATCACCCGTCTTTTCAGCCTCTCCCTATTCACGGCGCGGTGAAAGGGGGAGGAAATCATTCACCGGGAGAGACAAAGCCGAATGAAAATATAATTCCGCATTGTGAGGCGCTTTTGTCCCGGCCCGTCAAATCGCTAATGGCGAGGCTTTTGTTTTGCGGCGGTGCTCCTGGGCTGGCGGTGTCGAATGGCGGTGGCGGCGCGCGCCCCGTAATCAGCACGCTTTGTGATATTAGATTATAGGGGCAATTAATGGCGTCAAGCCTTAACTACCCCGGCGTTCAGCCTGACAAACACACGCACACACGCACATGCAGTCGGGCCTTGACATGTGCGTGCGCACACCCACGCCGTTGCGTTGTTGGTCGCACACACGCGTGTGTGCCAGTCGGGCTCTGGCGTCAGCATGTCGGCCCGCAAACGGGAGAGGCGCTATAACTCCGGTAATTATTTTGCTTCCGATTTGAAAATGTCAATGGCCGTGTGTATGAAATGGGATGTACGAGTTGTCACGGTGACAGAATGGCGTGCGCAAGAGCAATTAATTACAGCTTTTTCTGTTTGCAAGCCCGGGATGACAAAGGCCTGACGGCTGGGGCAAGCTGGCGAGAGGCCAGGCGGCAACCGATCACCACCCCCCCTCCTCTCCACCCCCCCCCCCCACCTCAACCTGCCCCACCCATCCCTCTTACCCCGCCTCCCCCAGCCCCCGAAGCCTTGCCTGGATTCCCGAACGCGCCTCCGCCTCCCTTGCGCTGCCACTGTACCAGCCTCATTCAAACCCCGTTGTGAATTGTCTGTATTGTCATTTATCGCTGGTTATTTACTCCCACTCGACAACCCCATCCTCCCCCACCCACCCCCACCCATCATCACACCCACCCCACTGTGTCCCCTGTGCAACGGCAGACTGACAGACTGGACAGGCCCTGACATACACAAGGCTGATGACAGACGCAGAGAAAGAGAGCGAGAGAGAGAGAGAGAGAGAGAGCGAGCAGGAGAGGGAGAGAGCGGGAGAGGGAGAGGGAGAGAGAGAGAGCGGGAGAGAGAGAGAGAGAGAAAGAGAGAGAGAGCGAGCAGGAGAGGGCGAGTGGGGAGGAAGGTGTTAGTATTTATGGCCAATCTTGTTTACAAAGTCAAATCAGCCGCTTTACAGATTCAATTTAGCAGTGACAGCTCCCCCCTCCACCCCCCACCCCTTCAGGTGGTGAATAGATAGACTGCTCTGAGGAGACCAACACACACACACACACACACACACACACACACACACACACAGTTGCCTGTGAGAGAGTGGTTGTCTCCCCTCCATGGAGTAAATATAGATAAATGGCCAATTTTCAGAAGTGATAACTCACCCTCATATTTCTGCACTAAAAGAGCCGTCACTTGTGAAGCGGCAGGATTATTTGTATTGAGCAGGTGGTGTACTTCATATACTTCATATACTTCATATACTTCCTATACTTTATATACTGTGTTGAGCTCCGGGCAGTCATCTCATCCCCTATAAATAGAAAGAGAATATCACCTCTTGAACTAAATCTATCCCTCTTTCTCGTGCTCGCTGTCCTCTCCATCTATTTCTCTTGTCCTTACTCCACCTATGTCCCTCCCATCCATCTCTCTTTATTTCTCTCAAGCTCGCTCATTTTTTTTCTCCTTCTCCTCTCTTCTCTTTTTTTTCCCCTCTCTGACTCATCCAAATCGTAATTCAGTTGCTGTATGGAAAACTACTTAATCAGCAGGATGATGCAGGTGCCTGTTGTGTTTGTGCACCGATCTGTGCATGCATAACTGTGTGTGTGCATGTGTGCATGTGTGTGTGTGCGTGCGTGTGTGCGTGCACTTGTGACTTGTACAGTTCATCTTCATTTTAACACAGTATGTTTGTGATCAGATTAGCAACTGCTGCACATCTGTATAGTTTATGCATGCACTCAGGAGGGTTGTGCACGCATCTGTTAGCATGGGCAAGTCTCTCTCTCTCTCTGTCACTGTCTTTCTCTCCCTCTCTCTCTCGCTCGCCCTCTCTCCCTCTATCTCTCGCTCTCCCTCCCTCTCTCGCTCGCCAGCTCTCTCTCCCTCCCTCCCTCTTGCTTTCCCTCCCTCTCTCTCTTTCTCTGTCTCCCTCACTCTCTCTCTCCCTCTCTTGCTTGCCCGCTCTCTCTCCTTCCGTCTCTCTCTCGCTCGCTCGCCCTCTCTCGCGCTCTCATCCCCTCCCTCTCTCTCTCTTTCTCTCTCTCTCTCTTTCTCCCTCTCCCTCGCTCTCTCTGTTTCTCCTAATCCCACACTCTGTCTCTGCGTCGGGCTGCCTGCAGCTCTTTGGCGGAGCAGATAGACATCTCATCAGATAGATACTGTGTTGATCCTTTCTTCTCCGGCAGGCGCGATTGTACGGACAAAAGAATTGGGGGCAGACATAATCATGTGTTTATGGATGTAGATAAGATGCTGTATTCCGTTGGGAGATTGCATATCTGGCCATTTATCACTGCCTGTTGTCTGACAAAGTGCCAGAATTTCCACGATGCCAGACCTGTGCAGAGGCGTGTCAACAATGAGCACATACGGCGGGGCGGCGTGTCCTGGCGTTTGTGTACATCTGGCACTCCTTGCCAGGTTTCCTTGGCAGTGACAGACAACAGGGGAAAGGAGAAGGCAACATTCTGCTCTACCTTTACCTCTACCTGTCCGCACCAGCATGCAACCTTTTCTCCGGTCTGATTATTTTCAGCTGGGCATCCAGGAGCGTGCACAGTCATGCAGCCTGCTTTAGTGAGCCTGTCAGCATTTTTGCTCGGTGCTTAATCCCACATTTGCTTATTTCCCCAGCTCTTCGTGAGAATGCAGGTGTGTGCTGACTTAAAAACCATGTGTTTGTGTGTTTGTGTGTTTGTGTGTGTGTGTGTGTGTGTTGCCTCCAGGTGCCTGTGTCCATGGCTATGATGAGTCCACAGATGATCACTCCTCAGCAGATGCAACAGATACTTTCTCCCCCTCAGCTACAGGCCCTGTTGCAGCAACAGCAGGCTCTCATGCTACAGCAGGTAAAACACACACACACACACACACACAGACGTAGACAGACACGCAAATAGCGGTTGGACTGGGTCCCAGGCCTACGTGTTGGGATGTGTCTGTTTTAGGAGGTGCTGACAAACACGGGGTGTGATTGTATCATCTAGAGCGGAGGAACTGAGCGCCCAGGGAGCTTGAAAGATAAATATATGTGCAACATGCATGTGCACACAT